>CM068285.1:8029945-8514945 GCA_034703905.1 Chenopodium berlandieri
TAAAGGAGTTAGGGGAAAGAAACGCGTATCTGGGTTTGCCGAGCACACGTCTCTAAGTGACATCAATTTTGTTGAATAAAAATTTTTTTGCTTGACAATCTCTACATCTTAGGGAGCATCATCGAAGATCGCTGTGCTTCGCCATCTTCAAATCAACGGGGGACAACCTCCACATCTTAGGGAATGTTGTCGAAGACCACTACTCCTTGAGCCGTCTTCAAATCAAAGGGGGACAACCTCCACATCTTAGGGAATGTTGTCGAAGACCACTACTCCTTGAGCCGTCTTCAAATCTTCTCGCCTTCACTCCTTAGAAGTGGTAGCTTCTCCCTCCTTGGAAAATCTAAGACAAAACCTCATTCCTTAAGGTCTTTCTATGCTTCAAATTGATTTCTGTAGAAATCTTCCATCAATCAATATTCTCAATCAATGTTATTAATCAATGCTCAAATGTGCTTAATCAATTCTCAAGTGTACTCAATCAATCAATAAGGTGATCGTCATCAGGCCGATCATCAAAAATTGTAATCAGGCTGATTACTAATCAAATCAAATCAAATATATATTAGTTTTCTCATCATGAGGCTCAAAAGAATCAAATGCTCATCAAGAGGCTCAAAGGAATAATCATGGACCAACAAATCAAGTTGTAGGACCCTCAAAGGCTGACGCAGGCGAAATCAAAGCTATCGCATGGCGACAGGTCTATTGCGCTGCGTTAGGCTCATCGCAGCGCAATATACCTGCCGCGCCACGATGAATTCGTATTTTTCTAGATTTAAAGCTTCTTCTTTCTCATTTTTTTGGCTGCTCATTTTCGTGTTCGTCGTTCGTCAAAACTTCATCTTACTCGTTCTCCTTCGTTTCTCAACTAAATCATCTGCATTTTCACTCACCTACACCGATCTATGTAAGTTTTGCTCAACCTCCTCTCGTTTTGGGTGAAATTTGAGCGTTTTCTTTTGTGTTTTTCCGGAAAATCCGAAATATGTTTTCCTTGTATGCTAAATTTTTATCAAAATTCTTGCCATGAAATTGCTTGTATGTGTTTGTAAGTTGTTTTGTGAGCAATTTGAGACTAGAATTGCTTGATTTGGTGAAGAAACGAGCATTTTACCATTGTTGAACACTCTAGGTTCGTGAGTACAATGTAGCTTACTCTTGATGATTTTTCTTGTGCTTAATTTGTTGCAAGAAATTGTTTTGGTGCTCAAAATCTTTGTTGTTGTGTGAATCAAAATCATGCTCTGTTTTTGACGAACATAGTATCATGCGACTAGGCAAACTTAGATACTATAGACCATTTAATTTACTAGTTTTTATGGCAATAATATTAAATAGTATGGCTCGACGACGAGGTTCTGATTCACGTTCCCGCTCGTCTCACCGAGAGGACGAGCTTATACGAGAGGGAGATGACGCCTCTACCAGCCAGACGTGGTCTCTCTCTCTCTCAGTGGGGATGAGCACACCCTAACTTTTCAGCCGGTTCACCACATCTCTAAGCGGGTTTCGCTGGGTCTTACTGAGGAGCATGTGCATTGCCATAGTTCGGGCAACGACACCATTCCGTCTTTATACCGCCAACACATTACTGAGAACCAGACGAGAGTGCTTTAGGAGTCCTGTGGGTTGACTCCCCTTCTGCGAGTTGCTGAGGCCTTCCAGTCTTTTTGGGAGAGCCGCTTCATTATTCGGGGTGCCCTGGAGTTCTTCTGGGATACTACGAACACCTTCCATTTTTCGTGGGGTGAGATGACTATCACCCCACTTGACTTTTCTATTATTAGTGGACTCGAGTTTTGCCCGGCTCGAGTTCTTGAGAACGAGCTGTTGTCGCTGACTTCTCCGGAGACCGCGGCTCTTCTGGGTTTGATTGTACGTAGGGGCGCTACTGAGGCTAGGGAGAAGGCCTCGAGTATGAGATCTATTCGTACTCGACTGCTGGTCCATGTTTTCGATGATGATGCGACTACGCTGGAGACGCGGGTTTGCATTTTCGTTCTTACTCCCCTGTCGGGGACCATTTCTCCTGACAGGGGAAGTCATGCTTTGCTGCGCTATCTGGCTGCGCTGCGCGACTTTCAGCGGGTTAGTACGTTTGACTGGCCAGCATTGGCTACACTAACCTCCTTCTGGGGCTACGGCTGGGATGCCGTTAGCAACACTGCGAAGCGGAGATCTTCGTTTCTTGCCTTTGGAAGGTCGTAGAGGTATATCTTTTTCTAATCTTGTGATCCTATCTCAAGTTTCGATTTTTCATCAGTTCTTAGACTTCATGGTTTTTTCGCAGGTCTGGCTCTACGAGTACATTCCTTCACTAGCTCCGGCGAGGCTAGGGCTAGAGGGCTCCCGGTGGCTGCTGTTAGGGCTGTTATCCTTGATGTAAGGACATTTCTTGCTTTTCGGTTCTCTAGGTTTTATCATGAGTTTTTGACATATATATTTTGTTTTAGCGCCCTGCCATTCGATATCGTCCATGGACCGACTTGGGCGATTTCTGGTTGGCTTTCCAGTACATGGCCGAGAGGAATTTCCTCTAGGGTACCTACGATGTAGTGCGGTACCTGGGTGAGAGAGTGGCTATCCAGCACTCCTAAGATGTTCCTCTGCTTCCCGGGGATCCTCCTGCTTCTATGATGAGTCAAGAGAGACTCCGGCTGCATTCGATGGATGGTGCCATAGGTGAGGACTTTCGGAGTTATATCTACCCCGGCCACTCTTATGAGGAGGAGCTGTTCCCTTGACTAGCTCGTCCACCTTACTACGAGGAGGTTTGCAGATTATTCATCGTTTAGTTCATCTTTTCTGTAGCCTCCAGCGGTGCTAATAATTATTAGATTATCTTGTAGGATGAGAGAGAGCGTGAGGTATTTGAGCCCTCGTGCATGTCCATTCGCTACCAGGGGGTTCACGATCCCATTGAGGAGACGATCCATCCAGCCTCGGAGGAGTGGCAGTTGGTGGAGAGATCCATTCCTCTCTCTCAAAGATGAGTGAGTTTTTTTATACTTTCTTCAGTTTCCTACATATATCATCCTGTTCTCTAATTTTATCTGATTTTTGTATTTCTCTCGAGAGGTGATGGTGCGGATGGCAGTTGCTCGCGACGCTTATCTATATCAGCTGGCGAGGTGGAGCCACCGAGCATCATGTGGACATAAGATTTCAAGCTCTCTGTAATCAGTCTCTATTTGTACGTTGCACTGGTATCTCTTGATGAAAGTATGTGAAATATTCTCCCAAGTAGCAGTGTCCTTGGAATCCAGAGAAAAGAACCATTGTTGACACACCAGCTCTAATGAGAGATGGAACAACGAAGGGAAAAGTTACTTGTTAGCCCCCTTGATCTCCATGACCGTTTCGAAGGCTCTCAGGTGAAGGTAAGGGTTGTTTGTAGATTTGAACTTAGGAATGTCAGTGGTAGAGAACTTGTGCAGAAAAAGTCCTTTATCTAGTGAGATTTCCTTGGAGCTTAGGCCGAGATACTTATAGTCATTGGATACTTAACTTAGGCTCTCTTCGATGCGCTTGATTGTCTCAGATGGAACTGTTAGGTTTCGTAGCGTCTAACACTACGCGGAAGAGAAACCCGCCCAAGACCCGCCCACTAATTAAAGCAACTAAGCATGCAATCACATGATTAAAAACAAAAGAAAGAGAAAGGGAAATGACATTCTTACCCTCGACGCGTGCTTCGCTCTTATAGAGCTCGGACTTCAAAGCCTTAGCTTCGCAAGCGCGAGAGCCTCCGACGGAGTCCACCCTTGAAACCTGACCCGAACGGCCTCTACCCCGAAGGTTAGTCGGGGCTAGACCACGAAAAGACTAGAGTATTACGAACTTAAAGGTTTTCTCACCTATAGGGAGATGCCTTATTGAGTTCAACTCAAGTGATTTTTCCCAAACCAAAACTTGGGTATTTATAGGGATGGGAGCCTTGATCTCGCCTTCTCCCATCAATGTGGGAGAATTGCATTTTTCCACCAATTTATTTTAATCCAAAACAAATTAAAATGCAAAGCAATCAACAAGCTCCAAGTGTCACATGGAGGGCAAGAGTAGGTGAGGACCATTAGTTGCCATTTTCAAAACCTGTGATAGAATATACATTCCATTCATCCATTCACTATATGTGAATGACCCATGCATTTTACAACGAAAAACAAGTAACAATGCATAACACGCGTAAACTAGTAACTAACTTAGGTGGTTAATCCAACTAACACGCCTAATTAAAACTAGTCAAAGTTGGTTATCGATTATGTGATTAAGACGCAATTTAGTTCAAGTAATTAACGAAGCTCCCTCTAAATTCCGCATTCAACTTAATTAATCCAATTAATTAAGCCAGTAAACCCATGTTTTGCCAAAATATTTTGCAAGTGCCGGAGGAACCACGGCCCAGCCTCGTTAAAATAATTAAATAAATAATTAAAACGGCTAAATTACGCAAAATGATAGCCCACAACACGCCCAAGTGCCTAGCATCAAAGCCACGGGGCTAGGCTTGCTAGGCACCTAGGGTCATGGCTTGCATGCCTAGGGTGCTGGCCTGCCCAACCAGCAGCGCACCCCACTAGCACTGGCACCTGCAGCCTCGTAGCATGCTACGCATGCTTGCATGGCGCTGACAGCTTGCAGGTGGCCTGCTAGCATGGCAGGCTTGCTGCCCCTAGTGCCGCACCATACGCAGCCTTGCACACACATCGTAGCGCCAAGTGTGCACCACACTTGCACACACTTGCGCATCAACAAGGCTAGGCAGCCCACACACGCACCTTGGCAGCCACATGTGGGCTGCGTGAGCAGCCCGGCTAGCCCAAGGGTGTGTTTTGGGCAGTTTTGCATCAATTTGCATGCACTTGTCTCGGGATTTAATCCCGATTTGTGTGTGATAAAAAATTTGATTCTAAATTTATTTTAGAACCAATTTAGAGCAAAATGAATATAAAAACAAGTCCAACTTAATTAAATCCAATTTTAATAGTGCACAAGCCCTAAATTATTCAAGAACCATTCTTTAAATCAATTTAGGTCTATCTTGATGCTACAAAATTGAAGGGCTATACTCATAATTAATTTAACCATAAATAAATAAATAATGAGATTTGACAAAATTAAAGAGGTTGGAAAAATAAACCCATTCATCTAATGAAAAATTTCCAACACTAACTTGTGTATAATTGAAAAATTATATCTTCCAATATGAAGATTAATTAAATTTCAATCACAAGTTTTGAACTTTTAGCACTTTAATCAACTCAAAAATGATTAAATCCAAGAATAAGTTCAACATGGAATTTAGCAATCAAAGTTCCAACCAAATAAACAACTAAAGATTGGATCTTTAACATATTAGGGACTTTAAAATTACAAGTTCACCATAAACATTCACACTTGAAGCAATTTATTTGCGTAAATGTGAAAATATCAAGTTTATGTGAAAAATGAACTCACCAAATTAAGCACCAATTATGACTTCATAAACATGTCTAATAAGGTTTATAATTGCAGTAGATTAGTGATGCAACCATACATTTAATCTACCTTTAACATGCCATAATTAATAAAGGTTTAAAGATTTAAAATTTTTTCGTCAAAAACGAAAAACCCCTCGAAAAAACATGTTTTTGGATGGATTTTGGCTTCTTGACAGTCCTCAAAGAGGATAAAAAACGATTAAGAACATCGATTCCACCCAAAAATCACTATTTTTGAGTTAAAATCTGGGTTTGTTGGCCAAAATTATTAAAATACGAGTTTAAAACTAATTAAAACGAGGTTCTAATCTAATTAGAAAGCAAAACCAGAATTTAAATCCATTTTAAATCATCTTAATTTATTATTAGTTACAATAATTTAAATGAGCGCAGTTCTGATACCGCAATTGGGTTTCGTAGCGTCCAACACTACGTAAAAGAGAAACCTGCCCAAGATCCGCCCACTAAAAAAGGCAACTAAGCATGCAATCACATAATTAAACAGCAAAAGAAAGAGAAAGGGAAATGACATTCTTACCCTTGACGCGTGCTTCGCTGCTATAGAGCTCGGACTTCAAAGCCTTAGCTCCGCAAGCGCGAGATCCTCCGACGGAGTCCACCCTCGAGACCCGACCCAAACGGCCTCTACCTCGAAGGTTAGTCGGGGCTAGACCAAGAAAGGATTAGAGTATTACGAACTTAAAGGTTTTCTTACCTATAGGGAGATGCCTTATTGAGTTCAACTGAAGTGATTTTTCCCAAACCTAAAACTTGGGTATTTATAAGGATGGGATCCTTGATCTCCCCTTCTCCCATCAATGTGGGTGAATTGCATTTTTCCACCAATTTATTTTAATCCAAAATAAGCTCTAAGTGTCACATGGAGGGCAAGAGTAGGTGAGGACCATTTAAGGGGAGGGGGGGAACTAAACCCTTGTTCACCAAGCAACCCCTTAATTTTGGTCCCTACACAAAACCGCACACACCTCGCCACTTGGATGGCTGGCAGCCTGCCTTGGCTGCCAAGGCTGCTAACTTGTGACTAGCACCAAGGCTAGGTAGCCCAGCTAGCCAGCACGCAGCGCTTGTGCAGCCAGCCAGCACACAGCCAGCCAGCGCACACGCATGCAATGCTGCTGCTGGTGCTTGGTGCGTGCTGTTGTGCGAGTGGCGTGGTGCTTGGTGATGCTACACTACCACGCACGCACAGCCTAGCATGCCTAGCACGCTGCTGTGATGCTTGTGCTAGCGAGAGCGCTGCTGCTATACGATGCCCAGCATGCACATCCCAATAGCACAAGCACGCATAGCGAGCTGTTGTGCGAGTGCTATGCGATGGTGCGTGGCCCATCACATTAGCACGCTAGCA
The DNA here is from genome assembly GCA_034703905.1 of Chenopodium berlandieri. Taxonomy (NCBI): domain Eukaryota; kingdom Viridiplantae; phylum Streptophyta; class Magnoliopsida; order Caryophyllales; family Amaranthaceae; genus Chenopodium; species Chenopodium berlandieri. Next base: position 8,036,798 of record CM068285.1, read on the forward strand.
TGCGCTAGCTGCTAGCATGCTTGTGGCCTTGTGCACCAGTCGTGTTAGCATGCTTGCGGTATGCCTAGTGATGCGCATGGCATCTTAAGCTAGCCTAGCACTCGCATTGCTAGGCAAATGCGAGGCTACGACTTAGCTCAAACTTGTCGCTTGCTTGATTTCTCATCTCGTCGAATTCTGAATTCGGCTGGACTTACGACGCTCGGTTTCGACGCTCTAAGCTCGATGTCCGACGTCTTTGTTCGTAATACTCTAATGACTCATCTATTCCTTTAGATTGATTCGTCGACTTGGATTGGTTACTCGATTGGGGTGTGATCCAAAGGGTTCAGTCAAGATTAAGCTGTAATATTAATTATACATTAATATTACTGATCGGAAGCGGCCTCCACCTAGGCATTCCGATCACTTAACCTTACTGAAGAATTAGCTTTATAGTAATTCTGAACCCTCTATCGGAATAATAAACTTATTGGAAGGACACCATTCCTTTCAAGAACATATTTGACAGGGTCATCGGCCTTCTCCATTTGAGTGGTGAGCCCTTTGACCAGTTTAACCAAATCATTTACGGTCTTCGGGATTTTGTCAACATCTTCTTGTTTGGCCGCCATTTTCCTCTTTCTTTGAAAAGTGTCTTGGAAAAGGACTACTTGTACAAAGGTGTTATCTCGGATTAAGCGCCCTTCTTTCCTCGACCAAACGCTGTGGAAAAGGAAACCACAGACACTTCTTGTCAATCACATGACTCGAACTCGATTCAACATGCATAGATGGGGTAAGATCATAGTGTATGAGGGGAATGATATGAATGGGAAAGCATGAAAAAGGAAAGTATGTGAAAAGTGTTTAAGAAGGAAAGTGTAAGGTACGTAATGTATGGAAGGTGATGTAGAAGGGAAAAGATGTATTAGTGAAAGGATATGAATGAAATTTTCCAGGAATAGGAAAGACCCTTGTTTCGAGATCGGGGGATTTCTCTAATGTGAGAGAATTGCTTGTATTGTAATTAATGAATATATCTGTCCCCATAGTGGGGTGAATCTCCCTCTTTATAGGGTCATTTGTAAGGGTGCCCCTATCTAGGTCATTCTGACCTAGATTTGGGGGCTACGCCGTTTTGCGGCTTTTTCTTGGGAATTGGGCCTTGGAGGCCGTCTTTTTCCCATTGATTGGGAGTGCCACGTGTCAGCTACGGAAAGGTTCATTTTGAACCTCTCTTAAGGTGACACGTGTCACCCTCTTATTGGGCCATGTGGCCTGGGTATTTTTACCCAAAACATTTGACCCTCACAGGTGTAACGTGGCATGCCACGTGGCACCTGTGACACTTGTCACTTAGGCATTGGTGAACAGTTTTAACCGTTGACCTTTAGGGGGAAATTATAGGGATGGCCCTGAATTTATCCTTCTATAAATAGGGTTTTACCCCCCCTCGCTTTAGACATTTTCAAAAACTCTAGAGAGAGTCAAACCTTCTAGAGACAGAATATCTGACAACCGCCTGTGTACTTTCCAAACAATTGTCTCCTTTCTTGTCCAACTGGTTGCAACGGGTCAACCGTCTGTGCATCTCACAAACAACTGCTTGATTTCTGCCTGCCTTTTACAGCCGGTCAGCGCTTGACACCATTTTCAGAAACAACTTTGAGGTGTCGTCTCTCCCCTTCTCAGTTTTTTCATACTTTTTCCGTTTGTGTACATATCATTCAATAAATAAATTCACCATCAGCACACACGGCACTACCTAGGTCAGTAGTTAGCTAGTCCCCTGGTATGGCTTAGTCTAGGACTGGGGGTGCTTCCGGTGTCAATGAGGATCCGGCCGACCTTCTGGTTGGCCACTTTGCACTCAATGACAATGGGGTCATCATGCGGTCGGCGGACCTTGTGCCTGTCCTTTTCAGTGATGATGACCTCAGGGAAGGTGTCAGTAGACGCTTGGCCCTCATCAATTGAATTGACATCCAGCCGTTTGACATGGTCCTTGGTGCCCTTGATGGTTGGGCCCCCTCTAGCAAAGCCGTTTGCTATTGTGTAGATCGACTCTTTGTCAATGTCCGAACTACTAGCAGGTTGGGCATCCTTTTTTGACGACTGCCCGAGGTTTATCTTTAGGGTTACCTTAGACTTCAGGATGTAAGACTTCAACACCCTTTATTAGCCAGACGGTCCAACATCCGCTTGAGACTATAGCAGTCGTTGGTGTCGTGGCCAATATCCTCATGGAAATGGCAGTACTTATTTTTGTTCCGATTTTTAGGGGAACCTTTCATAGCAGCGGGCTTCTCTATGGTCACCCAATCCTTTATCTCCATGAGGATGGAGTAGCAGTCTTTGTTAAACTCATACTTTGGGACGTACAGTTTATACTATTTCTTTTTCTTCTGGGACGGCTGATCAGTGTAGTCAACCGCCCAGATCTCTTTTCTCTTCTTACTCTCTTCATCTTTCTTAGCCGGCTGAGCTTGCCGACTCTCTTTTTTTGTCAGACTTCTTGGAGTCCGACTACTTGCTGATGGAGCAGAGCTTAATCGCCTGTATATAGGCTTCTGCCTCCATCAGCGCTTCCTGGAGGGTGGCAACCCTCTTTCTGACGAGGTCGAACTTAGAAGTCAAACAGTCCTTCAGACCCTTGAAGAAGTCTGTATAACCCATAGTGTTAGATAGCCCTTAAATCTGGATTCTCAGCAGATTGAACCGCTTGACGTATGACCGCAGCCCTTCTCTATCCCCCTACTGCACTGCACCCAAGTCAAGACTTGTTTTCTTGGCAGGGATATTCATAGTTAAGTAAGAAGCAAATAAGAACGCAAGCTTCTTGAAGCTATTGATGCAGCCGGCTGGCAGGTTGCCGAACCATTGTTGGGCGATGCCCTTCAGTGTAGCCGGGAAGCATCAGCACCAGGTGGCGTTATCCAACCCCTGAAAGTACATGAGTTTGGTGTAGGCCATGAGGTAGTCTTCATGGTTGGTGGTACCATCATAAGTACCCACCATGACATTCTTAACCTTGGCCGGGTGTGCCGCCTCGGTTATTTCCTTGGAGAACGCAGAAGGTTGTTCCCCAAGTTTTAGCAGACGGAGCTGCCAGTCCAAAGGTTGGACGTTTTGTGCCGCCTGACCCCCAAAGAGGGCTGGTTGATTTGTATGGCTGCTGAGGCACATACGGGGCCGAATGGATCATCTGAGGGCCAGTGTAGACGAACAAGCCGCCTGACTAACTCTCTCGTACAGATTGAGAATATATCATTGTGGTATTCTAGAAGCTGTTTGGGTAACTCGATGTTGAAGTCGACTCAGACAGTTGATGGTTTCTATTCTGCTCGATTAGGAACCGGGCTTCAGAGTATGTCTTCTTTAAGCCATCCGGCTGGACATGCCGGATGGCCTTCCTATTCCCTATCTCAGGGAATCGGATCTTGGAAATATCAATTAATGGCCGCTTCCCCTCATTTGATTTAGGATGAGGAGTGGGCATTCGGTCCCTGACCGACTTGTTCTTCTTAGAGTGAGAGGTCTTCTTGGCCGACTGACCCTTGCTTGGACCAGCCGTCCTCTTGGTGATCAAATCCTTTATTTCCCCCTTGAAACTTGTCATGAATCTCATGAGTTCGTCTCGAGTGACTGGGGCTGTGCCTTCCGCCGCCTGGTGTTGTCCAGACGGCTGTCCGGATGATTTACATGGACCAGCTTGATCATCGCCCCGTTCCCTTCTTTCCTTGGGACGGGTGCGTCTGGTTCTGAGTGACCCATCAGCGGCCATATACCTTTCGACTTCAAAGTTGTCATCATTGTCATGGTCCGAATAGACCTCAGCTTCGGCAGTAGGCCTTTTCTCATTAGGAGGCGGTACAGACTATTGTGAAACCATCTTAGAGGTACTTTCCCCACAGACGGCGCCAAATGTTTCGGGGTTTTTGTCCCTCGGGAGAGTTACGTCACCAAGACTGGATTTCGAGCGCCTGTACTTGCAAAACAACGGAGACTCCAGTCTGGTGGAGTTCCGCCTCCGACGATCAAGTTAGAACGTGTACGGAGAAAGTGAAAAGGTGCGGAAACTAAAGTGAGATCTTCTCGGATTCCGAGATATGGGGATTTCTCTAATGTGAGAGAATTGCTTGTATTGTAATTAATGAATATATCTGTCCCCAAAGTGGGGTGAATCACCCAATTTATAGGGTCATTGGTAAGGGTGCTCCTATCTAGGTCATTCTTACCTAGATTTGGGGGCTGCGCGTTTTGGGGCTTTTTCTCGAGAATTGGACCCTGGAGGCCGTCTTTTTCCCACTGATTAGGAGTGCCACGTGTCAGCTAAGGAGAGGTTCATTTTGAACCTCTCTTAAGGTGACACGTGTCACCCTCTTATTGGGCCACGTGGCCTGGGTATTTTTACCCAAAACAACCCTTAACTCGAATGACGGAAAGGATGACTCATGCATGGACCTAAGACATGGTCATGGTGTAAAAAAGGTATGTACAAAGTGTGTGCAAAGACTCTTGAGTTTAGGTGATATTTACAACACTCGTGTCATGACCATGCGACTAGACATGTGGGAAGACTAAAAAAAGACCAGGGACTGACCATATATTGACAAGAGACTGGTTAATCGTGATAGTGAGACTCGATGCAAAGACTTGGAAAGAAACAACTGAACCATCGCATAACGATGGAATTGTCGTGTGACGATGGTTCCATCGCGGCGCGTCATGACATGTCACGATGGTTCCAATCGTCTCACGCCACAAGTTAAACGAGGAGCCCCGAAGTCGGAGCATCACAATGACTTGTTTTCAGTCGTTCCTTCGAAGGTTTAAGCCTAAAAGTCTTTCTAGGTAGAGTATATTCATATTTTAGGTTCATTTTTATTAATCAAATTAATTAAGCAAGGTCCATTTAGGCCTTGTTCTTTTGAGTTTCTAGGTAGATCAGAGCACGACAGAGTAAAGCAGATTAGATTTCAGCACAGCAGAGCTGAGCAGAGCAGATTTCAACAGAGCAGGGCAAAGCAGAGTAGAGCGGAGTAAATTTCAGCATTATTATTATTATTATTATTATTATTGTTATTGTTATTGTTATTGTTATTGTTATTGTTATTGTTATTGTTATTGTTATTGTTATTGTTATTGTTATTGTTATTGTTATTGTTATTGTTACTATTACTATTACTATTATTACTATTTTTAATATTATTATTATTATCATTATCATCGTTATTATTATTATTATTGTTATTATTATTATCAATAATACTATTATCATTATTATTATTATTATTATTATTATTTATTATTTTTATTAAATATTAATTATTATTATAATTTTTTTTATTAATTATTATTTTTAGGAAGACCAGAGCAGAGTAGATTTTAGTAGAGTAGGGCAAAACAGAGCAGAGCAGAACAACTTAAGAGAATAAGGCCTTAGTTAGTATATACAAGTCATATGTACAAGAATCAAGTTAACACAAAGGGTTAGTGTAATCACAAACAAGGTATGCACAAGTAAGATATGCACAAGCAGTCAAGTAGTCACAACATAATGCAATGAGTTTGCCACCTAACCATGGCTCTAGTTCTCTAAGGTAAAGAATAATGGTGTCCAAGAGGATCCATAATTAAGAGTCCGGATCCATCGCGCGAAAGCCTTACCTTAGAAGGGTTGGCACGATGGACGGGACCCCACGAGTTAAACTCAACTCCATGGTTTAGTGAATTCAACAAACTCGGATGCACCCATTATTACACTAAGCGTTTATTAGGGTGGACGGAGCGTGAATTCCCAAGGGCTAAAACCATATGTAAAACACATATGGATTCAAAAAAGTCAAGAAAAATTAATTAGGAAGTAAAATCGTCAAGACAGTACTAGAATCGGGCAAAACACAAAGATAGAAAGTTGGCGCACAATTGCCAGATCTAACGCAGGATGGTAGGGTCCAACGTCTGGCGACAGCATTGTCGCGATGCAACAGTGCTGTCGCGTGGCATTGGTCACTGACGCCCGGCGTTGGTTCTGACGCTCTGCGGCAGTTTCTATTTTTGACGTTCTTTTCTGATTTTCGCAGCGTCTTTTTTATTTTAGTTGTGAAAAATATTTCCGGCCTTTCCTGCGTGTATGTCCTATGTTTTCAACGCATTACGGATGTCTTTCCAATGTGAAACTTTTTATGCTTATGCCACAATGTTAGTCAAAATTACACACATGAATATCTAGAATCTTTCAAGTCTCATCCACTCATTCTAAAGCAATTGCTAAAATAAATTTAGGAATCAATTTAGTAATCCTCCTTAGCGGAGTCGCCAAAAACTGTAGGGGGTTTTTCAAACTCTTTGTGCCCTACTGTGGTTCATGTTTTTAAGCATGGAGACGCTCCAAGGAAAAGAAGTTAGAGATAAAAGAGTCGCCAAAAAGTTTTAGGAACTTGTAAACCGTTCACGGGTGCGAAAGTTACACCCCATTCACAATCACAGAGATTGCTAACTCTATAGTGGTCTGAAACCATGAATGGATGTTCGGGGATGATGGTACGAATCCAACCTTAGAGATATTGAATCAGCCCTAAATAGGCCTCTACTTAATACTTAAGATATTCATGTGCGCTTTTCAATCAGCACAAATACATTAAATTAATCATAAACTTGTTTAATCTACTTTGGTTGATTATTAATGCACAATCAAATCTATTATTGGCGATCACTTGAATTAAAACCATATTAGCCTAAATCAAATTATTAATTATCTTATTAGGCGTGATTTCAAGTACGAATTCCCTTTAAACCTGCAAAAGGGGCGTGATCAAGTAATAACAATAATAAATCATGAATAATCAAGCAACATATGATTAATACGACCATCATCATCATAATAACATCATCAAAATATCGTTAGTTAGATCCTAGGCATGATACTAAACGGATTAATAACAAATCCTCGTATGTCACTAATAATCAAATCAAAGCATTATCCTAAACATGATACTAGAAATCATAATAAGCATCCTAAACATGATACAAGGAATTAACATGATATTGTAAACATGATTTTTACTCCAAAAATCAAGAGAATAATTAAAGAGATAATTGAACTACTCACTTTTGTTTCGGGGTTTTTTGATGTCCTTCGGGAGAGTTACAATTCCAAGACTGACCTCTGGACGCCTGTACCTGCAAAACAACGGAGACTCCGGTGGGTGGGAGCTCTGCCTCCGACGATCAAGTTAGAACGTGTATGAGGAGTAAAGTGCAGAAAGTAAAGGGTCTCCCTCGGATTCCAAGAGAGGTTCTGCAATGTATAACTGCTCGGTTCAAGGTGTCAGGTGTTCTGACTTTCTCTAATGGAGAGTTAATGTGTTTAGAATATTTTTGAATAGATGCTCCTAGGAGGGAAACATCTCCCTTTTATAGGGTGTTGGAAAACGTTCCTAATACTAGATTTTAGTAAACCTAGGGCTGATTGGGCTTTGCCTGGAACTTTGGGCCGTAGGAGGCTACTTGCTCAGTTGGCAATTCTACCTGCCACTTGTTAGGACCTAATTGGTCTACCATGAACCTCTCATGAGGTGACACGTGGCGGACTCTGATTGGTCCACGTGGATGACACGTGGCAGGACATTATTGGTCACGTGGCGGGGAAAAATCCCCTAATCATTTGCCCCTCACTGGGGTGACGCATGTCGCGTGGCGCCTGTGACAGGTGTCACACCATGATTGGAGAACGGTTTTTACCATTTTTTTTTTGGTGACCCTTGAAATTCTCCCCCTATAAATAGGGGGTGTCCAAATCATTTGGACATTCTAGAAACTTTTAAGACAGGATTTTGGACGACTGTCTCTAACTCTCTGGACTGTTGCCGCTTGTTTTTACAGACCGCCTGTTTCCTTTACCACCTGCTTCTTCAGCTGTTAAAGTTTTCAAGGGTTCCAAGACTTCTCTACTTCCAAGGTAACCGCCTGTTTCCTTTTTCACTTTCTCTTTGTTTTTTTAGTTTTCAAAAATGGCAGCCCAAAATCACCCGGCACGGCCTAGGTTAGTGATCAGCCGGTCACTGGGGACGGCTGAATCTAGAACTAGGAGTGCCGCCTGCCCCATGCTGGACCATCTTTTGCGACACGTGGCAGGACATCATTGGTCCACGTGGCGGGGAAAAATCCCCTAATCAACTTTGATGCCTCAACCTTCTTGCTATTAAAACAATACACATGTTAGTAAACTTTAAGAATGTTAAATCAATAAAGTAAATAAATCAAATATGTATTGAAATATAGATTTGGGACCAAACCCTCAGAACTATTAAACTTTCATGTCGAGGTCGAAGGCAACGTTGAGGATAGCTTGTAGTATTCAAATCTCGTGAATGAGGTATTGTGACTGATTTGGGAGAATATCAAGGATGTGTTTAGGCTAAGGCTAAAAACATTGGATGATGGGATTTCAAGGCTAATTATTGATGATTGTTGCTAATTGTTGGTTGTTGATGATGGTAATTGTTGATGATTGTTGAAGATCTAAAACAGGGGAAAACAAACACTATTTATAAGGAAAAAAGAGAGTCGAAGCGATCAGAAAAGATCAAAATTCAAATCGGAATAGAACTCTTTCTGACGCCGGGCGACAGGCTTATTGCGGCGCACTAGGTGCCAACGCGCAGCGTTGGTGCTATCGCTGTGCCTTGGTCCTGCAACTTTCCGGTTTTTGTTTTTATCATAACTTTTGATCTAGAAATCAAAATAATATAAATAATATATCGTTGGAATTCTGTGGAAGTCTACTTTCTAACACAGTTGGAATTAGATTGATATCTTTTGCATAATTTGAGATATCATTGAAATAGTGGAGCAATGTCAGTATTGGATAGAGTTTAGTATTTTAATCGTATCCTTTTCGTTTCTAATCGGAATTGGGATTATGATATATCATTGGAAAGATAATTTCAAGGGATATCCAAAAATCCAAGATTTTGATTAAAATTATGACGCACGAAACTTAAAATTTCTCGGTTTACAAGTATCCAATAAGTTTTGGGCTCAGTTAGTATTTTGGTCATAACTTATTTGTTTTAAGTCGTATTTGGGCTTATAATATATCATTGGAAAGATCTTTTCAAGCCCCATACAACTACACAATAATTGGACCGGTATTATGGATCAAAATAATCTGGTTTTGACGTTTTTATAGATTGGACAAAAAAATGATGATTTTGAGGAACACGAAATGAATGATTTTGGTTTAAAGACACAAAATAAATGATTTTGGATTAAATAATTTTAAGTAAGTTTAGGTGTATGGACAAGGCTTAAGGGAACTTCACGAGACTCTTCAACTCCTTACCGATCTCATTAATCAAAGACATGAAAGGTACTTATCACTAGGTTTGGTTTTGGGGAGACACAATCAGGTGTCTACACCTCATCATCCTCCTCACTCTCGGCAACCGCCGCCTGAGGCGAGCTGCTAGCTTCTTCACTGTCCGAGCTAGAGCCGGACTCTTCGCCGACTCTCTCCTTAGACTTCTCTAATATTGAATCCCCTGGAGTACTTGGTGGACCAGGGGATGGTCAAAGACCTCGTCAACCGGCACCTCTAACTTGCCATCTTCCCTATAATCTGGGTCGGTAGCCGTTTTCTTTGTCCGAGCCATAGTGTCTTGCACAAACACATAGACGGTCGTATTTGGGGAAGATCAAGGGAATTCCAAGCACCCAAAGACGACACCCCTAGTCCTAGACTCAGCCGTACCAAGTGACCGGCTGACAACTGTCTTAGGCTGTGCCGTGTGTGTTAGTGAAGCCATTTATTTAAAGATGCAAGCACAAACGGTATAAAGGAAAAGAAAGTGTAGGGAGAGAGACGTTTTCATCAAAGATTTTTAAAAGATTTTTTAAAGGCGTTGACCAGCTGTATCAGACGGTGATCAGAAGTTTCTCTAGCTCTCTAAGATCTCTCTGCTTCTCTCTCTAGACGTTTTTGAAAAGTTAAAAATAAGGGGGGGGGGGGAGGGGGTAAAATCTCTATATATGGAGGGGTAATTCAAGGGCATCCTTGTAATTTCCCTAGAAGGTGAATAGTTAAAAACTTTCACCAAATCCAAGTGTGACAAGTGTCACAGGTGCCACGTGGCAAGCCACGTAACCACTTTGAGGGGCAAATGATTTGGGTAAAAATACCCTAGCCACATGGACAAATAAGAAGGTGACGCGTGTCACTCTAAGAGTTATCCCAATGGGACCAATCAGCGGCTGACACGTGGCATTCCCTATCATTAGGAAATGGCAGCCTTCAAGGGCCCAAATCCCGAGGCACCGTAAAAAGGGCGTGGCCCAATTACCTAGGTTAAGTACCCTAAGATAAGGGCACTAACTCCCATGCCCTATAAATAAGGGAATTTATTACCTTGTGAGGGACACATTCATTCACATTTAATTCTTACATCACTCTCATTCATTACAGTAATCACTCTCTACAGGGATTCCCCAGATCTCGAGATCCAAGAAAACCATGTACTTTTCGCATTTAATACTATCCACCCGGTACTAACTTGAGCGTTGGAGGCGAAGCTCCGAACATCCGGAGCTTCCGTTTGTTTGCAGGTACAAGCATCGAGGATCTAGTCTTGGTGACGCGACTCTCCCGTAGGACATCTCATAAAACCCCGAAACAATGTTGAATAGCAAGCCAAGCAATGAATTGATGTTTAGGCAAAGCTAATTTTTCCCAAATCATCTTATCCCATCTTCAATGTTGTTTTTCTTCTTGTAAAGCTACATAAACCTTTTTTTTTTATCTTATAATGACCCTGCCCAAATGAGGCAGGAGAGAACACACTCTTCATTTTATCCTTAACTCCACAAATTTTCTTCCAATACCAACTGTAGTTGGCATTGGGTGCATAATCCCACTGTGAGGAAGGTAGCCCGTCGTTGGGGATTCCACTTCCTTTATGCCCATGGCCCTTTAAAAGCCTAGGACTTTACACTTTTGAGGGTATGTTAGGATTTGAATTCCTGACTGTTTGGGGGATCTTGAATTAGAATTGATTCTATCATTATGCTTTTTTGTAAGAAACTAGTAAGGAGTCGCCAAAGAGTTTTAAGAAAACTCATAAACCTCGTTCATGCCTTTCTCCCAAGTAGAGTTCAAGGGATATTTAGCATGAATAATAAGTTTATCTATGCCCAATTTAGTCTACTTGTACCAGAAATGAGTTCGGGAGCGAGGGTAGCCCACGTGCGGCCTCTACTAGCTCTTCTTTTTTCTCAATTTCATCACCAAACAATATATGCAACGTGGTACCTAAAACTAAATTAGTTGATTTTATTTACAAACATTAATCGCAAAAAGTCTACATTGCAATGAATGTCGTCATTCTTTTTTAATTCAAATTCGTGAAAGAAATAAGAAATAAACAATATTCGCCTTGACTTAGGTGATAAAACAACAATTAATTATTCCAATTCTAGTCTTTCATTAACGCAAGAATACTATGTGAAATTAATTAAAAATTATGTTTAAAGTGATCAAACAACACTAATAAATTGATTAAAGTTCTTTAAACAAGAAAAGAAAAGTGATTTATCTAAGTGCTCAGGAAACTAACTATTCTGCTTTGTTTGCTAGATCTTTGTTTTAGATATTCATGGACCTTCCTTCTTTTTCGTACCTCCAAGACTTCAATGGAGTAAATTAGGGTTGGAGAGTATTTGGGAAGATAGGGAAAAGTAGTATGATAGCAAGAGAGCATGAGAGATTAGGGATTTTAGAGTTTAGGGTTTTTTAATTATGAATTTTCTGTTCTTTAGGTCTAAGCGAAGACCCCTATTTATAGGCGTAGGAATCTATGTTTAGGGTTTTAAATCTGCGGCGTCAGGTGGCGCGCGAAACTCTCAGATTCACGCTAGAGCGCCCAGCGCAAATCTATGACTTGTGTGCGCGGTGCGGTTTGCCTTTTACGAAAGTGCATTTTTAAAACTTTCATAACTTCTGATTGCGAAGTTGAATTAAGGTAAATAAGATATCATTGGAAATCTCTGAATTTCTAATTTCCATTGCCGTTAGAATTAGGTTAAAATCTGTTATGGATCAAAAGATACGGTCGTTTGAGTGCAAGGGTGTCGGTTTTAGGGCCCGGTTTAGTATTTTAATGATAACTTCTTTGTTTTAACTCGGAATTGGGCTTATAATATACCGTTGGAAAGCTCTTTAAAAGGGATATCCATTTGTATAGGCCTTAAATGGATATTTGGTGGTTAAATTTTTTGGTTGGCTCGGTTTTCAACAATGTAAGATCCATTTGATCCAATCATTGCATATAACGCATTTAGGTCAGTTATTAATCAAGATTAAACATGTATGGGCATGGTTTGGTCCTAGTTAGTAATCGGACTAGGCTATTAAATAATTTGGTCTCAAATTCAGGTTTTAACTTACTTCATAATGCATTTCTGAGTCCATAAACACTTTAACTTTGATCTAGCATGAAGAATGAGTTTTTGTAACATCATCGCACTCCCCATCGGGACAAGAGGCCTGAAGTAGGTGTCTACACCCACCAGTGTTTACCATTTAGAAAAAGGGAATTAACCCATCTAACCCATAAGTTCTCTTGTTTTTGAGGAATAGCATAAACATGCTTGCCCATGGCTGCAGTTTTCCAAACTTCTGAATTATTGATGCCTAGGACACCTTCCTTCTTCATGAAACATAGTTTCTCCCAAGATATACTCCCTGGATTATTCCTCAAATCACCATGCCATAAGAAGCTTCTGCAAACTGCATTTATCTTCTCTAGTTATCCTTTAGGCAGAATCATGATTTGTGCCAAATAAACCTAAATACTCATTAGAATAGAGTTAATCAAGATTATTCTGGTAGCAAAAGAAAAAATCCTTGAGCTCCATACTTTGATTTTGGCACACATTTTGTCTAACAACTGATCATATTTAGCACTAGAAATCTTCCTTTAGCATATAAGCACTATAGAATTATAGGTACTTTAAGTGGAATTTCATGAATCACATTCATACGCACCTAAAACAGGATCACATGCATAACACACAAGATTCATATAATTATACCTTTGAAGCGTGATCTCCACGTAGTAAATTGATTGAAAAATTAGGGAGAAAATAGAGCCCCAAGCGTGACTCCTCTACTTAGTCTAGGGGATTCGATCAAGCCGTCCACCGTACCAATACTAGATTGGTCGAGTGAAGGGGAAAACCGCAATCACCACCTTTATGGACAACTGGCCACCACCACAAACACCATTACCACCGTGCACACACACTGGCGCCGAGGAGTGGAGAGAGCCGTGAAAGAGAGAGGGAGTCTAAGAGGGTTGGTTTCGTGTTTGCTAACTCGGGTTTCAATTAACAGTAAAACTGTTCTACTGAAAACCTAGGCATCTAGTCTAGCTATTTATAATCCTATTATAACTAGACTAGGTTAGGAAGCCTAAAGACCTCCAAACTCCACCTCATGGGCGGCCACCTAGAGTGTTGAGGCCCATCACGGGCCTCTTTTCTTATTCTCAATCTAGGCCCTTTATGTGACCTTATATGATCCGTTCAATTGGGCTTTGGCCTATTTTACTAGCCTAAAGATCGTTGGTACCTCTAGCTATGATATAACGACGACCCAAAAGAACGAACTTAATTATCTCCATAATTTGATCCATTATATATCTAGTAATGGCACTTAACGAAGACATAAATCCTTCAATGTTCCACTTGTCTGAGACAAGTGTGTAATATTCAAATTCCTTAAGTCAATATGTGTCGATTGGATAATTTGATTGCATCTCATGTCAAGATCATATTAATATACAAATCATTCTTTGAAATTTGAGTTAGAATTACAAAACCAAATGAAAGCTGAGTAATAAATTTGAACGCGGCCACATATTTTCTTAATTTTCCCTCTTGAAGCAGCCATGACATATTTCCTAATTAAATAGGTAGACTCAATCCAATCTTGTGGCAACCAAAGCTCCCACTCAACTTTTAAAGTAACTAAGAAACATCTGTTATAATCCCCTTTTACGGAATGACGTTTGGATGTACCATAGTTAAATCAATCATTGAATGAAATTAGTGTTCCACTCATGTCAGAGGAATCCACTAATATATCCAGAAGTTCTATACTTGAACTTCAAAATAGTTCAATAGTTCGATCATGCATCATTCATGCATATCCATGTGATTGACCGAGCATCTCTATGCCCCTATAGCCCAAGAAACTGCGCTATCCAATCAATCTTACATGCCAGTCCATTTATTGAAATCATTTAGGGTCCAGTTTAATGATTTTGAACTAGGAACTTAAGTAATTTATGAATTCAGCTCATCTTTGGGGTTTCATTCACCAAATCACGTATTTGATGATCTCATCAATTCATAATTATTTTGGAGATTTTATTTAATATCAAAACTCCGATTAAATAAGAGAAATAATAAATTTCTGATTAAACATAATTCTGCAAGTTGATATATTACTTATGTGATAAGTTTCATCAAAACATATACAACTTAAATTACATAACTTGCTTCAATCCAAGTGCCTTAGTATGACTCTCATACTTTGGCTGAGGAAAGGGTTTAGTAAGTAGGTAAGTGATATTCTCACTCATATGAAACTTTACTGAATGAGGTGACACTTCATCTCAACATGTTTGGATTTTTAATGTGACCCTGGCTCCTTTGATTGGGCAAAGGTGCCATTTTTTGTCACAAAATAACTTGATCCAAAATTCCTCCTTAGCTACTTCTACTGTAGCCAGATACCCACATTTTATCATGAAGTATGCGACAGTGCTCTGCTTTGAACTCTTCAAGCTTACTGTTCCTCTATTTAGACAGAAAATGTACCTAGATTGAAATCTAAAGTCATCTTTCTCTGTTCGGAATTCGCATCTGTATAACCTTTTGACAACCAGTTTACTTTTGCCACCATAAACTAGAAACATTCCTCTAGTCCTTCTCAAGTACTTAAGGATTTGTTCTTAGCAGCTTCCTAGTGCACTTCTCCTGAATTTGCTTGAAACCTGCTACACATGCTCAAGGCATATGAAATATCCAACTTTGTACATATCATGGCATACCTAATGGACCCTATTACAGAAGCATAAGGTACTTTAGCCATACGACTCAACTCTTCTAGATTTTGAGAGCATTGAGTTTTACTAAGTGTAATACCATGAGACATGGGAGAAATCCTCTCTTAGAGTCTTGCATCTCAAACTTATCAAGAATCTTATCAACATAAATCTCTTGACTTAGTCCAATCATCCTTCAAGACTTATCTCGTGGATCTTAATTCCCAATATGTACTTGGTATCTCATAAGTCTTTTATAGAGAAACAAATCTTCAACCATTACTTGATTGACTCAAGCATTAGTATGTCGTTCCCTATGAGCAGTATGTCATCTACATACAAGACTAAAAAAACTAGATTGCTCCCACTAAAGTTATTGTATACACAAAATTCTTTTTCGCTCTTAAGGAAACCAAACTGTTTGATTACCTCATCGAAACAAATGTTCCAACTCCTTTATGCTTGCTTCAATCCATTAATGGATTTATGAAGTTTGCAAAAACTTTCTAGGATTTTTCTGGATCTTTAAAACTCTTAGGATGTGTATTAATATACACATCCTCCATCAAGAACCCATTCAAGAAGGTAGTTTTGATATCCAACTGCCAAATTTCGTAATTAAGAATTTCAGCAATCGCTAGAAGAATCCGAATAGATTTAAGCAACCAATGGGTTTGACCCCATTTGCAAGTCTATTAGGACTAACACATCATTTTCAGATATGGTGTTAATTCTGAATTTTATGGCCTCAAGTCATTTATAGAGTTGGTGCTCACCAAAGCTTGCTGGTAGGTTGTGGGTTCCACACATTTTAATTGGAAAACTTTAGAATCCTCATTTATCAGAATTTTAACAAACTATTTGTTTTGAATTCTGAGTGACCTACGAGGGGTAAGAGCAACGATAGAAGTAGAAATATTTTCTTCAACTCTTTGAAGTTAATCACTCAAGTGGGACGATAGGAGTCTCGCTAATTAGCTGGCTCATGCACCTTCGCCTTTGATGTGGTGTTATCCATATCCATTTGTTTCTCGTCTCGAATTTCTTTGAGAACCACTTTACTCCCACTTGGCTTTGTAGAAAGAGATTCCTTTTCTAAAAAGACACCATCGCAAGCAACAAACACTTTGTTATCTGCGTGATTGTAGAAGTAATACCCTTTTGTTTCTATGGAATAACCCACGAATAAACATTTATTTGATTCAGGGCCATGTTGTCGCCTTGTAAACGTCTTACATAGGTTTTACAACCCCAAATTTGAGAAAAGACAACTTTGGAACAATTACACTCCATAACTCATATGGCGTCTTCTCAATTGCTTTGGACGGGTTTCAGTTTAGTATATTCGCAGCTGTTTTCTAATGCATATCCTCAGAACGATATGTGTAGATCAGTAAAGCTCATCACGGATCGAACCAATGTCAAGCAAAGTTTGATTCCTGCTTTCTAACACACATTTAATTGTGGTGTTCCTTTGATTGTGGAATAATTCCACAATCCCTAAGATGATCATCAAATTCTTGAGTCAAATATTCACCACAACGATCAAATCGTAGTGCTTTAAATGTTTTCTTAAGCTAATTTTGTACTTCATTCTGGAATTCCTTGAACTTTTCAATGATTCCAACTTTTTCTTCATTAAGTAGATATAGCCATATTTACTTAAATTGTTAGTAAAAGCAATGGAGTAGTTAAATCCCTTTTCTTGCTCTTAAACTCATTGGTCTACCCACATCCATATGTATGAGTTCCAAAAGGTCATTAGCTTTTTAACCCTTTCAACTAAAAGGTGACTTGGTCATCTTACCTCACAAGCATGACTCAAAAATGTCAAATGATTCATAATCAAATAAGGATAAGAGTCCATCCATTTGTTAATCTTTGGATGTGAAAATTTGTTAATGTTACCTAACCTTACTATGCTATAAGTAGGTTGGTTTTGATTCATCTGTTTTTCGCTTTTGTGATCTACTTATATTAATGTTATAAAACAAAAATTAACCATAGCTAGCAAAGTGAAACAATTTATTACCCTTGTCATGGATCAACACTTGCCCATGACAAGTAAACTAATTAGTATTTCAAACAAAAAACTGAAAATTGTCTCAACAAAAATCGAAAATAAGTCTAAAATCATCATAAAATAATTAGAAATTAAAACTATGAAGCTTTCTTTGGCCACTTAAACACTTCTCGTGCACCTTCAAGCTCTATTTCCCATGCTAGCTTCACTTCTTTGCAGTTTATACAGAACATGAATAATGTTAGCACTGTAACTTGGTATTACATACCTAAGTGAAAGTTAAATGTTCATAACAAGTTACCTAAGGTTGATGCTCCATTCTTCTTGAGGTAGTCAAGGTACTTCTAGCAATTGCACTTCTAATACCCCTTCTTCTTGCAGTAAAAGCATTCACTTTCACCTGCAGGCTTGGGCTTTGGAGTCACCTTAGGCTTCTTAGGAGTCTTGGTAACCTTCTTGCCCTTACCCTTGATATTTGCCCCATGCCCCTTCTTCTTGAACCCCTTCCCTTTCTGGACCATAAGAACCTCTTCCTTAATATCCTTTGGGATTTGCTTCTCTGCACTAACCAGCATAGCATGCAACTCATTCATTGCCTTCTCAGCATCAGACATGTTAAAGTTCATTATAAACTGATTAAAGGATTCTGGAAGTGAGTGGAGAATGATATCTATAACCATCTCTTGGCTGTATGGGTGTTCTAATTTCTCCATATTTTGAATTAGGTCGATCATTTTGAAAACATGATCATGAACTATTGCACCCTTCTCCATCTTACAATCTTAAATCTCTCGATGAAGCTCATACCTCTCAACTGGTGCCTATTTCTTAAACAAGGCTTTGAGTTCTTGCATGATGGTGTATGCATCCTGGTCTTCAAAACGCTTTTGCAGGACAGGCTCCATAGTAGCTAGCATCAAGCAGGTGATTGGCACAGCTCTGTCAAGAGTATTCTTATGCCTACGCTTTTGAGCCTCAATAGCGTTTTCTAGAAATGGTGTAGGCAATGGGGTGTCAATGCCATCCTATCTACCTTTAGATATCAAAACAAGTCTTAGCATTCTTTCCCAGTTGGAAAAGTTGTCTCCTGTCAACCTATCCTTCTCAAGGAATGGTCGAAGGTTGTAAATATTGTTGTCATTGTTACGGTTACCCATCTACGATAGAATCAGACAAAGTTCAATAATTATGTTTAATAAATTTAAAGTACCATAAATGAATTAAATAGGTATTAAAACAACTTATTCAATATTAAATGGTCCCAATTGAATTAAGTGATTCCAAGATCCTTTATTTGTGTAATAGTTGACCGGATTGAGGCCCTACCATCAAGCATTACATTTTCAAGGTGAATAAACTCTTTACTGATTACAACTCTTGTAACTCTTGGTTGAATAATTAACCATCATATGTTTAATTATTACCCTTTGCTTCAAGGTTCTAAACGCTTTAGGTGACCTTGTTGAGCACAACCAATTAAATGTATAAAACGTGATTTACCCCAAATTATCTAAGATAACAAGTGACACCCTGCGGAGGCAGACCCATCACTTACAATCGAAGGGTTGTTGGGTATCTAATTGGAAAAGAAATCTCAATATTACTGGGACCTAGATTTATTATGTTGTGATTAATATAGTGAACTTTAGCGCATCATCAACAACATAAATAAAATCTAGCATGCATAATCTACTAATGCATAAAATAAAACATGACATAGTATGACCCCTTACTCCTAAGAAACTAAACTTGAAATGCTCCCACTTTAACCTTCATGGATCTCTATCCATCTTGCTCCTTTGGGCCTTCACTTCATGGGCTTATTTGGACTAAATTATTTAAATAACTAATCTATTTACTTTAAATAAAAAGTTACAAAAATATTTAACGGTACGCAAACCGTATTTAAATTACAAAAATACATCACAATGCGTAGATCGTATTTAAAATCTATGGGCCATACTAGTCTATATAGCAAAATAATATCATATATTATAAAAAATGCCATATAATAAATCACTCAACATGCTTGCCTAAACTACAACATCGAATGTTCACAATTAAGGCAATGCAATTCCTAAAATATTTCATATTTTTAATTCATAATTAGATAATATCATATATTATTCATTACCTCTATAAAATATCATATATTTTAAATTTGGAATGAGATAGAATCAAATCTTATTTTAATATGGAAAGATAATCATATTTAATTTCCATGATTATCCTAACTAATTTAGGAGATTCTATCCAAATTACTAGCCAATCAAATAATTTTAAAATCAATTATTTCCAAATCTAATTATGGGATAATCCTATTTAAATAAATTATTATCCTTTTTGAATATGCCCAAAATATCTTAACAAATCCTATCCAAAATTAACCACTTTAATTATGGATAATAACCAAATCAACAACTTTTGAAAATTTGATTTTATCTTTTAAAATAAAATCTGATTTTGTGTCGAAAATATTTTTAATACAAAAATTTATTTATTTATTTTTTTTTGAAAAACCGTACTGCACGGCTTGCTGGTCACCGTGGTTGGCTAGCCGAAGCTAACCACGGTGAATGTCCACTTTACATCAGCCACTGTCGCAAGGGCAGCAGCGAGCAGAAACAGTGGCAGCCACACGCGGACCACCTGCCTTCCATTCCCCTCCCTCTTTGGACCAGTATTGGCGGCAGCCACCGTGGCTGCGCCACCCAACCGCGTCTGCCGACCCTTAAATCAACCCCTTTTTATTTTTAATTTAATTAAATTAAATCAGTTCAAAAATTAAAATCAAATCCCTATTCAATTTTAAAATTAGGGTTTTCATAAAATTAATCCCAATTTAATTCTAACTCTTAAAATTAAATTGTTGATCATACAAAAAACACTTTTATGCATAAATCAATCTAATTAAAATTATGAAACATAAAACAAATCGAATTTAACCAAAATAAGCACAAAATAAAAAACCAGGGCTATGATTTTCGAAAAATTCGAAACTAGGGTTTAGGGTTCGAAATTTTCGAACAATCTAGGGAAAAAATTCGGTCCACACTTAGGCCATTTTGAGCATAATTAAATCACATTTAATCAATTCCAAGATTTAAATCGCATTTAATATAATAATTGAACCATAATTAAATTAATTCTCCCTCTTAATTGATTATAAAATTATGAACATGGAGTTCAAATAATCGTATTATTATAATCAAGCGTGTACATCTAAGAGGTTATCTAATACCACTACAGGATTATGGGTACTCTTAGCGGAATTTCTTGAATCACATTCATACGCACCTAAAACAGGATCACAAGCATAACACACAAGAATCACATAATTATACCTTTGAAGCGTGATATCCACGTAGCAAATTGATTGACAAATCAAGGAGAGAATAGAGCTGTAGGGTTTTGCACTGTCCAACACTGCGCGGAAATAAAACCCGCCCAAAGATTCGTGCATAAGTTAAAGCAACTAACATGGAATACAATTAATTAAACAATAAACACATAATAATAGAGAGTGAGAGAGAAAGAAGAAAAGACTATCATACCCTTGATGCGTGTTTTCCACTTAGCACGAGCACGTACTCACGAACGGAGAAAGAGCCTTAAACGCGAACCCTCCAACGTAGTCCATCCACGTGCCCAAACTTAGCTTATATTACCGGTTAAGGTAATATTAACACTGCTAATAAGAGGATCTCTTTATAAGGTTTTCTCAATGGAGATGCCTTGTATAGAGTTCAACTCTTGCAAATAATTCCCAAGGCATACTTGGGTATTTATAGGCATGGCTTCTCCAATCTCTCATGATTCTTTCAATATGGGACTTTTCATAAAGTGAAAAAAAGTAGTATTTAATTTAATTCTAAATTAAATTAAATATCTAAACAATTAGTAAACGACAAGTGGTGCAAGAAGAATGAGGGTAGGTGGGAGGACCACCAAGCCTTGGGGACCAAGGATGGTTATCCGCCCACCATGCGCCAGCTGGCAGCAGAATCCTTGGACATCAAGGTGTGCCGCGCTGGCTGCCTTGTGCTCCAAGGGCTGTGTTGGTTGCTGGGCTTACTACAAGGCCTGCCAGCTGCCAGCCTTGTTGTGAGGCACAACCAGCCAACACACAGGCTAGCTATGCGCGCTGGGCGGCCTTGCTGCCCGCATAGCCTAGCATGCTTTCTAGGCTCTATGCCAAGGCTACCAGCCAGCACTTACAAGGCTAGCGGCATTCTAGGCCTTTGTGGTGCCGCTGATGCCTATGGCACGCACTTGCGCCATAGCTCTTGCCCCACTCTCGTGGTACGACAAGACCTTGTACTAGGCTTCCAGCCCTATTACGATATGTTGTTTGACTTATTTATCGTCATCGTCGATTCCTTGAATTGACTCGACGTTCGACGACGCTCGGCTTCGACGCTCTAAGCTCGAAATTCGACGTCGGATATGTATCCTCTTGTTTGACGTATTAAAGCCTTCGGCTTAATTCGTCGCCTTAGTTTGGTTGCACGGTAGGGTGTGACCCGCTGGGTTCAATTAAAGGAAAACTGTGAGATTAATATAATTAACTCCGTAATTGATTCGGATCCTTTTATCAGAATAATACACTTGTTCGAAGGACATCATTTCTTTCAATCTCCCACTTGTCCTTCTGGACAAGTGTGTTGTTTATGTATAGCCTATTTCCTATGTCACTTAATGCCTCTTCATGAACTTAAGGTAAGATTCTTCGTCATCCTTATTATGTCCAGAAGTGTTTCTCGATTTCCGAGTTTGACTGTCAATAAGCAGATGATTTCTAAAATCCATTTGAGCACGATTATTCATTTTCACAATCTCGTTCTTCGAGAGGCCTTGTAAACAACAAAGACATGTTCCCTACTGTTAATTGGGGGACATTCCCAGTCTTGTATTGTTAGCTTTCCTTACTAAGAGTCCCTAGCCACCCAAGTGTTGCCTTTATAATTCCCTTGTACGGCAGAAGTTTGACAACATTAAAGAATACTAGTACTCAAATAACAGAACTTACAATACTCATGGTTGAGGAAAGAGGTTCCAATAGCCAAAATGAGTAATATACTTATGACGATTATTATATCTCTTAAAGTATTCTCATAGGTCGATCTGGTGTAGTTCCAAACTAATACCTATGCAAATGATTTATGACATTTTGTCCTTGTAGCACAAGAAACGGTGTTATAAATCATACTGTTCTGGGTCCAGATCCAAGTGTTCTCACTAGGGCAGGCTGGGTCCAGCTGGAAACCTACGCAAAGGTAACACACGTGACTGCCCTCGGGGGTGGCTTGAGGAACCCCCCTCCGATGCTTAAGGTAGAATGCGTTTAGAGAGAGAAAGCGTACTTAGAAAGATAGAGAGAGTGTAGTAACTTGTGTGTCTATAGGTGTACGATCTCCTTTGTGGAGAGTCTTACTTGGTCAGCTTGCGGGCTGACTCTATCGGGCTAGTGAGCCCCTCTGAGTGTCCATCCAGTGGTGAGTGCGCACCCAGTGAGTCAGACTGGGAGCCTAATGATAGATCAGCGAGAGCTATCCCATACAACTAGCCCCTCAAGAGGTGGTATGAGGTCACTCATGCCGACTCTTGTCTTCGTAGTGCGGCCTCTCTTGATGAACTCAGCTGGGAGGGAAATACCTCAATTGGAGCTATCCTCTACAACTAGCCCCTCAAGAGGTGGTATGAGGTTCCTCATGCCAGCTATTCTAAGCGTTTAACCTTATCGGTAATTGCTCAACGGATCGTTCGACTGAGTCACCCTGTATACCTCTAGCCCCTCAAGTCTAAAGATTGAATATGCGGTTCCGAGAGTTGGGAGGTCATGCTGCGAGGTGACAAAGATAGATTTATTCTGTCACTTGCTGATGATGGCTTTTCCTTGTCTGTGAAGTACATGTCCTCCATGTGTTAGAGGATGTTTGATTATTCCTACTGATACTAGATGGAGATTGAGCTCGCAAGGAGGAATTTCGATTACTCCCGCTGAAGTCTGAGAAATGAGGGTTTTTTTTTTTTTTTTTTTTAGGCGGGAACAGTCCCTGCATGTGTGGGACGCATGTTAGTCATTCAAGGGTCAGTTTAATTTTACTGAAGTGACATGGAGGTTTGGCTTTATAGTTTGGCTAAACCGTCCATTAACTCCTTCATTTCTTGTAGATGATCGTTGCTCCCCTGTTGTTGTTGTAAGTCCTTCACTTCCTTTTTTCCTTTTTGTTTTTGTTTTCGTTTTGTTTTCTCTGCTTTGTTTGCTTTTTTTTTCACTTTTTGTCCTACATTGGGACTCTTTACTTTTTTGGTTGTAGTTCAAAGCCCTCACTTCTCCATTTGGCTTTCTTGTGTTGCCATTGTTGTTGTGCTCTTTGCTTCTACAATTTTTCCCATAAAGGTACTTTCTTTGTGCCTTTTTTCTTATACTTGTTTGCCTAATTGCTTTTCTTATACTTGTTTGCCCAATTGCTTTTTTCTTACGCTACTGACAGTCAAAATATGAGTGCCCCTTCTGTGCGTACTAAGTCCGATTCTTCACTTGAGCCGTCTCGCTCAGGTGAGCGCTTTGCACGAACTTCCTTTACTTCTCCTACCTCTCCCCTAATTCCCTTGTAAGTAGTTATGTTGGGTGACACATTTCGTGTTGGGAGCGGGGAGAGTACTGATGCGGCCTCACCAGTTGCATCTGGGTTAGGTAGTAGTCGTCCTGCTGCCGGCAGTGCTTTTCGCCCTTTTCGATCTAAAACTCTCCCCGATTTCTTTGATCCTTACTGCGAGCGGGTACTTACTCATGATGGGGTTCCTATGCCTCGTCTTATTCTTTGGAGAATACGCGTCATGCGCCATAAACGGTTAGTTGATGAGGTTAAAGGGGTAATCCCCCTTATGTGTCCCTTGTTAGCCCCATTCCCCATGTTCAACCAGTTTTGCTTGGCTTGATGATATGGATGATGTGAATCGGTTTGATCACTATGTAGTGCGGGGTGGTCGTTCTGCAACTTCTTCATCGTCTCCTCCTCCAGCCAAGAACATGAGCGGAGCAGCCGAGTCTCCCAACGAGCAGGATTTTAAGGACTACCAGCCCACCTATGTGGTTAAGCCCGTGGAAGAGGGGAAGTCTGACTTCTACCTTGATGAGAAGTGTCATGGCCACAAGAACTGCACGCTGGATTCCAACTAGTGTAAGGACGCTGAGAGGTTGGACCTGGCTGCAGTGGGTCGAAAGTTCTATGGATTACAGGTTGGTCCTTCCTGCTGAGGGCTCCAAACTGTCTGCTCCACCTGCTGGGCGTATTGTTGTCTTTGTCTCTCAGTTGGACTTGGGATTGCGCTTTCCTTTGGACCAGACTTTGGATAAGGTCTTTCGCGCTTATAATCTCTTCATTGGCCTGCTGCACCCTGCCTCCTTGCACACTTTGATATGCTTGTTGTGGTTCCGGCGTTATCTAGAGTCTTTACACTTGTTCAAGTCCTTGATAAGCTTGAAGAGGTCGTCCTCCGGTTCTTTTGAGTCTGGTTGGTATTATGTGGCCCCTAAGGACGGTAGAGTGCTGTCTTATCCCAAGCTTGGTCTCTTCATGGACTAGATTGGCAAGTTTTTTTGGGTTTCTGTTCCTTCTTCTCTTGCTGTTTCGCGCAACTTCCGGTTTATTCATACCTACATGGCTGGGGTTACTATCTCCCCTTCCGAGTCTGCTCGGGAGATGCATGCTTTTGATGCGCTGTAGGGAGCGGGCACGGGTGATTGTAAGTATCCCAAGAACTGGCTGCCCAACTCTCTGTACATTGTAGGTAACGTGCAGCTTTCTGCCATGCGTTTGTGCTCTACCCATTAGCCAGGTATGCTCTCCTTTAACTTGCTAAAGTGTTTCTTTTTCTTTATGTCTGGCTGCCTTTGTCTTTACATTTCTCCTTTTTCTTTTGCTTGCTTGTTATCTCAGGTTATGACAAGTTAGATAGGCGAATTCTCGGCCTGCAAGACAATTGGAAGGATCCTGTCACTGCTACACATGACAACCCTCCTGAGCTATTTGAGACCTTGGAGGTTCATGCTGGTGCTCTGAAGGGTGAAATTCATTTGGCCCCTACTGAATTGAGGGTTGTGTTTGGTATTGTGACCGTTGCAAACCAAGTTGGGTTTAGTAGAGCTAAGGCTGAGCCTTCATCTTCTACTGTGGGAAGTCGGCGAGAAACTCGTAACATGCTAAAAAAAGTTACTTCGGGACCTAAGGCGTTAGTGGCGCAAGGTACTTCATCTTTTGAGAAGGATCCTGCCGCGGCTTCCGGCCAGGTGGCACCTAAGTCCTCCCAAGTACACGAACCAGAGATACAAGCTTCTGGTGATCCCAAAAATGACAAAGGTGATAATTTTGCTGATAGCATTCTTGATTTTCCCCCTGAGGGGAAGGTTGAGGCTAATGCTGTGGTGGGTGAGAAACCCACAACTTCTGCTGAACATGCTCTATTCTCTAATACTAGCATTGGTACTACCATTGCTTCCAAGAAAACTGCTGTTCCCCCTACTTAAACTCCTGATTTTGAGCTGCCCGATGAGACCATCATTGAGCTCCCCAAGATTACTCCTCGCTCAACTAGGCTTTGAGGCCGCCTGCGAAGTGCTAGCAGAGGTGGTCATTCCCAGCCAGCGAGGTCGATCAGCAGGCTCATCCAGTTATCGATTTTGAGGATGACCTAGTGATCTCACCCTCGACTGGCGATGGACAGCCTGCTGCCAAAATGGCTCGCACCTCTTTTGCGTTAGATCCCCTTGCTTCTCACTCTGCCAATACATGGCTTCTTGCTGAGAATGCTGCCAAGGATACTGGCACCCATAACTCCAGTGAGCTCAATCGCTGTGTTCACCAGTTTTAAAGTGATGCCTTTGAGAATCCTCTTTCAGCGACCTCTATTTCAGCTCATGGCACTTTTCGCCCTACTGGGCCTACAGAGTTTGGGGAGGTGCTTATTGACGCTTCCTTTTGCCCTTTGTTATGCCCTGCTGGGGCTGAGAATGCTCCGTTTCGGCCTCTAATGAATGTTCGGGCTAACGGGTCTTGGTTCGTAGACAACCCGCAACAGGGCGTTACTCTGGGATACCGCCTTACTCAGGGTATTCGTCTCCCCGCTGACTCCACGAGTGGCTTAGTCACCCTTCTAGCTGCCATTGCGTGCCATGATCTTCAGAAGGCTGGTTTGTTATATGCCTAGGCTTTTTTTTTTTTTTTTTTTTTTTTTTTTTTTTTTGTTGTGCAGCTTGCCAAGTCTGTTGGTGACTTAGCCAATGCCTTGCTCACAATGGAGAAAGAGTATCAGAATTAGAGTGTGACTCTTATTGAGAAGGGCAAGGAGATTCAGCGGGTTAACTCTTAGAGGGATGCACTAGCTGGTGAGGTGGTTCCTCTGAAGGAGAGAGCGGGTGCCCTACAACTTCAGCTAGAAGAACTCTTGCCCCTCAAGACTAAACTGGCAGACTGTAAGAGGGAGCTGGGGTTTTCTCAAATCAGGGTGCAATCTTTGGAGGCTGAGATGGCACGTTTGCAGGCTGAGCGAGATAACGAGCTTGAGGCAGCCAGGAGGGAAGCACTTAAATGTTTTGTGCTTTCTCAAGCTTTTGCTAAGTTGCTTAGTGACTGTCATGAGGGGGGCTGGGAAGCAGCAACCCATTGCGTGAGCAGTCTGTACGGGGGAAGTGTGGAGCAACAGGCTCGATTTAATGCCTTTTGGGCCAGGGTTGACCTTTCTGGGCAAGTTAATTGCCATAATCTTCCTGCTGACCACCCCCGCGTTGTCAACTACAAAGTTCCCAACCATGCTGTGCTGAATTTGGAAGTGCCCTTCTGTCTTGACGTTGTTGCCGCCTTTGGAGTGGAGACTTTGGCTGATGAGCAAAAAAGGTTTTGGCGGCTGTCTCCCCCATCCTCTAGTGGCTCTTCGGAGTTTCCCTTACCTAGGTCTATGTTTTTTTTTGTCTTTGGGGTGTATAGCCGCCAAAGATTGTATTGTCTATATGTTTGTACTTAACACTTTCTACTTCTGTCTTGCTGGATTTGTCCAGCTTAACTTGATTTTTCTGTCTTTTCGACTTTTAGTAGAATGTTTCCTCATCCTGGTGGGTGAGGGTTCAACTTATGGATGTTTTAACTCTTGACTGAATGTTTCTCTGCCCTGGTGGGTGGAGGTTCAGCTTGATAATGTATTTATTTGATAACTTTTGTTGTTACCTTGTTTATTGCTTATTTTCTTGGCTATCATCCTCCATGCTGAGGTCTTTTGTTGAGTCATGGTATAGTAGCACCTAAACCTTAACTCAGCATTCCCTCTCTTCTTCCGGGTGAAACCACGTAGGTTAGGTTTCTTGTTGCGCTTAATCTTTTGCTCCCTTACTTGGTTGTATGGGGCTTTATTGGTTTTGTTACTCACTTAACTGGGTCAGGACTTTAAGTTTGTGCCACTCATCTTTTGTGACGAGGGCTTGCATTCTATGTCACCTACTTAGTTTTTGTAGGGACTTGTGCGCATGTCACTCAGCTTGTTTGGCTGTGTCTTTTTGCTTATGCACTTCACTCAATTTATGTGAGGGCTTGTGTGCATGTCATTCAGCTTGTTTAGTTATGACTTTTTGCTTATGCTCCTCACTCAATTTATGTGAGGGCTTATCCATGATCTTTCTCCCCTACTCCCCACAAAAAACGAGCTGGGTGAGACTAAGAGAACCTTGGTGTTGCCCACTCAGCTCTGTTTCTTGTCTTTCATTCGTTCCTCCCAGCTCAAGTTGAACGTGCCAGGCCTCCTCTTCAGGCGTCCCCGAGGTTGTGCCCTGTTTTACTTTGAGCTGGAATGCACCTGGTCCTACTTGCTCATGAATGAGAAAAAAGGCCTTTCTAATTAGCTAACAACTTTCCATGCTGATTTCCTCTTCCTACTGCCGCAGTCCTTCTAAGAACCAGATCTCCATACGGTAATTATTGGTGCTTTACTCTCTTGTTGAAAGCTTTCGAGATTCTGCTCTTTTGGGCTGCCAGTCTGAGAGTTGCTTTCAGCCGCATCTGTAGAAGGAAGTCCAATTCTTCCAGCAGGCGCTTCTCATTTCCTTGTTGTTCGTAATGCTGAATTCTCAGGCTGGGAATTTGCACTTCTACTAGGACAACATCGTCTGTTCCATAAGCTAAAGCAAATGGGCTCTTTCTCCGTTGTCCTATTTGCCCATAGCACTTCTGGCACTAGGTCAGCCTAGAGGCCTTTGTGTTTTTCTTGCTTTCTCTGCAAGGCTACTAGTATCAGCTTGTTTGCTACTTCTGCCTGGCCATTACTCAGCGGGTGACAGATTAAAGCGCTAGCGTACTTGATGCTCATCTCTTCCAGGTAGTCTTTGATGGTGTCACAGTCAAACTGACAACCATGATCGGAAACTATCCATTGCGGCACCCCAAATCTTGTAATGATATTCTTCCATATGAATGTTCTAACTTGGGACGCCTTTATGTACTTTGTGGGTTCAGCCTTAATCCACTTGGTAAAGTAGTCCACTGCCACTATGAGATACTTCCTGCTTGCCGACCTAGTGGTGCAAGGTCCTAATATGTCCATTCCCCACTAAACGAACGGGATCGGGCTGAGAATCGGAGTCAGGTCGTTAGCTGGTTGATTGATGACTGGGAATACTTTTGGCACTTTTCACATTTCCTGACATATGCTGAAGCATCTTATGTTAAAGTTGGCCAATATACTCCTTTTCAGAGTACTTCAACTCCTAGAGCCTTTCCATCAATATGGTTTGCACAAATTCTTAAGTGTGCCTCCTCCATGATTTTTTCTTGCTCCCACTCTAGGATGCATCTCAGGAGTGGCTTGGAGAAACCTTTTTAGTTTGACTCTCCGTTCATTACAACGTACTAGTTAGTATCCTTTTTGACCTTCTTAGCCTTCATTAAGTCCTCTAGTAGCACGCCGTGCATTTTATATGCCAATATATCTGAGAACCATGCTTGCTGCTGCGTAGTACAATTCACATGCTTACTTTTAGTGATGCTGTTTTCCTCTAAGACTTCCACCATAACTATCCTTGTGAGGCTTTGAAGAGTGGAGCTGGCCAATTTTAACAACGCATCGGCTTGAGAGTTTTCTGCCCTGGGGACCAAATCCACTTGAAAGTGCATCAATTGGGCTGCTAACTCTTTTACTCTTATTTTGTACTTCAACATTGTGGGCTCTCTAGCCTCATGCTCCCCTTTCAATTGGCTGGCTACTAGCTGAGAGTCAGTCTGCAAGTGCACTTTCTTAGCTTCGGCTGCGATACTCAGTCTCAATCTAGCCAAGGTTGCCTCATATTCAGCCTCGTTGTTCGATGCCTTGAACTTGATGGCATATTCAAATACATTGCCTTATGTTGATGTTAAGATTATTCCAGCTACGCTACCTGTTTGGGCTGATGATCCGTCCACTACTACCTTCCAAGCTCCTATTTCATCCTCCTTTTCTTCATACGAAGCTTCTACTATGAAGTCATTTAGGCAAAGCTTGGGATTTTATAGCTTTTCTAGGTTTGACTTCAAACTCATACTCAGAAAGTTCGATTGCCAATTTTAGGAGCCTTCCTGAAGCGTCCATTTCTGCAGGGCTTTCTCCAGTGGGTGATTTGTAAGAATTTGGATTATGTGCGCGTCGAAGTAGGGTTTCAGCTTTCTCGCTGTTGTTACCACTACCAAAGCTAGCTTTTCTACCAGCGGGTATCTTTGTTCAGCGTCAGTCAATACATGGCTTATAAAATATACCGGCTTCTGGTGCTTGTGCTTTTTAACTAGGAGGACCGATCCTATTGTCTACACTGAGGCTGAAATGTACAGTTGAAGCTTCTCACCCTGCTCCGGGTTGATCATAGTAAGGAGCTTGGTTAGGTGCTCCTTGATTCCTTTAAAAGCTTTCCTTTCTACCTCACCCCATTTGAACTCTCTGTTTCCCTTCAACAGCTGGTAAAATGGCAATGCTTTGTCGGCTGATTGCTAATGAAACGGGTCAGTGCCGCCATTCTCCCTGTCAGGCGCATAATGTCTTTAGTGCATCTAGACTCTAGGAGACTGAGAACTACTTCTACCTTCTCGGGGTTGGCGTCAATTCCTCTTTCACTCACCATGAAGCCTAAGAATTTTCCAGAACTCACCCCGAAAACACATTTCTTCGGGGTCAGCTTGATATGATACTTGTTCAATGTGGTGAATGTTTCTTCCTAGTCTAGGATGTGCCCTGCTTATGTGATGCTTTTGACAATTGAATCGGTCGACATACACTTCTACTTTTTGCCCCTTTTGATGAATGAACACCCTATCCATTGTTTTCTAGATTGTGACCCTTGCATTCTTCGACCTGAAGGGCATAGCTATGTAATTGTACACTCCCCCTTCAATGATGAATGCAGTTTTCTGCCTGTCTGGCTTGTGCAGGCTGATCTGGTGATATCCTGAAAAAGCATCCATGAAACTTAGCAATGCTTTGCTGAGATATGTGAAATTAACGCACATCCTTCACTGACCATTTGCTTTCTTGACCATGACCACGTTTGCAAGCCACTCCGGGTCATCACAAGGCTCAATGAACTTGGCTTCTAATAGCTTGTCCACTTCTTCTTGAATGGCCTGGTTCTTTTCCGTGGAGAAACTTTGTTTTTTCTGCTTGACTGGTCTAATTTCCTCCTTCACATTCAGCATGTGAACCATGTGTAACACCCCCAAATCTCCCTCTACGTAAATACTATATTTATACGTATAAAATACTGTAGAGATAGACTTGGGCGTATTACTGCCACGTGAAAACGTAAGGCTTTTTAACTACTAATAATGACAACGAAAAAATAACTGATTTTATTAATAATGTAATAGCTACATTATATAGTTTGAAAACAAACAATAATACTCCAAGTAATTCATGACTGACTCGAATAAATAAACTCCTAACTAGCTAGTGATCCCAATCCCGACTCAAGTATGCGCACGATCAACTTCATACCTAAAATCAAAACTGCTTACCAATATTGGTAAACAGGGCGAACCAAAACAAAAAGGAAAACGGATTAGCAAAATGCTAAGTACGTATAAGTGCAAGGCATGTAAATGCTTTTATTAGACAAACATGCTTTCGAAATAATTATTCCAATTCAAACTTGCCAATGGTCACTTTCATAAATTAGACTTTCCAAACCAATAAATTCCAACTTTTAGAAGAATTTTCCAAAATCAATTTCCCTCACCTAAGTGTACACACCCCCAAGCAAGTTAAACTGTACTCGAGGAAAGACCAGTTCATACAAAGCTCATGGTCTCACTTAACCAGTCCCGGGTAGAGGGACAATAAAATATTAAATACCCAGGCTCATAATGAGCTGCAAATTTTAAGTAAATTCCCTTAATTCAATAACATGTAATCAAGTGGTTGATAAACAACTTTTATTAGATTAAACAACACTTTTAAAGATCAAACTTTTAAGTCGTAAAATTTTATTTTTAACTCATTACGAAAATCATTAATCAATCTTTCATACGCAATATTTAAACAACTATAAACATTAACCAAAACGCGCATTCAAAACTTGTATCAAGGACCTAGCCACCTATACGTACCTTGATCACGAGAACAAATTAAGGTACGACTACTATGCTTGACCACGATCAAGGGAATCCTCCTACACAATTAAAATAACCTTAATTAATATAAGGTTAACAAAATAACACAAAACTATAAACAATACCCTATTTGTGCATGAACCACCTTAATATTAAATCTCGAATTATGTTAATATCAGATTAGTACTATTGGCATTGTAGTTGTGACGTTAGTATTAATACTTTAGCTTTCTTAACAACATAGCATTAGTATAATATAATAATCAAAGTGGGTTAGTAGCATTAGTATAAAACTCTTGCTGACAAAAGATGGAGGTACGAGAAAGAAGATGCTACTGCACCTTCTAGCAGCAGCGGTACGTTGGCTGTGTGACAACAGGTGGGTGATGTGGCCGCAGTTAGGAGGCAGAGGGTGATGGCAGTGGCAGATGGTGGCAGGTAGATAGCAGTAGGGTGGTTGTTTGGTGCCAACAATGGTAGTGCGGTTGCGGTACGGTGTTTATTTGAGCAAACAAGAAGGAAATAGAGGAAGATAAATAGGAATTTATGAAGGGGATTAAGGGTCTATTTATAGGTGATTAAGGGTGGAAAAGATAGAGTTCAAGAGAGTGTAGAATTAAGATAAGTTTGGTTAGTTAAGTGAACTTGAATGTTATTTAGTCTAGGTTAATTTAAGAGGGAAATTGAATGAAAAGATGAGGAGATAAATAGGATAAGTTTTGATTGGTTGAAGTAAAGATTGAAATCAAAATTATCTTAAGAAAATAAAAATACTACCATTTGATATTACTCCTCAATTGTACGTGAAAACCTCCTTTTTTTTTTTTTTAATTACAACCTACGAAAATTAATAATTAATTAGGAAAATAGTTAAATATGATAATTAAATCAAGTTTATCCTTATAAAATATTTTAAATAATATCAAAATCTAAATTAGTTGTAAATCATAAGATAATTAGGCTACGGTTATTAATTATTATTAAGATAAAACCGGAAAATAATATAATTTAGATCAAAACGACGTACATTATTAATTAATAAAATGTGGACCGACCAAGATTATAATTTAATTTAGAAATATGAAAATATTTAATTTGTTAAAAAGATTTTTGGCGCCAAAATTTAAAATTTATTTTAGCTCCAAATTATTAAATAAATAAGAAAGTATATCGAAAAATTAGGGGTATTACACCATGCCTTCCGGGTCAATTCCAGGCATTTCATCCGCTGAAAATGCGAAGATGTCCTTGTTTTTCCTTAGCAACTCAACGAGATTCACCCTTACTTGTGGCTCGATGTCTTTTCCAATCTTTACTCCTCTAGAGTTATCTCATAATATGAGCTCAACCGTTTCATGCTCGCCACTGGGTACTGGCCTAGCTGCTTCCTCCTTTGCAGGCTCAAAGTTTTCCATTGCCAGCTTTTGCTTATCTTTTTCCCTGAGGTATTCTTCTCGTTTTCTCTTTCTCGACTTTCTTTCACCCTGGCCCTCTGGCTTTGGCTGGCTGCTTCAGGGTTGTGATGTAGCACTGTTGTGCTGTCTTCTGGCTTCCTCTAAGCTTTGCAGATCTTCCATCATTGGCAGTGTATGCCATAGCAAGGTGGTAAGTGGAGACCACCGTACCTATCTTATGAATGAGCGGTCCTCCCATGAGCACATTGTAGGGTGAAGGTGAGTTTATTACTAAGAACTCAGCCCAGACATCGCGTCGCCTTGACCTTTCCCCTACACGGACTGACAACTCCATTATGCCTTCTAGAATGAGACCTGGCCCGTTGAAACTGGTGACTTCATAACTCAACCTTTTAAGGTCTTTCCTGTCTAATTTCAATTCCTAAAACGCGCTGGTGTATATTATGTTGGTTGAACTACCACCATTAATCAGTACTCTATCCACTTCCCAATTTGCAATTCTCACCGTGACTACTAGAGGATCATCGTGAGGATAAACTATGCCTTCTTGGTCATACTCGTCAAATACTACTCGCGGTTGCGGGGGCAATGATGGTCATCTGCGCCTGTCATTGTAATTTATTTGGTAAATCATTGCTCGTAGGTCGGCCTTGCGCTAATCATTGTTCCTCCATGCACTAGTCTACTGTTGATCACATACACCCTGCCCTCTGATTAACTATCTCGGTTTCTGCGTTCAGCCTGGTCTCTCTGACCTCTTTTACTGTCATTGCCAGACTTATCCTCTTCTCTTCATCGACTGTAGTCAAAGTAATGTTTGAATTGGCTCAAGTACCCACGTCGGACTAATTCCTCTATGTTGTTTTTCAAGTGCGTACATTCATCAGTGGTATGCCCGTGGTCCCTGTGAAAGTCACGCCACTTGCTGGGGTCGCGATTTCTATTCACCATTTTGGGTGGTCTCTACCATTTATCATTAGTTTTGTTCACGCTGAAGATATGAGATCTTGAATGGGTGAGTGGAGTATATTGATCGAACCTCCTGGCTCGTGCTCCTCGTTTTTGGTCAGATCTTCTGATTCCCACTAACCTATCTGCATCTCTGCGACCTTGTTCAGCCCTGCTAGGCTGATCCACCTTGACTGTGTTCTCAGCCCGGGTGACTTCAGCTTGCTTAACTGGGTCACTTGGTGCTCTTCTGCTTAACATAGCTCTGTCAGTCTCATCTGCCTTTATGAACTCGTGCGCTTTTCCTAGCCCTTCAGCCAGTGTCTTGAGACTTTTTTCGTCCCATGTATGCTCTGAATGGCGAGCCTGGTAAGAGACCACTCTGCATTGCCAGAAGGACTACCTCCTTGCTCATGTTTGGGATGGTTGTTGCCTCTTTGTTGAAATGGGTAATGAAGTCCCGCAAAGGTACATCTTTTCTCTGAACTAATGACATCAGCTCGGTAGTCATTTTAGTTTGATCTACTAGTGTGACAAAGTGTTCCATGAATATCCTTTTCAGCTGGCTGTAAGAATAGACAGATCCTTTTGGGATGGCTCCGTACCACTCGGCAGCCAGTCCTTCCAGGGGCAGTGAAAATGCCTTACACCAGACTGATTCCGTCATGGTTTATAGCACCATGTGATTCTCGAAGGTTGAGACATGGTTCTTAGGTGTTATTGTACCATTGTACTTACAGTTGGGTATTTTGATCTTCTGCATCGGCTCCTCCAGAATCTCCCTACAAGATGGGGAATCACCTGGATCCGCGCACGTTTTTCCCTTTCTTAGCTTGGCCCTCGCTCTGAGATCGGTGACCTGCTGCGAGTGGCTCGTGCCTTTGGGCTGCCCTTATCCGTGGCTGCATCTTCTCCCAACTCCTAGTTCGGATTTCGGGCTTCCAGTTCTAGCACCTTCTTCCTTAACTAGATCAACTCCTTTTGCTCCGGGGTGAGAGTTGGAGATGCAGCCTTCTTGGAGACTGGTTCTGTAGCGGTACCTACTGATGTGGAGCTCGTCCCTCTGCCAAAATTGGTGAGTACTGCCGTCGTCGCCGCCAATTGCTCCTTGCTGCACTTGGAGAGGTTTTGAAGGATGGCTGGCATATTAACAGGCTGATATTTCTGGGTTACAGGCGTTTGAATGATGGGTTCATTGTTCGGACCTGTCACTGGCATTCCGAACTTAAAAGAAGAACTGGATCCTACCGGATCTACTGGTTTTACCACCGCTTTAATCATACTAGATGTTGATCCGGCGGGGTTGGTTTTCAAGGAACATTTGATTTGGGTTTTTCTGTTGATCCTTTAGGATAGATAGTTATTGACGCTGTTTTTTGTGGTGTTTGATTGGTTTCAGTGACTTTACAAAACTAGTGTTTGCGCTGCTTCCTCTCCGGCCATGGCGGTTAACCAGCCGATCCCTGCTCAGTTGGCGAACCTAAGATTGTGATGATCCGGCCCCTCCTTCTAGCGCCAATTGTTCCGGGTCCTAATCCAAGGATTCTTACTAGGGCAGGCTGGGTCAAGCTGGAAACCTGCGCAAGGTAACACACGTGACTGCCCTCCGTGGTTACTCGAGGAACCCCCCCTCTGATGCTTAACTTAGAATGTGTTTAGAGAGAGAAAGCGTACTTAGAGAGATAGAGAGAGTGTAGTAACTTGTGTGTCTAACCTCTTTTCTGTTTTACTTTATCCCTTATTTATAGGTGTACGATCTCCTTTGTGGAGTGTCTTACTTGGTCAGCCTGCCGGCTACCACTATTGGGCTGGTGAGCCCCTCTGAGTGTCCTTCCAGCGGTGAGTGCGCACCCCGTGAGCCAGACCGGGAGCCTGGTGATAGCTCAATGGGAGCAATCCTATACAACTAGCCCCTCAAGAGGTGGTATGTCACTCATGCCGGCTTGTGTCTGCGTAGTGCGGCCTCTCTTGATGAACTCAGTTGGGAGGGAAATAGCTTAGTAAGAGCTATCCCCTACACATACTACACACTAATCTCGCGCGGTCAATAGTCGTCCAACTTTTAAATTACCTCGATTAGGGGCAGTTTCGATATGATGTTTAATGTTCACTTAATAGGTGTTTCTTTATCCAAGACATTGTCTTGATACCCTATTTTGAATATTCTCAAATCGAATGGACTCATTATTTAATTCTAAACCACAATTAAATAGAAATGGAATAATAATTTGCGAAAAATTAAAATTAGTCCATAAATGAATTGTTCAACTTAGTGTTTTACATTAAGATCTCAAAACTTAACTAAAACACATAAACAGGGAAATTAAAGCCAATCTCTGACATGCCTAATTCCCATTGCCTCAACGAGCTTGTTGTGTTTCATTTGAGGCAAAGGTTTAGTGAGTGGATCGGCTACACTGTCGTCTGTTTCAATCTTGCAAATTCTGATTTAACCTTCGGACTTCCATTCCCTTATCATGTGAAATCACCTCATGACATGTTTGACTTTCTGATGTTCTCTTGGCTCCCTGGGCTGAGCAATAGCCCCACTATTATCACAATAGAGATCTATCAGTCCCTTTATTGAGGGCACAACACCAATTTCACCAACAAACTTACAAATCCATGCTTTCTGAAGCTGCTAAGTATTCGACTTCAGTTGTAGAATCTGTATTCGTGCTTTGCTTAGCACTCTTCCAACTAAACACTCCTCCATTAAGATAGAACACATATCTTGATTGCGACTCTCCTAGGTCTGATTGGTATCGGCTCGTAGCACTCAAGGCATACGATACATCCGGCCTTGTACATATCATGGTGTAAATGATCGATCCAATAACCGAAGAAAATGGAATCTGACTCATTCTCTCTAGCTCGTCAGGTGTCTTCAGACACTGTTTCTTGCTGAAAGTTACGCCATGAGACATGGGTAGGTGGCCTCTCTTAGCCTCCACCATACTAAATCGTGCCAGTACCTTATCAATATAAGAACTTTGGCTTAATCCAATCATCCTCTTAGATCTATCCCTATAGATCTTGAAGCCCAATATGTATTATGCCTCTCCCAAGTCCTTCATTAAAAAACACTTTCCAAGCCAAGTCTTTACAAACTCCCGCATTAGGATGTTGTTTCCAATGAGTAATATTTCATCGACATATAAGACAAGTAATGCGATGTCACTCCCACTGACCTTCTTGTAAACACAAGACTCATCTGGATTCTTGATAAAACCAAACTTGCTAACGGCTTCATCGAATCGCAGATTCCAACTTCTGCTTGCCTTCTTTAATCCATAAATGGACTTCTTAAGCTTGCATACCTTCCCAACATTGTTTGGATCTACAAAACATTTAGGGTGTGTCATGTACACAGTTTCTTCCAAAATCCCATTAAGGATGGCGATTTTGACATCCATTTTCCATGTTTCATAATCATAATATGCGGCAATTTCTAGGATAATTCGGACGAATTTAAGCATGGCGACTGGCGAAAAAGTTTCATCATAATCAACCCCGTGAATTTGCCTGTAACATTTTTCCACCAGTCTAGCTTTGTATACATATACAACTCCATCTTTGTCGGTTTTCATTTTGAAAATCCATTTTGCAGCCGATAGGTGTATAACCTTCGGGCAAATCAACCAAGTCCCAGACTTGATTTTCAAACATAGAGTCCATCTCGGACTTCATGGCTTCTTGCCATTTTGCAGAGTCGAGACTCGTCATAGCTTGTTTGTATGTCCCTGGCTCATCTTCATCCATAACTAAAATGTCTTGATTCTCGGTTAAGACGATACCGAGGTATCTGTCCGGTTGAGACCTTGGCCTTTGCAACCTATGCAGGGTAGTAGATTGAGCATTTGCATTGTCAGTTTGACTTTGAATATTGTCAGTTTGACTCTGACTTTTATCAACAATTGCTTCCAAAGCACTTTGATTGTCAGTTTTGTCAGTTTGATTTTGTTGCTCATCTTCTCGAACTTCATCAAGTTCAACTTTCCTCCCACTTGTCAATTTGGAAAGATGCTCCTTTTCTAAAAAGACACCAACTCGAGCAACAAAAACTTTGTTCTCAGATTGGTTGTAGAAGTAGTACCCCTTTGTTTCTTTTGGATATCCCACATAGAAACATTTGTCAGATATTGGTGCAAGATTATCGGACATGAGTCTTTTGACATATGCTTCAGAACCCTAAATCTTAAGAAAAGACAACCGTGGAGGTTTCTTCGTCCATAATTCATATGGAGTCTTTTCGAAAACTTTTGACGGAGCGCGGTTCAGTGTGAGTGCTGCGGTTTGAAATGCGTGTCCCTAAAAATACATATGAAGATTGGTAAGACCGATCATGGATCAAACCATGTCTAACAAAGTTCAATTTCTCCTCTCGGACACTCTGTTCCATTGTGGAGTTCCGGGAGGTGTCAATTTTGAGAGAATACGATGTTCTTTCAGATGGTCGTCGAATTTGTAGCTCAAATACTCGCCACCTTGATCCGATCGGAGGGCTTTGATTTTCTTGTCAAGCTGATTTTCCACTTCACTCTAAAACTCTTTGAACTTTTCAAAGGATTCAAATTTGTGCGACATAAGGTAGACATAGCCATATCTACTATAGACGTCCGTGAATGTGATAAAATATCGATAATTGTTTCTTGCGGTTGTGCTCATTCGTCCGCATACATCCGTGTGTATAAGACCCAATAAGTCACCAGTCCTTTCTCCTAACTTGGAAAATGGTTGTTTTATCATCTTTCCAAGTAAGATCCTTCGCAGTTTTCAAATGACTCTAAGTTGAATGATACAAGAATTCCTTCTTAAAGGTGTTTCTTGATGTGTTTGATGTTTATATGGCTTAGACGACAATGCCACAAGTAGGTTTGATTCGAATCGCTGGTCTTAGCCCTTTTGGTGGTATCATTAACATTATAAACCTGTTTCTCTAGTGAAAGCACATAAAGACCATTTTCTGAATATGCCGTACCATATATAAAAAATGGTCAAGATAAAATGAACAATTATTGTCCCTTATCCGGAATTCAAAACCGCGTCCAACGCCGAAATTGAAATACTGTTTTTTGTGATGTTTGGAACATCATAACAATCTTCAAGTTCTCCCTTCACTAGCTTTCTACTTTTCCTTAGTCCCCTTGAGCATTGGAACAAAGGTGTGAGCCACATCTGGTATTCAATACTCATGAAGCTTCGCTAGTAAATTTAAGGTCTATAACAAAAATACTTGATGCAAAAGTAACGGTGCCGTTTTTCTTATCTTCCTTGAACTTGAGGCAATCCCGTTTCCAATGTGCCTTCTTCTTTTAGTAGAAAAATTCATAATCGGATTGAGAAGATGCTACCTTATTTTGCTTGTCGCCCATGGTAGCTTTTGACTTAGGCGGAAAGGTCTTCTTACCCTTCCCCTTCTAGCCTTTCTTCTTTCACGACCGCTTAAATGGCTTACCCTTCTTGACCATAAGCATATCATGCTTCCTTTTATCCTTGAGAGTTTCCTCAGCTTGCTTCAACATCCCATGAAGCTCAGTGAGGGTTTACTCCATGCTGTGCATGTTATAGTTCATCTTGAACTGATCATAACCTTTGTGCAGCGAGTGGAGAATAATGTCAATTGCCATCTCTTTTGAGTACCCCGCATCACGTCTTTCCATGTTCTCCAATAATCCAATCATTTTGAGCACATGAGGCTGACAAGCTCTCGTTTCTTGAGCTTGCTCTCAAGGATTTTCCTATGGATCTCGAACCTCTCAGTTCAAGCTTGCTCTTAAAACATATTCTGAAGTTCAGATATGATCTCAAAAGCCGTCTCTTTCTCAAAGAAAGTCTTTTGGAGATCTGGAGACATTGTGGCTAACATGATGCATTTAACATCCCGATTGGCAGTGTGCCATCGGTTTAGGGCAGCTTGAGTGACCTCCTCATTAGGAGTGTCGGGCATTTCCTCGTCAAGGAAGCATTCCTTTAGCTCTTGCATGAGAACTTTTTGCAAATTCCTTTACCAATCAAGGAAGTTTGTCACATTCAATTTCTCCTTATTGAGAATTAAGCGAAGAGAAAACTGGTTGTTGTTAGTGCTAGTAGCAGGCATTTATCTACAAATGAAAGAATTTGCAATGAAAAACCATTCATAAAACCAAAAAGAAAGAAATTTAAAGCATACATGCAAACTTTCAATCTTATTAAGCGTTTTATCCACACATTTAACAATTGTCCCTTTTAGGCGTGAATAAAACGATTCCAAGACCCCTAAAATCAAAAAGTGATTAAGCATGCTTTGGCTTGTCTTAACACTTAATATTTAATGGTAAGCAATCCAATTGCTAATAGCTTTAAGCTATTCTTAGTTCGATAAAATGTTGCATCTAATGCTTTCTTAACGTTATCTCCATTTCCACGACATCTAAGGACTCCTTACTGATATAATTGAGTTTAACCAAAACTAACGCGTATACCTAGTATACCTTACATCCTAGGAAAGTAGTAATGCCTTGCTTTGGCATAGTACATTACTATCCTCATTAGTTCGGAAAGTGTCATTTTGGAGTGGCAAATTTTAACTCAATATTATAGGGACTTAGGGTTTCCATGTTGGTTTATTTAAGTGAACTAAATTAATCATTCAACGTTCTAAATCCTAAACATGCATCTAATATCGCAATTATATATAAGAAAAATATATAAGGCATAAATAAAGATGCATTGGCAAACTAGCATGAGCCCCTTGAAACTTGAATCTTCAAATCTTCAAGGCCTTCATTTGCATCTTCTTGGCTTTGTCTTCTTAGAAACGTAGTCTTTGAGACATCACCAAATATGCAACTACTTGAAAAACTAGGACTAATCTAAATAATTTAAGTACAAAAATACTTAACGGCACGTAGTCCGTATTTAGATTTACAAAAATACAAAACGGATCGCAGTCCGTATTTGCTATCCTAGTCGGGCTATACTAGTTGCCATTTTGTAAAACCTGAATTAGAACACCTAAAATATTCCATTCACTTTTAAAGTGAATAGCTCTTGCATTTTACAAATAATTCAGGCAACAATACAAATTATTGTATTAAAACGAGTGCATACTAGTTACTAACTTAGGTGTTTAATCCGATTAACGCGCCTAATTAAAACTAGTCAAAGTGTTTATCCGATTATGTGTACTAACGCAATAATATATGAACAAGGCTAAATTAAGCTTGAATGAAATAATGAGATTTGACAAAAATAGTTGAACAAATAATAAATCATCCAATGAAATAATCTATCCAATACTTACTAATGCACATTTGAATATTACATCCTTCTAATATGAAAAACAATAATATTTCAAGCACAAGTATAAACATTTAAGATTTTAATCAACTTCCAAAATAATTTAAACCAAAATTTAGTTCATCATGGATTTTAGCAAGTTCAGATTCAATCATTTAACAATTAAAGATTGAATCTTTAACATTTTCAGGGCTTCAAAAATCATATTCACCATAAACTTTCACACTACAAGCA
The DNA here is from genome assembly GCA_034703905.1 of Chenopodium berlandieri. Lineage (NCBI taxonomy): Eukaryota > Viridiplantae > Streptophyta > Magnoliopsida > Caryophyllales > Amaranthaceae > Chenopodium > Chenopodium berlandieri. The sequence goes on from CM068285.1 coordinate 8,078,409, forward strand.
ATTTATTTGCAAGAATGAGAAATTCCAAGTTTATGTGAAATTAAGAGCTAACCAAATTAAGCAACCAATATCACTTCATAAACATGCTTAATGAGTAAAATTGCATAAGATTAATGGTATAATCAAACACATAATTCAACAATTGCATGCCATAATTAATCAAGGTTTAAAGATTTAAAATTGTTCGTTTCAAACGAAAAACCCCTTGAAAAACCACTTTTGGGTGAATTTTGGCTTCTAAAAGGTCATGTTTAACCATTTTGTGGGTAAATAATGATTTAGAACATCGATTCCACCCAAAATTCACTATTTTTTAGTCGAAATTCTTGGTTCGTACACCAAAAATAGCAAAAATACGAATTTAATCTAATTAAAAAACGAGGTCCTAATCTAATTAGGTTGCTAAACCAGAAATTTAAATCCATTTAAATCCCCTTAATTAATTATTAGTCACAATAATTAAATGCATGTAGCTCGTGATACCGCTGTAGGGTTTTACGGTGTCCAACACCACACGGAAACAAAAACCGCCCAAAGATTCGGGCATAAATTAAAGCAACTAAACATGCATACAATTAATTAAACAATAAACACATAATAATAGACAGAAAGATAGAGAATGAGGGAAAGACGATCATACCCTTGATGCGTGTTTTCCACTTAGCACGAGCACGAACGGAGAAAGAGCCTCAGACGCGACCCCTCCAACGTAGTCCACCCACGCGCCCAAACTTGACTAATATTACCGGCTAGGGTAATATTAACACTACTAACAAGAGGATCTCTTTATAAGGTTTTCTCAACGGAGATGCCTTATATAGAGTTCAAATCTTGCAAATAATTCCCAAGGCATACTTGGGTATTTATAGGCATGGCATCTCCAATCCCTCATGATTCTTTCAATGTGGGACTTTCATAAAGTGAAAAAAAGTAGTATTTAATTTAATTCTAAATTAAATTAAATATCTAAACAATTAGCAAACGATAAGTGGTGCAAGAACAAGGAGGGTAGGTGGGAGGACCACCAAGCCTTGGGGACCAAGGATGGCTGTCCGCCCACCATGCGCAAGCTGGCAGTAGCATCCTTGGGTAGCAAGGTGTCCCGCGCTGGCTGCCTTGTGCTCCAAGGGTTGTGTTGGTTGCTGGGCTTACCGCAAGGCCTGGCCAGCTGCCAGCCTTGTTGTGCGGCACAACCAACCCACGCACAGGCCAGCTATGTGCGCTGGGCCTCGTGCTGGGTGGCTTTGTTGCCCGCATAGTCTAGCGTGCTTGCTAGGCTCTGTGCCAAGGCTACCAGCTAGCATGCACAAGGCTAACGACATGCACTTGCGCCATGGCTCTTGCCCCACTCTCGTGGTATGGCAAGACCTTGTACTAGGCTTCCGACCCTAGTACGATATGTTGTTTGACTTATTTATTGTCATCATCGGTTCCTTAAATTGACTCGGCGTTCGACGCTCGGCTTCGATGCTCTAAGTTCGAAATCCGACGTCGGAGTATATATCCTTTTGTTTGACGTATTAAGACCTTCGGCTTAATTCGTCACCTTAGTTTGGTTAGACGCTTGGGTGTGACCCGTTGGGTTCATTTAAAGGAAAGCTGTGAGATTAATATATATTAATCTCACTAATCGGAGATAGCCTCTAGCCCAACTTTCTGATCACTCGACTTTACTGAATAATTAACTCCGTAATTGATTCTGAACCCTCAATCGGAATAATACACATGTTCGAAGGACACCATTCCTTTCAAGAGCCCCAAGCGTGACTCCTCTACTTAGTCCATGGGATTCGATCAAGACGTCCTCCAATGCTAGATTGGTCGAGTGAAGGGGAAAACTGCGATCACCACCTTTATGGACAAACGGCCACCACCACGAACACCACCACCACCGTGCACACACACCGGCGCCGAGGAGGGGAGAAAGCCGTGAGAGAGAGGGGGAGTTTGAGAGGGTTGGTATCGTGTTTGCTAACTCAGGTTTCAATTAACAATAAAACTGTTCTACTGAAAACCTAGGCACCTAGTCTATTAATAATCCTATTATAACTAGACTAGGTTAGGTATCCCAAAGACCTCCAAATTCCACCTCATAGCCGGCCACCTAGAGTGTTGAGGCCCATCATGGGCCTCTTCCTCTTATGCTCAATCTAGGCCTTTTATGTGACGTTATAGGATCCGTTCAATTGGGCTTTGGCCTATTTTACTAGCCCAAAGATCGTTAGTACCTCTAGCTATGATATAACGACGTCCTAAAAAGAACTAACTTAATTATCACCATAATTTGATCCATTATATATCGAGTAATTGCACTTGACGAAGACATAAATCCTTGAGGCACTCCTAGGTATTTAAAAGGCACATTAACTTTTACAAAACCTATGACAACCATAATGTCTTCAATCACCTACTCACTCATGCCTAAGTAGTATACCGAAGTTTTCTCCAAACTTGCTTTCAATCTGGCCAGTGGCATTAGAGAAAGCATGGAAACCCCTCACCATCATCTTCACAGATTCAATCTCACCTTTACAGCACAAAATGAGGTCATCTACAAAACACAGATTAGTCAATCCCAATACTCTGCATTTTGGGTGGTATATGAACCTTTTTGTCTCACTTACAACTTTTAAAATTCTAGAAAGGTATTCAATACAAAGCACAAAGAGAAGGGGAGAGAGGGGATCTACCTATCTCTTCCCTCTTTAGAACTAAAGAAACCATGAAGAGATCCATTAATCATAATGGAAAACTTTGGGATTCTCACACAAATCATAACCAGATAAATGAACTCTTTAGCAAACTAAAGAGCCACCAAAATTTCCTCAATAAAATCCCACTCTATAGTGTCATAAGCCTTCTTGAGATCAAATTTTATTAAACAACGAGCAGCAGCACTAGATCTTCCATGCAGACTCACTATATATTGACATACCATAATATTGTGCATTATATATATATCGACTTTGGACAAAGGCACTCTGGTTTTCATCAATTATATTAGGAAGCACTCTTCGAAGTCTATCACAAAGCATTTTAGAAATGCATTTGTAAATGACATTACAGCAAGAGATGGGTTTGAAATCAGTCACACTTCCTCGGCATTTTCTCTTAGGGACTAGGAGTGATGGTAGTATTATTAATTTCTCCGAGAAGTTTGTGCTTCTACAAGAAATCAAATACTATACCGCATACATCAGAATCAACTATGAACCAAGACTCTTTAAAGAATGATCTCTCAAAACCATCTGGACCCGAGGCTTTGCTCCCATCAATATTATACATAATCTTTTTAACCTCTTCTACATAATAAGGCTGAGCTAATAACTCTTGCATATCTTGAGAGAGGATTGTCTCTTTATGAACAATTTCAATATTTACATTTATTCTGTCATCTGCTCTACATCCTAACAAGAATAGATAATACTCGAAGAAAGCTTTAGGAACATCTTAAGGATTATCAACCCAATTACCATACATATCATTCAAAGCATAGATTTTATTCTACATTTGCCTCTTCCATAAAGCCATGTGAAAAAGTGCAGTATTTTGATCCCTATATAGGGTCCACATATCTTTTACTTTTTGTCTCAAAAAGGACATATACATATCCGCTGCAACAAACTCTTCTCTGACTTTATTTTCTGCTTGAACATTTGTGGGATGAGAGTGCAGGTTTGTCTGAGCCTTAACTAGATCAGCAACAACTTTCCTAAATCTTACCTCAACATTTTAGACACCATTCTTGCTAAAGCTAGCTCTCTTCTTTACAACCTTAATCTTTTGGACTACCTAGTACATCAAAGTGCCTTGAACTTGAGACATAATGCTTTTTTTATTTTTATTATATTTCTAACGATTTTTATTATGATTTTCATATATTTATTGTTATTTTTTTGGTTAAATTGCTTCCAATATTATTGATTGTTCTATTATATTATTGATCGCCTTTTGCATGCTTAAAGGGAATATGTAATTGAAAATCACGACTAATAAGATAATTTGGACGACCGGTTTAGGTTCCTTTTTAATCTTATTGTTAAGTGGTCACAAATATTTAGAATTATGTGTGCATTAATATTCAACCAATTTAGCCAAATTTAGTTTGGAGCAAATTGAATCTTTGTTTGTATGCCTTTGAGATTGCAGGAAATACTTCTCACTACAAGAATCGAGTAGAGGCCAATACGGGCGAAGTTGACTTCCATTACTCGCTTCGTACCATCATCCCCTATCCTTTGTTCGTGTTTCCAGACCATATGGAGTTAGTAGTCTCATGGATTATGACTGGGGTTAACCTTCACGGGTCAATCGTTGTTGTCTTTCGTTGTCCCTTACCATGGTTGCTTCTTATGATCCGTGAACGATTTACAAGTTCCTTAGAAAACTTGTTGGCGGCTTCCTGCTTTTTTGTTCCTTATCTTATAACGTCAAATTCCACTTCCTATGATTGCCAAGAATATTCACAACATGCTCAAAGAGGTGCGATTCAATCAACGTCTACAGTGATTGATTCAAAAAATTAATACAAAATAAAAAAAAAAATTATAAACAAGTTGACTTCCATGACTTACTTCGTACCATCATCCCCGATCCTTCATTCGTGGTTGCGGACCATATGGAATTAGTAGTCTCATGGATTATGAATTCGTGAATTTCACGGGTCAATAATAGTTACCTTTTGTTGTCCCCTTATCGTAGTTGCCTTTTATGATATGTGAATTGTAACACCCTAGAAATTCCTTCCTTTTAAAATACCTGTTTTGTCCTTTTTAAAATACGAAATAGGAAATTCTAAGACATTACCGTCACCAAGTCAATAGTTAAGGCAACTATCAAAGACAAACAGCAGAAGACTTGTTTCAAAAATCCCCTTGTAAAAACATAAAACCCAACTCAAGTCAAACCAACGAAAGTAAATTCAAACCAAAGTCAAATGAAAATCAAATAAAGTCAACCTACAACTTGGAACCATTGCATACCCTTTAACCCCATAACAATTTCCATGCTTATAGCATCAATAAATACTACAAGAAATAGGTTGATTTTCAACGAAAGTGCTCCGACGGACAAGAAAATCCGCCGCAAATCACATAATTTCCGACGGATTTTTATTCCGTCGGAAATTTCTGACGGATTTTTATGCCGTAGGAAATTTCCAACGAATTTTAGATAATACCGACGAAAATTCCATAGTAAATTATATTCAGACGGAAAAATCCATCGAAAATTCCTTAGTTCATAATTTTCGACGAAAAAATCCTTCATAAGGGCCTAACGCTTTATTTAAATACAGACCCATCATTTAAAAATAAAATTAAAAAAAAGACAGAATATAATTATCCCTAAAGCACCCCTTCATTTCATTATCCCTTTCTCTCTCTTCTCTCGCCATTCTATCTTCATCTCACTTCTCTCGGCTCACTCGATCTCTCTCTTCATCTCTCCTCTCTCACTATTGTCTCTCTTCTCTCACTTCCCCTCTTCTTATGTTCTTCTCACGAAACATCCGGCGTTATTTTCCGGCCAAGCTACCGGCGTTTTTTTTAACTAATTAATGGTTTTAAGTTCAAGTTCGACCATGAAAACTCTAAATCTAGAGTTTTCATGGTCAAATTTAGCCCTATTAAACCAAGTTCGAAGAAATTCGAAGCTGATTTTGATTTTAAGGTACGTTTTCATGTTTTTAATTTTTGTTTTTAGGTTTTTTATTACGTATTTAATTTATGGGTTGTGGTGGTGGGTTTGGCCTTTCGTGGGGGGGTTGTTGTGTGGGCTGTGGTGTGGGTTCGATCAGGTTTAGGATTTAGTCAAGGCTGTGGCGGTGCGGGTTTGGTCAGGGCTGTGGTGGTGTGGGTTCAATCAGGGCTATGGTGGTGGGTTTAGGTGTGGGTTCGGTCAGGTTTAGTGTGGGTTTGGGTGATGGTTTTAGGTGGGCGGATCTGGGTTAGGGTGGGTGGTTGTTTTAGTCTCGGTTTAGGTGGAGAAGTGGGGGTGGTGGTTTTGGTTTTGGAGAAGTGGTGGTGGTTTTTAAAACCATTTTTTTAAAATTTTAGGTTAGGAAGTGGAGGTGGCTGGTGGTGGCGTGGGGCAGTGGTAAGGTGGGTATGGGGGCTGGTGGTGGCGTGGGTGTGGGTGATGTGTGGTTTATTTTTTATTTTTTTGGTTGACTTTTCTGACGGACTTTTCGAGCCGGAGAAATCTTGGCCGACGATTAAAATTCTGTCAGAAAAGGTCATTTTTCCTACAAATACGTTTCCGATGACCATTTCTGTCGAAAATTGCCTATTTTCTAGTAGTGAAAAATTATATGAACCATAATAAAATTTCCTTTTTGTATTCCAAACCAAATTAAACACTCAGTTTAATAAAATAAACCTGTAAACATGTCAATAATAAAAGTATGGTTCAAAAACGATATTCCAACATCACCAATTCCAATAAATAAATTATTTCTATAAATCATACTTCACAATTATTTCACCAAAATCATTTCAAAACAATCAATCCAATCCACTTCACCAATTCCATCCGATTCCTAGCAAGATACTAATTTAAGACCAACTGAAATAAATCCTAGCATGCTCCTACATGCTTAATAAATATCGAGTACGCATACGTACCTCGAATAAGCTCTTAAAGTAGCCGTATGCACTAAAACACTTCCCGAACCAAGTCTTCTACATACAGAGGCTATAAAACTACATCAAACTTATAATAATCTGAAAATTATTTTAAAACCGCTAATTAACCTCTCTTTTAATGGGTAATTAGAACCTTTCATTAAAATCACAATACTACTACTTTAAATAAAATTCCAGCAATATTCCTTGATTAAACCCCTTAAAACTTTATTAAAACATATTGTTATGCCCAATTAATCAATAGAATCATTAGGTATACAAAAGCTCTAAATCAATTTGTATAAGAACCTAAAAATCATATCTTTAAAACATTAAAAACCCTAACTTTAAAATTTATGAAATATGAAAATAATACCAATAGTAATAAATCAAAAATTATACTTTTGTACCATCAAAACATGATTATGTTACTAATCAAACATACTTTGAATAATTAAAACGAAAACTCATAAATAAAATTATCAAAATAATTAAAATAAAAAGAGGAGAGAGAAGAGGGAAAGCCATGGTGGGGCGGTGCCTACGTGGTGGTGGCCGACTGGTGGCCTTCAAACTCCGACTGGGCCGCTGGCGTGATGATGTGGCGGGAATAAGGGGGCTGCAATTGGGTGGGATGTTCACCCAAAACCCATGTACAAGTAACGAGAAAGGAAAGAATAAGAAAAGGAGAAAAAGAAAAAGAAAGGAAAAAGGAAAAGAAGAAAAGAAAGAAAAAGGAAGAATAGCTTACCTTGACCATTTGACTTTTTGGGTGGCAAAATTTTGGGGATTGAATGAGTATTTATAGTGTATGGTTGTTTATGGTAGGTTTGGGCTTTATTAAAATTATAGACTTAAATGAAGATATAGTTAGCCCAAATATAAAAATAGGATGGTTGGGTTTATTATGAAGATGGGCTACATTTGGATAACATAATTGTTGACCCAAAAATAAAACTCTTCTTATTTAAGTCTCATTAATGTAATAATTTGGCCCAAAAAATAAATTTTACAAATAATTAAATAAATAAATAATTTATAAAATACATTAAAAATACGGGGTACTACATGAACGGTTTACAAGTTCTTTATAAAAACTTGTTGGCTGCTCCCTACTTTTATTATCCCTTATCGAGAACGTCAAATCCCACTTCCTATAATTGTCAAGCATATTCAAAACATGCTCAAGTAGGCGCGTTTCAATCGAAACATATAGTGATTGATTCAAAAAATTATAACAAAATTAAAAATAAAACACAAAATCCAAACAAGTAGCCCCTTTCCTTCCCTGCCACCTCCTCCCCAGCTCCACCCAAGCGAAATCGGTGACCCGTTGAAGCCATTACCATTATAATCAACTGCTCCCTCCATTTCGTATTAATCGCAACAGTAGGGTGTTCACAAAATTTAAGAAAATTTATAGGGCGGGGCCCAAAAGAGGATTGTTTATAATATAAAGTACTGCTAGTAGGAGAGATAAATAATAAAAAAAAAATAGCGTAAGTAGGGTTAATAGGAAACAGAAATAATAAAATATTTGTGAAAGTGGGGTTAGGTGGATAGAGAAATTATAACATAATGGTGGAACCTTTTTAATTATAGAAGTGTTGCAATTAATATGAAACGAATGCAAAAGAAAAGTGTTGTGATTAATACGAAACGGGGGGAGTATATTATTTCACTTAGCTTTATATTTTTTCATCAATGTCGACTTTAAGGGCTATCAAAGGTAAATGCAGAGCTTTAATGGCTGCTGCAAAGGCTTCCACTTCCGCCGCCGTTGATTCTTCATCTACCAAGATGACTGCTGCTAAACGATCAAAGCCCAATAACCAAAACCCCGGGCCGAGTTCGGACCAGGACCAGAGACAGCGAGTTGGGTCAGAAGTAATAATGGCGGATTTGAGAGCAAGGAGGGAATGGCTATCGAAGTTGAGGGTAGAGGAGAGAGAAAATGAAAGGTTTAATAGGAAAGAAAATGTGGGTGTATTCATGGGTGAAAATGGAGGTTTTTTGGGAATAAAAATGGAGGAAGAAGAAAGCAACGATTTGTTGCAGTAACAAACGAAGAAGAAGAAGGAGTTGCAAAGGAGTGAAGAAGGAGAAGAGGGTGGTTTGGTGGTGGGGTTGGTTGGATGGGGAAGGGGATGGCCACAAGCGTTTGGTGGCCGATGGTTTTAATCTTTTAATTTTGTTAATTTTTTTTTGGTTTCTTAATTTTATATTTTATTTTTTTGAACCAATTGACATGCAACACATGGAAAATAATTCATTTTAAAAAATTTTAACCTTTTATTCAGGTAATCGATAATCGAGATCAAAGAAAGAAAGCCAAAGTTATCAAAATCGGGATTCTGATCTACTTTGAATCGGAAGGGGATCTCAGAATCGAATCACAAAATCAAATTGTAGAATTGAAGATTCTATGGACTTGCATAATTAAGACGTCATATCAAAATATAATTAAATATATTTATATTATGGGTTTGAAACCTAATTATTAAAAGAAAGTAGTTGTTACCCATTAAATAACAGATAATTAACATTATATATTTATAAATAACTTTTTAGCTAGGTATGTTTTAAACTTGTAAGGATTTCGCTAGTTAATAAAAATATGTAGAATCGGGTAGAATCGTAAATTGAATCGTACGACATACATGAATTGTAAAATCGTAAGATTCTAAGATTTAAATCGGGATTTTAATAACAATGAAGAAAACGTATGTAAAAGTTGGGATTATTGCTGAACAATCATAAGTTGGGAGTATTTATAGTAAATCGGGAAAAGTTAGGATGAAATAAAAATACTCATGATGACATTGTTAATGAGCTACATACGCCTATATATTTTGGTATTTTCAACCCCTTACTCCATACCACCACCACCATATTCACCCACTACACCATCATCTTCCTCACACCTTCGACACTGCAACCACCCTTCGCAACACCACCACCTTCATGACGGCAACAACCCTCCACAACATCACCACCATCACAAGAACATAACACCGGCCAAGGACCATCGACCAGGGCAAGAAACACGCACGCGACCCCCATGCCTACTCGTCATGGGAAGTAGCTAAGGGGAAAAAGCCGACAAGTTTTTTTTAAAAAAATAAATTTTTTAGGTTACAAACGTCTGTCAAAGACGGCACCACCACGGTGAAGACATCTAGTGGAGAAGTCCTATCCGTGGTAGAGACATCTCCAACAGACGTCTTTACCACAGTGTGGGACATCTGTAGTTGATGTCTCTATCACGGGTAGGACATCTCCATCAGACGTCTCTATCATGGGTAGGACGTCTTCGACAGATGTCAACCACGTTTTTTTTTAAAATTCGAAATTAATTCTTATTTTAAGCATTTAAATCAGAAATTAGTCAAATTTATTAGTTTTACATCTAATATATCTATTTTATTTGGTTTAATTTTGCATGATTATGCATTCATTGTAATTAGTTTAATTTTAAGTAAATATTTTAGAAAATAAAAAAATAATCGAAAATACGTATGGACATATGCATAAGATGTCCGTGCCATGGTATGGACATCTGTGGGAGTCATACCACGATAAAGACATTTCCTACAAATGTCCATTCCATGGTGTGGACATTTACATGTGACGTTTGTACCACAGAATGGACATCTGTATGAGACGTCTTGACCGTGGTATGGACTTCTCCCACAGATGTCCATACCATGGTGTAGACGTCTTCAACGAACATCTGTAAACTTTTCCAGTGATTAATTTCTACAATTTCCGGCACCTATTCAACTAATGTCCGACGTTTCATCTTCATCGTCCAATGCTTCCGTGATAAATGCATTACGTCGTTGCATTGATTAGAATCGAAAAGTAAAGGGTTGTGGTGGTGATGGCGGTCAAGGTATTACTCGTGGTAGTAGTCTAGGTGATGTTGTGCGGTGGTCTGAATTTGTGGCTTGAAGGTGAGTATGGATGAAGAAGTATGAAAATTGAAAATAAGGGTAAAATGGTCATTAACAATGTCAGTTTGAGTAATATTTCGTCATCAAATAGCAATTTAGTTTTATTATCACACACCTTAAAAATTTTAACCGAGTTAGTTAAAATCTACTTTTACACGATTCTCAAAATTTAGGAACGCAAATAAGGAAATTAAAATAAAACAAATCATGGTTTAACCTTACTATCTTACTAAAGCCTTTTACAGAAGGAATTTAGCTGAAATCAAGCTCTATCAACTTGAAGAGGCCTATGAAGACCTTGGCAAAGCAGCCAAGGCGGAGCCTAATAGGAAATCCTCCGTGAGATGGTGAAGGTGGAGGGACTAAGAAGCAAAGCTAGAAAGCTCAATGGTAAAAGAGGTACCAAGGAGTCCAACCTGTCCCATGCTAGCTTCAATAAAAAGGGGAAGGTCAGCAAGCCTTCAGTTAATCTAGAATCTAGCAGGTTGCCTAGTTACGAATCTCAGAGTGAGGTTACGAACTTACCCTCCATGGACGCTGCTAGTGAGATGATTGTAGAGAGCCTTATCTCTATAGTCAATGATTTTACCCCTTTGGGTAAAGGGAACGATGATGCTACCAACTCTCCAACCAACCAGGATTCTAGACAATTTAAGGATAAGGGATCGAGGAAAAACCATTTTTTTATCAACAGATTGAGAAGTAATCAGTCCATTAAGATTTCCAATTTATCTTATTTGGATCTCTACCATTGAGTTTCTTCAAACATTCTGCTGTTTCATGGATGACTATACTAGTGAAGGAAAAGACCACCCATGATGGGCATCCTGAATCTCACAAGGCAAAGGACTCCAAAGTTTCAGAAACCTTGTGCATGCCCACTAGGTGAAAGGAATGGTGTCCTTCCAACAAGTGTATTATTCCGATAGAGGGTTCAAAATTATCGGAAAGCTAATTCTTTAGTAAGATCAAGTGATCGGAATGTCTAGATGGAGGCCGCTTCCGATCAGTAATATTAATGTACAATTAATATTACAGCTTAATCTTGACTGAACCCTTTGGGTCACACCCAATCGAGTAACCGATCCGAGGTGACAAATCAATCCGAAGGATTAGATGAGTCGTTAGAGTATTACGAACAAAGACGTCGGATATCGAGCTTAGAGCGTCGAAACCGAGCGTCGCAAGTCGAGTCGAATTTAGAATTCGACGAGACGTAAAATCAATCGAGTTACAAGTACATGCCTAGCCGTAGCCTCGCATTGTCCTAGCCATGTGAGTGTGTGCATCAAGGCAATGGTCCCCCCCTTCTTGGAATGGTCCACACCTAACCATTCTTCCTCCATTTGACACTTGTAACTCATTGATTGCATTGTTCATTAATTTATTTTTGATTAATATAAATTAGTAAGAAAATGCAATTCTCCCACATGGATGGGAGAAGGGAGATTCAAGTCTCCTTTCCCTATAAATACCCAAGTTTGGGTTTTGGGAAAAACCACTTGAGTTGAACTCAATGAGGCATCTCCCTTAAGGTGAGAAAACCTCTAAGTTTGTAATACTCTAGTCTTTCTTGGTCTAGCCCTGACTAACCTTCGGGGTAGGGGCCGTTCGGGTCTGGTCTCGAGGGTAGACTCCGTTGGAGGCCGTCGCACTTGCGAGGCTAGAGCTTTCGAAGTAAGAGCTTGATTTGCGAGCGAAGCACGCATCGAGGGTATAGCTTCTCTCTTCCTTCTTTTAATTATTGCTTTATTATGTTTATGCTTGTTTAATTGCTTTAGTTATCAGGGCGGGTCTTGGGGGGTTTCCTTTCCGCGTAGTGTGGGTCACTACGAAACCCTACAGCGGTATCGGAGCCGCGCTCCTTTTAATTATTGCAATTATTAATTAATTGAGGTGTTTTTAAGTAAGATTTAATTTCTGGTTTTGCTTTTCTAATTAGATTAGAAGCTCGTTTTAAATTAATTTTAAAACTCGTACTTTTATCGATTTGGCTGTCGAACCCAGATTTTGGCTCAAAAATAGTGAATTTTTGGTGGAATCGACAATCTGGAACAGATTCATCCCTTAGGCCTGTCTTGAAGCCAAATTCGAACCAGAAACCCAAGTTTTTGGGGTTTTTTCGTTTTCAACGAAAATTTTAAATCTTTTTAAGCCTTGATTAATGCAAGCATTACAAGGTTAGATTAAATGCATTATTGCATCACTAATCTACTGCTATTTTAATTATCCTTAAGCATAATTATGGAGTTTTAATTAGTGCTTAAGTTGATATGCTCTATTTCACATAAACTTGTTCATTCACAATTTTGCAAATAAATTGCAATAATGTGTGAATACTTGTTGTGAATATGTAATTTTAAGTTCCCAAGTAAGTTAAAGATCTAATCTTTAAATGTTTAATTGATTGGAACTTTAACCCTAAATTCCATATTGAACAAAGTTTGGATTTTTTCATTTTGGTTGATTAAAATCCATGAAGTTCAAATACTTGTAAGTAAAATTTTGATTAATCTTCATATTACAAGTATGCAAGTTGGAATTTTTTTTTTTTATCATTGGATGGTTAATTTATTTTTCCAACTCCCATTTGTCAAATCCATTATTAATTTGCAAATTGGCTAAATTAATTATGGACATAGCTCATTTGATTTAATGCAACAAGTTAGACCTAAAATTGATTCAAAGAATGGTTCTTGGATAATTTAGGCTTGTGCACCATCAAAATTGAATTTAATTAAGTTAGACTTATTTTATTTTCATATTTCCTCAAATTGATTCTATAATAAAATTTAGAATTAATTTATGTCACACATAAATCGGGATTAATATCCCGAGAAAAATGCACGCAAATCGAGGCAAGAACACCCAAGCATCACCAAGGCTAGCCGGGCTGCCCACGCAACCCACATGTGGCTGCCTTTGGTGCGCATGGTGGTGTTCTCACCTCGAAGCGTTGCGGGAATGTGGCAAGGGAATGGATGCGCAAAGGATGTGCTTGTGGCATGTGGTGTGTGGCTGCTGGGATGCTCGCAGGGCTGCTGGGCAGCAAGGCAGGGAGCCCCAAGCAAGCCCAGCCACGCCAGCCAGCACACATGCTAGCATGCGCAGCATGCTTGTGCTGGCAAAGCGCAGCAAGGCCTTGCTAGGCAGGCTGCCTGCGCCCAAGCACAGCACAACCGCAACAATGATGCTAGGCCTCGGTTTTGTTTTGGCTGTTTTTGGATGCATGGGCTACGTAATTTTTGCGAAAATTTTGCCGTTTTTAAAATTATTTATGTAATTATTTTAATGAGGTTAGACCTCGGTTTTTCGGGCTTTTGCAAAATTTTGATTTTGACAAATTATGGGTTTTGCCGACTTAATTAATCGGATTAATTAAGTATGGATGCGGAATTTAGTGGGAGCTTATTTGATTGTTTGAGCAATTTGTTTTTAGAAATAATGAATTAAACAACTTTGACTAGTTTTAATTAGGCGCGTTAATCGGATTAACCACCTAAGTTAGTTACTAGTTTTGCGTGTTTAATTGTGTATTTCGTAAAATGCATGGGCCATTCACAAATAGTGAATGGGTGAATGGATGACTGTTTTCAAAACAGGTTATTGAAAAATGGCAACTAGTGGGGCCCGACTAGGATAGAAAATACGGACTGCGCTCCGTTATGTATTTTTGTAAATCTAAATACGGTCTGCGAACCGTTAAGTATTTTTGTACTATTAGATTAATATTAGTCGTTCTAGCTAGTTTATTTTATTTTGGCCAAGATGTCTCAAGACGGAGTTTCGATGAAGACGAGCCAAGATGAAGACCCATGGAAATTGAAGATTTCAAGGGGTCATGCTAGTTGCCAAATGCATCTACTTTATGCTTTATATGTATTCTGATTATATATATATTTGAATGTTAGATGCATGTCTAGGATTTCAAATGTTGCGGTGATTAGTTAAGTTCACTTAAATCAACCGACATAGAAACCCTAGGTCCCTTAATAATATTGAGCTAAAATTTGCCGTTCCAAGAACAACACTTACCGAACTAATGCGCGTACATGATGGATTACGCCAAAGCGAGGCATCACTACTTCCCTAGGAACGTAAGGTATACTAGGTATACAAGTTGTCTTGGTTAAGCTCAACGATATCAGTAAGGAGTCCTTAGATGTCGTGGCAATGGAGATAAAATGTCACGGAATTATTAGATGCGACGTTTTATCGAACCAAGAGTAGCTTGGAGCTATTAGCAATTGGATTGCTTACCCTAAGATATTAAGTGTTAAGACAAGCCAAAGCATGCTTAATCACTTTTTGATTTTTGGGATCTTGGAATCGTTTTATTCTCGCCTATAAGGGACATTTATTTTAATGCGTGGATAAAACGCATAATAAGATTGAAAGTTTACATGCATGCTTAGAATTTAAAACTTATTATGATCTTGATAAATGGTTAAACTTTGCACTTATATTTGTAGGATTCGTAATCAAAACTATATTGTTTCCGTTGATTGGTAAAAGAAATCTTTCGAGAATGGTTCTCAAAGAAAGAAAAGGCATTTCTAAGATACAACTTCTCATAAACGACTAAAGTCAGAAAGGACGGTTGAATATCATGTTTTCAAAATACTAGGTAGTTTTGATAAACATGAAATATTGAGTTGAAAAACTCAAAATTGTCAATAGTTGACAACCAACATATCTTTTCGCTTCATACACAAATGAGTAGGACTCATTGATGTAGCAATTCAAGTACGAATTGAAGGAAAAGATGGAACTTTGTTTCACGGCGCATTAGATGCTTAATTATGCCTAACAAAGTATAAAAGTCGAGAAACTTAAAGAAATGATCCTTAAATTTATGAGATGATGTACTATAAGAAATATAGGAAACAAGGAACAAAGAAAAGAATGAGATTCTTTTTCTACCCTTGAGTTCATGTTATTATGTTCAACTTAGCAACTTGTTATCTTCACAAGTATTGGATACTACTTGAGTGTTCCACTTTGAAAGTGACCTCAAACCGTTGAAGACAAGCTAAGTTATTGACTTACAAGCTTAGAATGAAGCAAGTAATGCTACATCAGTTGTAAGGTCACTTGTTTTGTTTAAAGTCCTTTTAAGCTAAGGCTGGAACAAATAATGGTTATTGTGTTCCATAATCAGCAAACGATCCGTTTACACACGGAAAGACTCACATTCAATAAAAGAGCAATAGTTGCGGGATTTTATTTGAATGGCATGGTTGTCTAACCCATGAGCCAAGAATGCTTGATTATAAACAAACATTTCCCTGACATGAAAACTCAAAAGTTCAAGTCATGAACATGATTTGTGTTCCAAACATCTTTAGCAATGTTGCATCGACAAGAACATATTCAAGGCCCTATTACATAGACTCTTGATAGTTGATCGATTCAGAATCGTTCTAAGATAAGCAAGTCTTACTTGTTAAAATCGACAAAGAAAGGAGCTATTGTGCTTGGCGTAGACAATTGACTCCGAAAGCTAAAAGAAATTCATTACTTCAAATGTCTCACAAGAATTTGCAAGAATATGGCTATATTCATCAAATGTGAGCAAACTGGACCTCGAGTAGCTCAAATGTTCAGTGAAGTATAGAATCGACTTGGCAAGATATCAAAACATCATAGATTAGATCAAGTGATGTTTGCTTGAGCCAAGTGTGATCAAATCAAACTTATGAAATTGAAATTTCATAAAGAGCTCCAAAAGAACATAGTGTGTCTTGACGGAGAACTTGATGCCATTTGGAAATGACTCGAATGATGATGGATCACATCCCTTCCTATAAAGTTCTTAAGATTTGCACAAATGACTAAATGTTACACTAAACAAAAATGTCGAAGCTAAGAAAGGACACCATATTAAGTTATGGATAGAAATAGTTTCTAGCGTCTTTTCAAGTATATGTCTAGGGCTCTTAGCTCAGTGGGAGTTCATTAATTCAGTGGGAGCTAAGTGGCTCAATAAGGGCTAAGGTAGCTCGAGTGGGAGCTAACTATTTGTTTCACAACGAACTTTTACCCAAAGACAATATACATGTCTCTTTGTAAGTATTCAAGTGAGACTACGGGCATTACCTCCATAACCTAATTGAGAACATAGTGTTTGTTGCTCTAAATGGTGTCTTTCTGGAAAGTAACACCTTTCCAAAATGACAAGTGGGAGAAAAATCGAACTCGACGGAGTTCGAGAGGACGAGCAACAATGTCAACTTGATAAAACTGACAATCAAAATGCTTTAGAAGCAGTTGATAAGATTGGTCATAATCAAACAAACAATGCAAATGCTCAAAAATCGAACTCGACGAAGTTCGAGAGGACGAGCAACAGTGTCAACCTGATAAAACTGACAATCAAAATGCTTTAGAAGCAGTTGATAAGATTGGTCAGATCAAACAGACAAGTAAATGCTCAACCCATTGCCCCGTACAGGTATAGAATTCACCAAAGGCTTGGATTGAATCCTATAAATTTCTATTAAGTTAGAAATAAACCTAAGACTTACAGACATATTATTCACCATTGGATGGTGAGGGAATAGTGTCTTGTAAATTAGCTAAGACAAATCCAAATTCCAAATAATGGCTAGAAGCCATAAAATCCGAAATAGACTCCATGTTTGCAAATCATGTCTGGAACTTGATTCATTTGCATGAAGGGTGACAGACCCATCAATCGCAAATAAGTTTTTGAGAAGAAAACTGATAAATGTGGAAATGCATAAGCATACAAAGTTAGATTGGTTGAAAAGGATACAATTAATTCACGGTGTTGATTTTAATAAAAACCTATTCACCAGTCGGTACGCTAAAGTCTTTTCGTGATTTTACTAGCGAAATTGCGCATATGAAACATGGCTAAATACGAAACCGCCTTCCTAAAATTGGATTTTGGAAGAGACTATGGAAATAGTCTAAGGATTTGTAATTCTAAATAATGCTGGTTTTGAAAGCAAGCTCAAGAAATCCATTGTTGGATTAAATGAAGCATTGCATGAAGGAATTGGAATATGTATTCTCATATAGCCAATAAAAGGTTTGGCTAATGAAGAATCATAGAAAATCTCATAAACAAGAAGTTTAGTGGGAGCAAGAGTCAATCTTGTATGGTCCAAACAAGAAGTTTGTGAACTCTATTGTGAAATGACTATCAAATGCTAAATGCTTAGATTTGAAAGGATTTTCGATAATGGACCAAGCAAAAGGCGAAACTTAGTACATATGGGAATTAAGATCTATTGGATAGACTTAATGAAACGTTTAAACGAGTAAGGAAATTTACCGTGTTAAACATTAAGGACTTGAAAAGGCTTTCGAC
Source organism: Chenopodium berlandieri (assembly GCA_034703905.1). Lineage (NCBI taxonomy): Eukaryota > Viridiplantae > Streptophyta > Magnoliopsida > Caryophyllales > Amaranthaceae > Chenopodium > Chenopodium berlandieri. The sequence continues at coordinate 8,096,327 of CM068285.1, forward strand.
CCATGTGTATAAAGCTAAGTAAATGTTTGAACTAAGTATAAGCTGGGAAAATACTAAGTCAAACAAGAAAGACTCTGGTAGAGACTTTCAACCATGTCACATAGCAAACGATTTAGCAAGACTCGGTGAAACTGGATGAGCTAAAAGTTACATGGATGGAATCACATTGGGAATAGTTCTGCAATTAAAACCATCATGTACGCTGTGATATGGAAGCGCCACAAACTTACATGCTTAAAGCATGAAAAGTATAAAATACCAATAAATCTAAATCTAAGTGATGAATCGTTAGATTATGGTCAAGAAATTCCAAAGTACTTTGATAAGTAAAAAAGGGATGAGTTCTTGACGCATAGAAACAATTGTAATTTGAGAAATTGATGTTGCAAGCACATACTTAGCAAGGATTAGATCCTTAATAAGGAAGCCTCTTATAAGCACGAACTAGAATGTGTCGTGGCTTGAGAATGGTAACATGGATGTAAATCCATGTATATTGTGCGGAAATTTAAGGTAAATTTCCATAATCACAAGTGATTAGGGCCTCCCAAATCTTTGTGAATCGTTCGGAATAAAATCCGAGCAAAGAAACGTCAGAATGTCTACTGAAATATACGTTGAGAATATTGTTGCCTGGAAGGCAATAATGAGAAAGTGTTCAATGGAAAGTTCGTTATCGAACGTTGATTGTAGGTTGTCAAGTTGAAAGATCTCAAGTCATGAAAATGAGTGGGAGCCGTAAGTTGGACAATAAATCCTAAATCACATATGATCCATAAAAATCTCAAAATCTTATTGTCTTATTATTCGATAATGAAGATGCTAAGATTTGCAAAGTAATAGTGGCTAAACCTATGCAATAAGTGAACAACAACATTCGCAATTGCATAAAAGAAATCAAGCATATTAAGTATGGGTGTGATTTCTATAAATGTTTAATGAAGAGTATTACTCTTGAAACATTTGGTGAAAGCCATTTATCATAAGATGAAACATTAAAGAGTTTCATGGTGGAATTAAAATTTTACTAATAAAATTCCACAAACTATTTGATTATGGTTTAGAATCAAACAATAAGTCCATTTGATTTGAGAAAATATTCAAAACAGGGTATCAAGAGCATGTCTTGGATAAAGAAACACCTGTTAAGTGAACATTGAATATTTAAATCGAAAATTGTCCCTAATCGAGGTCATTTAAATAGATGGACGATTAATGACCACTAGAGATTAGTGTGTAGTATGATTTACAGCACCGTTTCTTGTGCTACAAGGACATAGTAGTCATGAATCATTTGCACAGGTGCTAGTTTGGAACTACACCGGATCGACCTATGAGAGTACTTTAAGAGATTCAAAATTGTCATAAGTACATATCTCATTATAACTATCGGAACCTCTTTCCTCGACCATGAGTGTTGTTGAAGTTCTCTTGTTTGAGTACTAGTTGTTTTGATGTTGTCAAACGTTTGCCGTAACTGGGGATTATAACGGCAACACTCAGGCAGCTAGGTCCTCTTAGTGAGAAAGCTTACAATACAAGACTGGGAATGTCCCCTACTAACAATAGGGAATATGTCTTTGTTTTTTACAAGGCCGCTCGAAGAGCGAGACTGTGAAAATGCATGGCCGTGCTCAGATAGATTTTAGAAATCATCAGCTTATTGACAGTCAAACTCGGAGATCGAGAAACACTTTTGAACGTAATAAGGATGACGATGAATCTTACCTTATAGTTCACGAAGAGACATTAAGCGACATAGGAAATGGGCTATAAAGGACAAGTGGGAGATTAAAAGGAATGGTGTCCTTCCAACAAGTGTATTATTCCAATAGAGGGTTCGAAATTATCGAAAAACTAATTCTTCAGTAGGTCAAGTGATCGGAATGTCTAGGTGGAGGCCTCTTCCGATCAGTAATATTAATGTACAATTAATTTTACAGCTTAATCTTGACTGAACCCTTCAGGTTACACCTAATCGAGTAACCGATCCGAGGTGACGAATCAATCCGAAGGATTAGATGAGTCGTTAGAGTATTACGAACAAAGACGTCGGATATCGAGCGTAGAGCGTCGAAACCGAGCGTCGCAAGTCGAGTCGAATTTATAATTCGACGAGACGTAAAATGAATCGAGTTACAAGTACGTGCCTAGCCGTAGCCTCGCATTGTCCTAGCCATGTGAGTGCTAGGCTAGGCAAGCCCCATCGCAAGCCTAGTATGCTAGGCATGCTAGGCGCATGATGCTGGCCAGCCATGGCAGCCCCACACCATCGCATAGCAGCATGCTATGCTGTGCATGGTGCTGGGCGCTAGCAGCCTAGCTAGCACGCTGGGCGCTAGCAGCCTGGCTAGCATGCTAGATGCTGGGCAGTGGCACGCAGCAGCACCAGGCATCGCTGCGCATCATGCGTGCTAGGCATCGCATGGCAGCAGCATGCCTCGCACATCGCAAGCAACACACGCACCAGCCAGCAGCGTGCTAGGCATGCCGGGCAGTGCGTGTGTGCATGTGCCTCGCGTAGCAGCGTGCTAGGCTCATGCGTGCAAGGCTGCGCATGGTGCTAGGCAATGGCGCGCCCTAGCAGTCAGCCTCTCGCAAGCACGCATCATCGCAGGGCTGGGCCTTGCTAGCAATGAGGGATGTGCGTGAGAGAGTTGGGTTGGGCGTATTGCGGGGTCAGCAGTAGCATGGGCGAGCATCGTTGCCACACACAGCGCCCAACACACGCCATGCCACAGCAGCAGCTCGCATGCTGAGCGTAGCTTGCTGGCTGTGCACATGCTTGTGCTGGCTGGCTTGCTAGCACAGCCTAGGCACCAGGCGCCAGCAAGGCTGCCTTAGCAGCCAAGGCTGGCTGGCAGCTAGGTGTCCCAGCCACATTGTGGACACGGTTTGGGTGAGGGGACCAAGGCTTGTGGGCATTGTCTTGGGCATCAAGGCAATGGTCCCCCCCCCTTCTTAGAATGGTCTTCACCTAACCATTCTTCCTCCATTTGACACTTGTAACTCATTGATTGCATTGTTCATTAATTTATTTTTGATTAATATAAATTAGTAAGAAAATGCAATTCTCCCACATGGATGGGAGAAGGGAGATTCAAGTCTCCTTTTCCCTATAAATACCTAAGTTTGGGTTTTGGGAAAAACCACTTGAGTTGAACTCAATGAGGCATCTCCCTTAAGGTGAGAAAACCTCTAAGTTCGTAATACTCTAGTCTTTCTTGGTCTAGCCCCGACTAACCTTCGGGGTAGGGGCCGTTCGGGTCGGGTCTCGAGGGTGGACTCCGTTGGAGGCTGTCGCACTTGCGAGGCTAGAGCTTTCGAAGTAAGAGCTCGATTTGCGAGCGAAGCACGGATCGAGGGTATAGCTTCTCTCTCCCTTCTTTTAATTATTGCTTAATTATGTTTATGCTTGTTTAATTGCTTTAGTTATCGGGTTGGGTCTTGGGGGGTTTCCTTTCCGCGTAGTGTGGGTCACTACGAAACCCTACACTAGGAAGGCGGGTCCAGAGAAGAGAAGTCATGCTAGAAAGAGCCAAAAGAAATAGGCCAAGCGAACTCTAGACACTACGGTGGTAAGTCATGTTGTTGGACGCCCCAAGCCCAACACCGCTGCAGTTGAGAAGTTAGATGATCATTTATCTGCTTGGCTAACTTCTAGCAGCAATGAGGGTTCAAGTATTGAGGAGGAGAGTGAGGTACCTACGAGTGCTTTAACTACCACTAATATCGCTAATGTGGAATCCGTAGGTTCTAACGACGAATACCCCATTAATTTTGAATCTGACTAGGTGTAGTGCTTTCCACTATCCTCTACCTTTACGTTCTCTACCACTTCAAGGAAAAACGGAAGGCAAAGGGTGAAGAACAAGAAAGGTAAAAGGTATCCTAGGTTTTGTTTTTGCAAGATCAAAAAACGTAAGGGAACAAGTTTGGAACATCTTATGGCTAATACCGGCGATGGATCTTATGAACCCCCGCATTTGTTTTTTCTAACAGTTCACTATGTTTGTACCCTCATTCCCTGCTTTAAATCTAGTATTAGGCCCTGTTCTTTTGAGCTTTGGGCAGAGCAGAGCAGGGCAAAGCAGAGTAGATTTCAGTAGAGTAGAGCAGGAAGAGCAGAGCAAATTTCAGTGTATTATTATTATTATTATAATTATTATTCCGGGTGTAGTTCCGGAGCCTTGTCGGGGGTCAGGTTTGGATGTCGGTCGGGAGTTGCCTGCACAATAACGGTTGTTATGCCCTCGGGGGTGGCTTCGAGGAACCCCCCTCCAATGCTTAAGTTAGTAAGGCTTTTTGTGAATAATAATGGATAAGTGATGGAATGTATTTGTCTAACCTCTTTTTCGTTGTACTTGGGTTACTATTTATAGTTATTCTATTCTTGGTGCTGTAGGCTGGAGCCTGCTAAGGCCAGCCCAAGGAGGTTATCTTTGACTCTGAGATGGAGCCTTCTCGGGTCAGCTGTGGCTGAGCCCCTGGGAGGTTTTCCCTTGCCTTGAACTAGACTGGCACGAGTGCGCACCCCTCAAGTAAAGAGGTGGTCTGAGGCACTCAGGTCAGCTCCTGCTGATTGGAGACGTTCTTCTGCCCTGAGGTTAAGAGCATGGGAAGAGCTTTGCCGAAGCTATCCCATACAACTAGTCCCCCAAAAGGTGGTACAAGGGACCCGTGCAAGCTCTTCCAAGTATTTGACTCCTGCTGGGTCATTACTTGGCTGGATTTGCTGACTGAAATCCTTCTCATACAATTAGGCCCCCTGAGTCTCACATCTGCACTCAGCTAATTTGAGGGTCAAAGAGTTCCGCTAGTGAGGTGTGTTATGCTGAACTGTCTGGGTGAGGAGCTTTGATTACTCCCCCTGAAGTTATTTTAAAGTGACGCGCTGAGGCTAAGCAAGGAGCTTTGATTACCTCCCCCCCCCCCGAAGTTATTTCAAAGCGACGCGCTGAGGCTGAGCGAGGAGCTTTGATTACTCCTGCTGAAGTTATTTCAAAGCGACGAGCTGACGCTGAGCGAGGAGCTTTGACTTTGTAAGACTGAATTTTCTCTTTTTTTTTTATTTTTTTTATTTTTTATTTAATTTTTTTTTACGACGTGGCTATGTTTAGTGGGTGGTTATCTCCCTTTGTTGGGTAGGCAATTGCCATTTAATGCCATTATTCAGTTTCCCCTTCCTCTTTTCGTATTCCGCGTTTCCACTAAACTTATTTTCATCCTAATTTCGAAATCATTGTTCCTCCTTTTTTTCTGATTCGCTCGCTTGCTTTTTCCCAGTTACTCTCTCCTCGCTCTAACTTCTCACTTCCCTCTCTTTTACTATTCTTCTTGGTCTGAGTTTCGCAATTTGCTTGGGTGTCGCTCGTCTCAAGTTCACCGTGAATTAGCCTGTGTTTGCTCCACATTTGTTGTTCGTTCCTCACAAGGTATCGCCCTTAAACCTTCTTCCACTATTTTTGTACTTTCATTTGTAAAATTGAGTATGCTTTTTTCCAAAGATCGTCCTTTTTCCCTTTGTTGTGTTGTTAATTAGACTATGTATACTTCCTTTCTTGTTCAAAGACCAATTCTTGCCTTGTTGTTGTCATTTTTATCGCCATTGTATTTCTACTGTTCATTCTTTTTTTGGTTATTTCTGTTGCCTCTTTATTGGAAATTTTTGCTCTTTTCTCTTTTTCCAAGTTTCGATCTTGTTTGCCATGTCGGACGCTTTTGATAGTCAAAATGATTCCGCCCGCTCTTACGGCGATGGTGGTGAGTCCGAGTCTGCTTCTTCTTCCGAGTCAATTCGCTCAGGTGAGCCTTCTAGACCATCTGTCCCTTTTTCTTCTCCCATTTCTTGTTCCCCTCTCGAAGTTGTGTTTCCTTCCAACTGCAATGTTCTAGTGGGGAGTGTGCCCGTCGCTGGCGCTTCTGCTCGCGTCGCTGAGCCCAACGGCGGACGCTCTGATCCTAGTGCGTTCCATCCTTACCTTCGTGGTAGGGTGCGTAGCGATACTTTCAACCCTTATTGTGAGAGGGTCCTGATGACCAGGGGGGTTGCGCTGCCTCACTTACTGCGTCTGCGACTGTATGCTGCTTTCTACGCATAACTGGCATCTGAGGTCAGGGCTAACTCTCCTGCTGATGCCCCTAGGAGCTCCTTTCCTGATACTTCTTTTGCGTGAATTTGCTTGGTTGGATGATATATGTGATGTGCATCACTCTGCAGGCAGCTGATGCTACCAAAGAAGCAGGGGCCTTTGATCATTTTGAGGGTGAGTCCTATTCTCCCAAAACATGGCTTCCTAATGGGTTATATGTTATAAGGAATGCTTAGCTCTCTGCCATGCGTTTATGCTCGACTCATAAGTCTAGTAAGATTCTGCCCCCGCCTCACATTCATTTTTTCTGCCTCGCTTTGCTTTTCTTTCAGTGATAGTATGACTGACTTGTTTTTCTCCTTTTTAGGTTATGACAAATTGGACAAGGCTTTGCTGGGTGTGGATGATACTTGAAAGCCTATTGTCAAGACTCTAGGATATCCTCCCTTTCCTCTTGAAGTATTAGAAGTTTTTGATGTTGCCCGCTTGGGTGAGTCACGTCCACTCCCTCTGAGTTCAAACATGGTTCCACCACTGTTGGGGCTTCTGATCGTTCTACTCCTACTATCCGAGCAATGACTGAGCCAGAAGTTTCTACTGCTGCCAGTGATCAAGTTAGTGGAAATGCTGAGTCCCCCCAAAAGTTTGGGTCGTTGATGGCGCTGAGTTCTTCGGCTGCGGTCTTCGGTCGGTGGACAGCCCAGACTTTCGATGAGAATAAGGATGAGGTCTATAACCGCGATGTCCCTAATGCTGCAGAAACCTCAGATCGCATAGGCCACAACAACAATGAGTTTGCAGATTCTCTGTTTAACGCTGCCTCTTTCGGGGATGGTGGGGTATTTGAGTCTATGCAAGTCAATGCATCTTCTGGGCTTGAACCTCAAGATTTTATTTCAATTGGGCATGTTCTTCCCTCTTCTAATGAAGCTTCACTTCCTATTTCGGAGAGTCGACCTCAGCTCTCCCTTCTTCCACTTCTACCGAGCATGTTCTGCTCGAACCTGTTATTACTGCGGGCTTGACTGTTGAGCTCCCTACTTCTACTTCTTTATTCTCTAGCGCTGCTGTGACTCACCGCTCTATTCCTCAGACAAGGTCTTACCGTGATCATCTGCGCAGCCGTCGTCGTGGTGATCACGCGCCAAACACTTCTTGCCCAGAGGTTCCTACCCTTGTTATTGACTTGGAGCCTATTTCTCTTCCACGTGAGCCATCTCCGAAAAGGGCTAGAGTCCCACTATGGACAAGTTGTTTGCTTCAGCTTCTGGTCAATCTGAGCCCATCATCGCGCTGAATTCTCAAGGTGAGGTTGCTCTTGTTCCAGTGAGCTTATACTCATCCCTTCTTTGTTTCTTCTAAATCCGCAGGCGGGGTTTTCACGGCAGCTGATCCTTTGGAGTTTTGTGAGGTGCATATTGATACAGCTCTGAGGCCTGCACTATGTCCTTTTGGGGTCGCTGATGAGCCCTTCTGCCCTGCCCTAAAAATATCAGAGCTGACGAGTCTATTTTTTTGTATGATCCCCTTTAAAGGGGCACTCTGGGGTACAGGCTGACTCGGGGCATCCGGCTCCCCGCTGACCTTGGGAATGAGTATGTAAGCGTGCCTGCCGTTGTTGCCTGCCATGATATGCAAAAGGTATCGTTTTACTCGCTTCTTGCCTTCCTTTATTTTACAAGGTTTTCACTTATCCGTTTTCTTTTCGTTATTCTTTGATTCTTATTGTTTTGTTCTCTTCTTTGGCGGTTGCCTAGCTCACTCGCTCTGTTGGTGATTTGGCTAATGCTTTGCTCACTTTTGAGAAAGGGTACCAGTCTCAGAGTTCCAGCTTAAATGAAAAGGCTGCTGATCTGGAGCGAACTCAGAACGAGAAGGCAGAGTTGGAGCGTGGGTTGAGTGAGAAGGATGACGCGATGTGCGCTGCTAAACTCCAACTAGCTGAGTATCGCCCAGCTACTTAGAAGCTGGCAGAGCGTTAAGATGAGCTGAAAAGGTCTCAGGCCCAAGTGCAGAATTTGGAAGCAATTGTTGCTCGCTTGGAGGAAGACCGTACTGCGGAGCTTAACGCGACTCGTAGGGATGCCTTGGTGGAACTTGCCTCTTCTCAGACCTTGCCGGATTTGCTCACAGATAGACGTGATTGGAGCTGGGAGGCTACGCGCAGGTGTGCTGACTATGTCTTTGGCACAAGCGAGGAGCAGCAGGTGAAGTTTGAGCAGTTTTGGAGCAGCGTTGATCAGGCTAGGAACCAAGATGCTTATGTGTACCTTGTTGGCCACCCTCGCATTGCTGCTTGTGGCATTCTAGATCATACTGTTCTCTATAAGGTATCTGTTGAGTCTCATGTTATAGCTGCTGCCATTGGGGTAGAGGCCCTTCATGCCAACCAATAAAGGCTTTAGCAGCCATCTCCCTCTTCTTCCAGTGGTTCCTCTGAGTACCCCTCTCCCCGCTATGTCGTAATGTTTGTCAGCTTTTGCTTTCTTCTTCCATTGGGGTATATGGCCGCCAATGGTTATGTAGTTTTTGAGGTTTGTGATTGCCTTGGCTATTTGCCAGAACTGTCTGCTTTTCTTTTGCTTGATAAACAATATTTTTTGTAGGGTTTCGTAGTGACCCGACACTACGCGGATGGAAACCCACCAAGACCCGCCTTAATTAAAGCAATTAAACAAGCATAATAAACTTAATCAAACAAGATTAAGAACAAGAATTATACCTTTGACGCGTGCTTCGCTCCCAAAGAGCTCTTACATCAAAATCCCGAAAAAACGAGATCTCCAACTGATCGTACCCTCGACCCGACCCGAGCGTCCCAAGTCTTGAAGGTTAGTCAAGACCCGGACAAAATAACTATGAGTTTTACGAATCAAAGGTTTACTCTTTTCTTAGAGTTGCCTTTTTAATTCCACTCAAGGTTATATCAAATCCCAATACCAAGCTTGGTATTTATAGGGAAATGATCCCTTGATTTCCAATCTCCCATCAACGTGGGAGAGTTGGTAAAATGACAATTATTTAATTCCAAAATTAAATAATTAATCAACTCAATCACAAATCGACACTTGGCAAAATTATAGAAAAAGCCAAGTGAGGACCAAGGCTTGGGGGGACCATTGCCTTGATCCCCAAGGCCATGTATTGGTCCCAACATACCATGCCCAAAACCGGGTCAAGGTGTGCTAGCTGGCTGCCAGCTAGTGTGCCAGCTGGGGCTGCCTTGTTGCCCAGCACCCAGCAAGCCAGCCAGTGCACGCTGCTGCTGGGCTGTGCTGGTGATACGTGCTGGCGCTGGGCGCTGCTAGCACCTAGTGCTGGCACTGGCCCCCAGCAGCCCCACGCACACACGCACACTCTTCGCGCCTCATTTCTAGCACAACCAGCATGCGTGCTGCTAGCGAGCCACGCATGCTGGCCGCACTGTCCCTCGCACCATGCGCACACACACGCCTCCCAGCCCACACGCATCAATGCGTCTGTAGTGCGAGGCTGCTTGTGCGAGGCCTAGCATCATGTTGGCGCCTAGGCTCTCGCATGTGGTGCGATGCTTGGTGCTGCCATGCGATGGCTAGCACACAAGCATCCACGCACATGGTGCGCCATTGCCAGGCAGCTAACCATGCTAGCACTTGGTGCTTGCGATGGTGCTGCCATGCCAGGCACGCACGCACGCAGCACCCAGTGCTTGCCATGGTGCGCCTGGTGCCTGCGATGGTGCTGCCATGCCAGGCACGCACACACGCAGCACCAGGGCCTGCGATGGTGCGCCTGGTGTGGCTAGCACAGAGGCACCCACGCTAGCACGCTGCTAGCTGCGATGGGCTGCCTGGTGCCTGTGTGGCTTGCGATGGCTGCTATGCGCACCCAGGCACCCATGCTAGCATGTTGCTAGCTTGCGTTGGGCTGCTAGGGCGCGCCTAGGCTGCGATGGTGCCTAGCACACCATGGTGCGCCTAGCACACACATGGTGCCCCTAGGCTTGCGATGAGCTAGCGTAGCCTAGCTATGGCTACGCTCATACTTGTCGATTGTGATTTTGCGACGTTCGGTCTCGACGCCCTAGGCTCGATTTCCGACGTCTGTATTCGTAAATCTCTGTCGACTCATTAAATCCTTTCGGATTAATTCGTCGTCTCGGATCGGAGATTCGATTGGGTTCGAGCCGAAGGGTTCAGTTAAGATTAAGCTGTAATATCATTTGTACCTCGATATTACTGATCGGAAGCGGCCTCCACCTAGGCATTCCGATCACTTGACCTTACTGAAGAATTAGCTCTGTAATAATTCTGAACCCTCTATCGGAAGAATACACTTGTTGGAAGGACACAATTCCTTTCAATCTCCCACTTGTCCTTCCACACAAGTGTGCATATTGTGTATAGCTCAATTCCTTTGTCACTTAATGTTTCTTCGTGAACTATAAGGTAAGATTCTTTGTCATCCTTATTACGTTCAGAAGTGTTTCTCGATCTCCGAGTTCGCCTGTCAATAAGCAGATGATTTCTAAAATCCATCTGAGCACGACCATGCATTTTCATAGTCTCACTCTTCGAGCGGCCTTTTAAACAACAAAACATTTTCCCTATTGTTATAAGGGGGACAATCCCAGTCTTGTATTGTAAGTTCTTCTTACTAAGATGACATAGACTCCCGAGTGTTCCCGTTATGATCCCCAGTTACGGCAGACGTTTGGAAACATCAAAGAGTCTAGTACTCAAACAAGAAAACTTCACAATACTCATGATCGGAGGAAATAAGTTCCGATAGTCATAATGAGAAATGTACTTATGACAAAATTTAAATTTTCTTAAAGTACTCTCATAGGTCTTATCCAGTACAGTTCTAAACTGTACCTGTGCAAATGATTTATGACTGTCACGTCCTCGTAGCACAAGAAACGGTGCTGTAAATCATACTACACACTAATCTATGGCGGTCATCAATCGTCCATCTGTTAGATGACCCCGATTAGGGATACTTTTCGATTTATTATTCAATGTTCACTTAACAGGTGTTTCTTTATCCAAGACATGGTCTTGATACCCTGTTTTGAATATTTCTGTAAATCGAATGGACTCATTATTTAATTCTAAACCACAATTAAATAGTAATGGAGTGAATGATAATTTTGCACAAAAATTAATTACTCCATCCATTAATGAATGGTTTTAATAAAGTGTCTTACATTAAATATCCTATTTAATTAAAACACATGTACAAGGAATTTCAAAGCCAGTTTCCAACATGCTTGATTCCCATTGCCTCAACGTGCTTGTTGTGTTTCACTTGAGGCAAAGGTTTAGTCAGAGGATCGGCTACATTATCATCCGTGCCGATCTTACAAATTCTGATTTCACCTTCGGATTTCCATTCCCTTATCATATGAAATCGCCTTTGCACGTGTTTGACTTTCTGGTGTTCTCTCGGCTCCCTGGCCTGAGCAATAGCTCCATTATTATCACAATAGAGATCTATCGGCCCCTTGATTGAGGGTACAACACCAAGTTCACTGATGAACTTGCGAATCTAAACAGCTTCCTTGGCAGCTTCCGAAGCGGCCAAGTACTCGGCTTCAGTTGTAGAGTCTGCAGTGGTGCTCTGCTTAGCACTCTTCCAGCTGAACGCTCCTCCATTCAGACAAAATATATACCCCGACTGTGACTTGAAGTCGTCTCTGTCAGTCTGGAAGCTAGCGTCGGTGTAACCTTCAACAACCAGTTCTTTGTGGCCTCCATACACCAGGAATTTATCCTTGTTCCTTTTCAGGTACTTAAGGATGTTCTTGGCCGCAGTCCAATGCGCCTCTCCTGGGTTCGATTGGTATCGACTCGTTTCACTCAGAGCATACGATACATCTGGCCTTGTACATATCATGGCATACATGATCGATCCGATTAGTGAAGCATATGGGATCTGATTCATTCTTTCTCGCTCAACAGGTGTCTGTGGACACTGTTTCTTGCTGAGAGTTATGCCATGGGACATGGGTAGATGCCCTCTTTTGGCATTTTCCATGTTGAATCGAGCCAGTACTTTATCAATGTAAGTACTCTGGCTTAATCCAATCATCCTCTTAGATCTATCCCTGTAGATCTTGATGCCCAATATGTACTGTGCCTCTCCTAAGTCCTTCATTGAAAAGCACTTTCCCAACCAGCCCTTTACGGACTCCAACAATTTTGTGTTGTTTCCAATGAGCAGTATGTCATCGACATACAGGACTAGGAATGCAATATCACTCCCACTGACCTTCTTGTATACACAAGACTCATATGGATTCTTGATAAAACCAAATTTGCTGATGGCTTCATCAAATCGCAGATTCCAACTTTTGCTGGCTTGCTTTAGCCCATAAATGGACTTCTTCAGCTTGCAAACCTTTCCAGCGTTGCCTGGATCGACAAAACCTTCTGGCTGTGTCATATACACAGTTTCTTCCAAAATCCCATTAAGGAAGGCGGTTTTGACCTCCATTTGCCATATTTCGTAATCGTAATATGCAGCAATCGTTAGGATGATCCGGACGGACTTTAGCATTGCAACTGGTGAAAAAGTTTCGTCATAGTCAATCCCGTGGACTTGTCTATAACCTTTAGCCACCAGTCTAGCTTTGTATATCAATACATTTCCATCCTTGTCTGTCTTCACTTTGAAGATCCATTTGCAACCAATGGGTGTATAACCCTCGGGCAAATTCACCAAGTCCCAGACTTGATTTTCAGACATGGAGTCCATCTCGGATTTCATGGCCTCTTGCCATTTTGTAGAGTCGGGGCTCGTCATAGCTTGCTTGTATGTCGCCGGCTCATCACCATCCATGACTAGGATGTCCTAATCATCAGTTGAGACTATACCGAGGTATCTGTTTGGTTGAGATCTTTGCCGTTGCGACCTACGTAGGGTAATCGGTTGAGCATTTACATTGTCTGTTTGACTCTGACCAATCTTCTTAGATGCTTCCAAAGTATCTAGATTGTCAATTTTGTTAGGTTGACATTGTTGCTCGTCCTCTCGAACTTTGTCGAGTTCGATTTTCCTCCCACTTGTCATTTTGGAAAGGTGATCCTTCTCCCAAAAGACACCATCACGAGCAACAAACACTTTGTTATCGGATTTATTGTAGAAGTAATACCCTTTGGTTTCTTTTGGATATCCCACAAAAAAACACTTATCCGATTTGGGGTAAAGTTTGTCCGAAATTAATCGCTTGACATATGCTTCGCATCCCAAAATCTTGAGAAAAGACAACCTAGGAGGTTTCTTAGTCCATAATTCATATGGAGTCTTTTCAACAGCTTTTGACGGAGCTCTATTTAGTGTTAGTGCTGTTGTTTGTAGCGCATGTCCCCAGAACGAGATAGGGAGTTCACTAAGACCCATCATTGACCGAACCATGTCTAACAAAGTTCGATTCCTCCGTTCGGACACTCCGTTCCATTGAGGAGTTCCGGGAGGTGTCAACTCTGAAAGAATGCCACATTCTTTCAAGTGATCGTCGAATTCATGGCTCAAATATTCGCCACCTCGATCCGATCGAAGTGCTTTAATTTTCTTGCCAAGTTGATTTTCAACTTCTTTTTGAAATTCTTTGAACTTTTCAAAGGATTCAGATTTATTCGACATTATATAGATATAGCCATATCTACTGTAATCGTCGGTAAAAGTGATGAAATATCGGTAACCTTGCCTTGCGGGTGTGCTCATAGGTCCACATACATCCGTGTGTATTAGTCCTAATAAGTCACTTGACCTTTCTCCCAACTTGGAGAATGGCTGTTTGATCATCTTGCCTAATAAGCATCCTTCGCAATTTTCAAACGACTCTAAGTCGAATGAGTCAAGAACACCTTCTTGAAGAATTTTCTTGATGCGTTTGATGTTAATGTGGCCAAGACGACAATGCCACAAGTAGGTTTGATTCGACTCGATGGTCTTAGCTTAGTGGTATCAACTTTTGTCTAATCATATGTAAAACACGCAATTTAATTGAACATAAATTTGTAAGACAAACTTGAAATAACTATTGTCAAAAGTCTTACATTTGAAATTCCTAGGTGTCCAACACCGTGGATCATAATATGTTCAAAGCATGAAGAAAACTAGAAATAGTTTAATTACATGTCATAGACAAAATAGTGCATGCAAGCACGACCGAAAAACCATCTTCGTCGTCTTCTTGCTTTTGCACCAACACTTGATAAGCTTCTCACTTGGTCCCTGAAAAGGCAACATTTAAGTGAGTCATACTTGGTATCTAATACCTATGATAAGCTTAATCCACAAGTGTTAAGGAAGATACCTGAGGTGGTCGGAGTGATCCCCTCTTCCTTGACGAGCATGCATTCCCTCTTGTAATGGCCTTGCATGCCACAATGGAAGCATCTCATCTTTGCCTTGACCTTCTTGAACTCCTTCTTCTTAGCTCTCAAGGGCCTTTTGGTCATTCCATAGGAAGTGGCTTGGCTAAGTAGTTGCACCACCTCCTTGAGGGAGTGTGTCTCCTTTCCCGTAGCGATATGCACTCTAAGTGCATCATAGCCCGAATGGAGTGAAGCAAGCAAGATATGCCCCGTCATCTCATCTTCCAATGGAATTCCGAGAAGTTTCATGTGCTTGAAGAGTCTAGTCATACCAAGCACATAAGGTCGGAGGGGCATGCCCAGTCTCAATTTAGCATTGTAGACCTTGGTCCAAAGCCGTCGCCTTTCCTTAGCAAGACATCCAACGTTTGGTGGCTTAATCCTCATGTTTGAGAATGACCTAGTCAAGTCAAACACGAGTCCATCAAAGTTGCCATTGTCACTCTTGGTGACTCTTACATTGACAACGTCCTCAAGTGCTTTGAGGAACATGTCCGGAAGGTAGGAGGAAAGAGTTTCCTTCTAGTCTTCAGGGATGGAATTTGCCATGATTCGTGAGACCCTTTTGCAATTGGAAGACCATTCTTCATGAGTCTTGTCGGTCATGATCCCTTTGGCAAAGAAGCTTGGAATGGGAGTATCAAGAGTATACTCCAAGGAACAATTCCGGAGAGTTCTCCTGAGTTCCTCCTCCCATTCCATAAAGTTGACCAAGTTTAAGGGAAAGGCCAACTTTTCGGGGAGTTCCGGGCACATATGGTTGTTGTTCGAGTTACTTGCAGACATGATTTCTACAATTGAAAGAATTTGAAGTGAAAAACCATTCATACATCAATAAGTTGAAATTTAAAGCGTTCATGCACATATTCAAACTTATTGAACATTTTATCCACGCATTTTAAGAATGTCCCTTGTGGGCGAGAATAAAATGATTCCGAGATCCCAAAGATCAAGAAATGGTTAAGCATGCTTTGGCTTGTCTTAACCATTAAATATCTTAAGGTAAGCAATCCAATTGCTAATAGCTCCAAGCTACTCTCGGTTTGATAAAATGTCGCATCTAATGCATACTTCACATTTTATCTCTTTTTCCACGACATCTAAGGACTCCTTACTGATATCTTTGAGATTAACCAAGACAACTTGTATACCTAGTATACCTTACATTCCTAGGGAAGCAGTGATGCCCCGCTTTGGCGTAATCCATCACATACGCGCATTAGTTCGGTAAGTGTTGTTCTTGGAACGGCAAATTTTAGCTCAATATTATTAAGGGACCTAGGGTTTCTATGTTGGTTAATTTAAGTGAACTTAACTAATCATCGCAACATAATAGAAATCCTAGACATGCATCTAGAAAACATATATAATAACAATATATAAGGCACAAAAATAGATGCATTTGGCAACTAGCATGACCCCTTGAAATCTTCAATTTCCATGGGTCTTCATCTTGGCTCGTCTTCGTCGAAACGCCGTCTTGAGACATCTTGGCCAAAAATGAAATAAAAGAAGCTAGCTAGAACGACTAAGATTAATCTAATAGTACAAAAATACTTAACGGTTCGCAGACCGTATTTAGATTTACAAAAATACATAACGGAACGCAGTCCGTATTTTCTATCCTAGTCGGGCCCCACTAGTTTCCATTTTCAAAGAACCTGTTTTGAAAGCAATTTTTCATTCACCCGTTCACTATTTGTGAACGGCCCATGCAATTTTACGAAATACATAATTAAACACGCACAACTAGTAACTAACTTAGGTCGTTAATCCAATTAATGCGCCTAATTAAAACTAGTCAAAGTGGTTTTAATCCATTATTTCTAAACGCAAAATGCTAACGCATTTAATTAAGCTCCCACTAAATTCCGCATCCGTACTTAATTAATATGATTAATTAAGTCGGCATAACCCGTGATTTGTAACAATTTTGCAAAATCAAAAATCGAGGTTTTTAGCCTCGTTAAAATAATTAATTAAAATTATTAACACGGAAAAATTCGCAAAATCATAGCTTAACCTTAAGCAAAACCACCCAACAAATCCCTTGGTGGGTGCGCACCATGGCTGCTAGGCAGCCCATGGCATGGCGCCATGGTGCGAGGGTGAGGCCTGCTGTGCCTAGCAAGCAGTGCCTCAAGCCCAGCTGCCTGCTAGCATGCTGCGCATGCTTGCTAGCACGCTGGTGCCTGCGAGCATCTGGCCTGCTGGGCAGGCGCCTCATGATGCTCGTGGTGCACTAGGCTGATGCTTGCTGCCCTGCTGCCCAGCAGCATCCTTCGCAAGCCAGCCCCAGCCACCCCACGCACACCAGCCATGCATCCCAGCCACACAACAGCGCATAGCAGCATCAAGGCTCGCCCTTGTGCACACCATAGGCAGCCACATGTGGGTTGCTAGGCAGCCCGGCTAGCCTTGGTGGCACTTGGGTGTGTTGCCTTGATTTGCGTGCTATGACTCGGGATTTTAATCCCGATTTACGTGTGACATGAATTAATTCCAAATTATTTTTAGAATTAATTTTAGGGAAAATAAAAAAAAAATAAAATTAAGTCTAACTTAAAATAAAATTATTTTAATTGGTGCATAAGCCTAAATTTATCCAAAATTTCAATTTTTGAACAAAATTAGGTCAAACTTTATGCTTAAAATAAAATGAGCTATTTCCAAAATTAATCTTGCCAATATGCAAATTAACAATGGATTTGACAAATGGGAGTTGGAAAAATAAAATTAACCATCCAATGATAAAAAAATTTCCAACTTGCATACTTGTGTAAAATACCAAGATTACATCTTCCAATATGAAGATTAATCAAATTTTACTCACAAGTAATAGAACTTAATGGATTTTAATCAACCAAAACATGAAAAAATCCAAACTTTGTTCAACATGGAATTTAGGGTTAGGGTTCCAATCATTTAAACCTTTAAAATTAGAACTTTAACATTACTTGGGAATTTAAAATACAAAATCACAACAAGTTTTCACACCTTATTGCAATTTATTTGCAAAATTGTGAAAAACAAGTTTATGTGATAACTTGGTATATCAACTTAAGCACTAATAAACACGCCATTATTATGCTCAAGGATATTTTAAAACCAGTAGATTAGTGATGCAAATGTGCATATAATCTAACCTTGTAATGCTTGCATTAATCAAGGCTTAAAAAGAATTAAAATTTTCGTTGAAAAACGAAAAACCCCAGAAAAATTGGGTTTCTGGTTCGAATTTGGCTTCTGGACAGCCCTAAAAGGGCTGAAACAGTTCCCGAATGTCGGTTCCACCCAAAAATCACTATTTTTGAGCCAAAATCTAGGTTCGACAGCCAAATCGAAAATAAAATCGAGTTTTAAAAAATTAATCAAAACGAGCATCTAATCTAATTAGATGAACATGAACCAAAAAATTAAATTCTTTAAAACACCTTAATTAAACAATAATTGCAAAAATTAAAAGGAGCGTGGCTCCGATACCGCTGTAGGGTTTCGTAGTGACCCGACACTACGCGGAAGGAAACCCACCAAGACCCGCCCCTTAATTAAAGCAATTAAACAAGCATAATAAACTTAATCAAACAAGATTAAGAACAAGAATTATACCTTTGACGCGTGCTTCGCTCCCAAAGAGCTCTTACTTAAAATCCCGAAAAGACGAGATATCCGACGGATCGTACCCTCGACCCGACCCGAGCGTCCCAAGTCTTGAAGGTTAGTCAAGACCCGGACAAAATAATTATGATTTTTACGAATCAAAGGTTTACTCTTTTCTTAGAGTTGCCTTTTTAATTCCACTTAAGATTGTATCAAATCCCAATACCAAGCTTGGTATTTATAGGGAAATGATCCCTTGATTTCCAATCTCCCATCAATGTGGGAGAGTTGGTAAAATGACAATTATTTAATTCCAAAATTAAATAATTAATCAACTCAATCACAAATCGACACTTGGCACAATTATAGAAAAAGCCAAGTGAGGACCAAGGCTTGGGAGGACCATTGCCTTGATCCCCAAGGCCATGTATTGGTCCCCACACACCATGCCCAAAACCGGGTCAAGGTGTGCTAGCTGGCTGCCAGCTAGTGTGCCAGCTGGGGCTGCCAGCTAGCGTGCCTTGCTGCCCAGCACCCAGCCAGCCAGCCATTGCACGCTGCTGCTGGTGCTACGTGCTGGCGCTGGGCGCTGTTAGCACCTAGTGTTGGCACTGGCCCCAGCAGCCCCACGCACACACGCACACTCTTCGCGCCTCATTTCTAGCACAGCCAGCATGCGTGCTGCTAGCGAGCCATGCATGCTGGCCGCACTGTCCCTCGCACCATGCGCACACACACGCCTCCCAGCCCACACGCATCAATGCGCCTGTAGTGCGAGGCCTAGCATCATGCTGGCGCCCAGGCTCTCGCATGTGGTGCGATGCTTGGTGCTTCCATGCGAAGGCTAGCACACAAGCATCCACGCACGTGGTTTGCCATTGCCACGCAGCCAACCATGCTAGCACTTGGTGCTTGCGATGGTGCTGCCATGCCAAGCACGCACGCACGCAGCACCTAGTGCTTGCCATGGTGCGCCTGGTGCCTGCGATGGTGCTGCCATTCCAGGCATGCACACTCGCAGCACCAGGGCCTGCGATGGTGCGCCTGGTGCGCCCATTGCTTGCGATAGGTGCCATATGCACCCAGGCACCCACGCTAGCACGCTGCTAGCTGCGATGGGCTGCCTGGTGCCTGTGTGGCTTGCGATGGCTGCTATGCGCACCTAGGCACCCATGCTAGCATGTTGCTAGCTTGCGATGGGCTGCTAGGGCGCGCCTAGGCTGCGATGGTGCCTAGCACACCATGGTGCGCCTAGCACACACATGGTGCACCTAGGCTTGCGATGAGGTAGCGTAGCCTAGCTATGGCTACGCTTGTACTTGTCGATTGTGATTTTGCGACGTTCGGTCTCGACGCCCTAGGCTCGATTTCCGACGTCTGTATTTGTAAAACTCTGTCGACTCATTAAATCCTTTCGGATTAATTCGTCGTCTCGGATCGGAGATTTGATTGGGTTCGACCCGAAGGGTTCAGTTAAGATTAAGCTGTAATATCATTTGTACCTCGATATTACTGATCGGAAGCGGCCTCCACCTAGGCATTCCGATCACTTGACCTTACTAAATAATTAGCTCTGTAATAATTCTGAACCCTCTATCGGAAGAATACACTTGTTGGAAGGACACCATTCCTTTCATTGTTGTGTTTTTGCGAATCTGTATTTGGTTTTCTGCCTAGTGCTAGGGGTTGTCTGGCACAGAATTTACAATTTATCTTGTTGTACTTGCTTTAATTTTTAACTTCTTTTTTCTCCTTTGGTTGTGCATTCTTTATTGTGCATTTTTGCTTGATGTGCGTCGAGTTCAATTGTCAGAAGAAAAAGGCACTTCTTTTTTCACTATTTGAAGTTTTCCCCCTTCCTAGCTGACATTGCTACTCCCCTGTCTGTGCTGCTGGCTACCTTTGCCTACTAGTGATCTCAGCGTTGGTTTACTTAGGTGATTGTTACTTCAGGCGTCCCCGTTGTAATAATCTCCTTGTAATGCTGAAAACATCTTCAGCGCAAGATTGTGGCCTCCTTGTTTTGCGTTTCTTGCCCATCCTCTGCCTCTTGGGCAGGGCTCTTAGTTTTAATGTCGCCACTTTACTTTAGTGCGGTTTAAGTGTTAATTCCGTTGTTTCTATGAACAGGGTTTCTACCTCCGCTTAATTGTAGCGAGGCTTTAATGAGGCGAATACGTTGTTTCTGTTTTGCTTGGCTCATGTTGGGTTTGCCTTATTACTGCAACCCCTACTTTTCCCTGCTCGATCTAGCAGAAACATATAATTCTTTGCAAACAAACAAATAAGTAATGCAATATTATATCATGTTTAAGGAAAGGCCTCACGCAGAGGTTAAATATCATGTGTATTATGAAGGGTCCTTCCCAATTTGCGCTCAGCTTTCCATGTAGCTTTCCTCTGCCCACAGCATCTGTTCTTCTCGGTACCAGGTCTCCTTCGCTGAGTTCTCTATGCTTCACTTTTCTGTCGTAAACTTTAGCCATTCTATATTCTGAGCAGCTAATCTCAGAGAAGCTTTCAGCCTAACTTCTGGCAGGAGATCTAACTCTTCCTTCATCCAATCTTCGTTTTTCTGGTTGTTGTAGTACTGCACCCTTAAACTAAGGAGTTGCACTTCGATGGGGACTACTGCGTCAGCTCCACATGCCAGAGAAAAAGGACTTTTACCTATTGCTTCTTTCTCTGTTGTTCTGTTAGCCCATAATACTTCAGGGACCAAATCAGCCCACAAGCCTTTGTGCTCCTCCAGTTTCTTTTGAAGGGCATAGAATATCTGCTTGTTGGCTACCTCTGCTTGCCCGTTGCTCTGCGGGTGACAAACATAAGCATTGGCATACTTCGTTCCCATTTAATTTCCTCAAGGTAGTCTCTAATTGTGTCACAGTCGAACTGCAGCCTTGGTAAAAAACTATGCACTGCGGGATCCCAAATCTGGTAATGAGAGTTTTTCCTTTTGAATGTTCTGACATGAGAGGCCTTAATATACTTTGTAGGTTTTGCCTCTATCCACTTTGTGAAGTCCACAGCCACGATCTAGAACTTCCTGCCCCCAAAGCCAGTAGGTTGATTTATTACTAGGGATTACTTCTTGCATTGTCCACGCTTCTTAACGTAGTTCATGACATCCTGGGTCAAGGTTAGCCAATATGCCCCTCGTCTGATGATCTCTATTACCAGGGATTTCCCTCCTATATGATTTGCACAGATCCCTTCATGGGCTTCCATCATGATTTCTTGCTACTCCTAGTCCGAGACACATTTGAGGATAGGTTTTGATAACCCGTTTCTGCACAGCTCTCCATACAATACCACGTATCTGTATGATTCCTTTTTCACTGTTTTTGCTTGTTCTTCATCATCAGGTAGCGTTTCATGCAGTTTGTATGCCAATATATGTAAGTACCATGATCTTTGCTGGCTAGCGCAATTCACCTGCCTCTGCCCCTCGACACTTTTTCCTTCTAAAACTTCGACCATCACAGTTCTACTTAGACTCTACAAAGTCGAACTTGCTAGCTTGGAGAGTGCGTCTGCCTAAGCATTTTCAGCCCTAAGACCAACTCGATATCAAAGCTAACCAAATAGGCTGTCAACTCCTTCACTACGGCTATATGTTTTTGAATTAACGACTCTCTGGCTTCATACTCCCCGCTGAGCTGGCTCGCTACTAGTTGTGAGTCAATTTGGAGTTTCACTTTCTTAGCACCTGTTGCTAAACTCATCCTCAGACCTGCCAATGTAGCCATGTACTCAGCTTCATTGTTGGAGGCCTGGAATTTGAACTTGATTGCATATTCAAAGACATTGCCTTTTGGTGATACCATAATTATTCGAGCCCCGATGCCTGTGTTGGCAGCTGTGCCATCCACAACCACCTTCCATGTTCCCATTTCTTCCTCTACTTCTTCGTAGCTTGTCTCTACTAAGAAGTTTGCTAAAGCTTGAGCTTTTATTGCCGTCCTGGGCTTGATTTGCAGCTCATACTTAGTCAATTCTATTGCCCACTTTAGTAACCTGCCTGAGGCATCCATTCTCTGCAAAGCTTTTTCCAGCGGGTAATTTGTTAATATCTATATTACATGAGCATTAAAGTACAGTTTTAACTTTCTAGCAGTTGGCCAAAGCCATTTTCTCTACCAACGAGTATCTTTGTTCTACATGGGTCAAGACATGGCTGACAAAGTAAATTGGATGCTGAGTTTTTCCACTCTCCACTAGTAGGGCTGGTCCTATTGTTTGTTGTGACATAGACACATATAATTGTTGCTTCTCTCCTACCCCTTGACTTGTCATTATTGGTAGGCTAACCAAGTGTTCTTTTACTCTGGCAAATGCCTCCTTTTCTGCTTACTCCCACTTGAATGTACGATTGCCCTTCAGGAGCTGAAAAAATGGCAGAGCTTTATCTGCTGACTTGCTGATGAATCTGGTGAGGGCTGCCATCCTGCTTGTCAACCTCATAACGTCTTTGACGCTCTTAACCTCTTAGGCTCTGGAAGACTTAAGACAACTTGTATTTTCTTTGGCATCGATCCCCCTTTCACTCACCAGGAAACCTAAAAACTTGCCTAATGTCACTCCAAATATGCATTTCTTTGGGTTCAACTTTATGTGGTATTTGTTCAACGTGCTGAATGTTTCTTCTAAGTCAAAGATGTGGCTGTGCGCTATCAAACTTTTTACTATGAAATCATCTACATATACCTCCACATTCCTCCCCCTTTGGTGAGCGAAGACCTTGTCCATGGTTTTCTGGAACGTTGTCCTGCAATCTTCAGGCCAAAAGGCATTGCGACATAGTTGAATACTCCCCTGTTGGTGAAGAAGGCCGCTTTCTTTCTGTTTGGTTCGTACAGGCTGATCTGGTGGTAACCTGAGAAGGCATCCATAAAAGTCAGGAATGCATGCCCACCCATCAAGTCTACCATCTAGTCTATTCCGGGCAGAGGATAGCAGTCTTTTAGGCAAGCTCGATTCAGGTCTATGAAGTCTACACACATCCTCCATTGGCCATAGGCTTTTTTAACCATTACCAAATTTGCTAGCCAATCTGGGTAATCACAAGGTTATATGAATTTCGCAGCCAAGAGCTTGTCCACTTCCTCCTAGATGGCCTTATTATTTTTAGCAGAAAAAATTCTCAGCTTCTCCTTCACTGGCCTCGAGTCCTCTTTGACGTTCAAGCGGTGTTCCATGATCTTTGGATCAATACTTGGCATTTCGTTCGCTGAGAATGCGAACACATCTGCGTTCTTCCTAAGCAACGCTATCAAGTTCACTCTAACATTAGGCTCGATGTCTTTCCCAATCTTTACTGTCCTGGACTCATCTCCTTCTATTAATGAAACTACCTCATGCTCCCCCTCTAGGGTTAGATGGGCTACATTTTGCCTCTTAGGCTCAAAATTTTCCATGGCCAGCTTCTGCTTTTCCTTTTCTTCTTTATACTCTTGCCTTTTCCTCTTTCTGGAGACTTTTTCCTCTCTTGCGGCCTCTTTTAGGACTTTAGGCAGCGAACCATATTTCACTGGGTTTCTCATAGCAATAATGTAACACTGTCTTGCCGTATTTTAGCAGCCTCTCAATTTGGCTAAACAGCCTCTGTTGTTAGCATATGCTAATGCTAAGTGCAGTGTGGACACCACTCCACTTATCTTGTGGATGAGGGGCCTGCCCATTATCACGTTGTACGGAGATAGGGAGTTAATGACAAGAAACTCTGCTCTCACGTTCTTGGCTTGAGCTCCTTCTCCCACTTGGACTGACAATTCTGTTATCCCCTCTGGTATCATTCCTAAGCCATCAAACCCTGTGACTTCATAGTTCACCCTTTTGAGGTCTTTGTTGTCTAGATGCATTTTGTTGAAAGCTTCTATGAGCATGATGTTGGCTGAGCTTCCTCCATCTACTACAACTCTTCTGACTTTCCAATTCGCAATTGTTATTGCGACTACCAAAGGGTCGTCATGTGGGTATATGACTCCGTGTTGATCCTGCTCGTCAAACACTATTTTTGGCTGAGGAGGTGGTGGTGGCCACTTTCTGCGCTCATTGTAGTTTATTTGATGGAACATGTCTCTGAGGTCAACTTTAGCCTTGTTGACTATTCCTCCATGCACAGGCCCACCGCTAATCACCAACACGTCTCCTAGTTCTCTCTTTTCTTTGTCTTTCTCTTCCTTTTAATCTTATCACCCCTACTATCCTTCCATCGACCATTTTTGGGTCTATCATTACCCGGTTCCTGTCCTGCCCAGAGTATTGTTTAAATTGATTCAGATACCCCTTTCTGATGAGGTCTTCAATATTGTCTTTGAGGTGAATGCATTCCTCAGTCGTATGACCCTTGTCTCTGTGAAAGTCGCACCATTTCTTTGGGTCTAGGTTACTGGTAGTCATCCTTAGTGGTCTCTACCACTTATCATCATACTTGTTTACATTGAAGATGTGAGATTGGTTGTGAGTCAACGGGGTGTATTGTTCATATCTGCCATGAAATCTTCCACTGCCTTGTCTCCTCTAGCCTAAAGACCATTGTCTATCCTCTGCTGGTCCACCCTGCCGTACCCAGCAGAGTTGGGCTCTACTTTGCCAGCTGCCTCTGCCCAGCTGGGCTCTACCATTTTGCCTAATTTGGCATAGGCTGACCTTCTGGCCATCATGGCTCTATCTATTTCGTCCTCCTTAATGAATTCATGGGCCTTACCCATGGCCTCTGCCAGTGTAATCAGATTCTTCCTGCCCATGTACTCTCTGAATGCTGGCCCTAGGAGTAGGCCGCTCTGCATTGCTAACAACGCCACTTCCTGGCTCATGTTAGGAATTGACGTTGCCTCTTTATTGGCTCATGTTGGGATTGGCTGCGGAATTGTACCATTCATTGGAGAAAGGGTCAGTCTACTCGTACAATGGCTTGAAGAGGCTATTCATGGATCATTTCGTCACATTGGTAGATCGCACCAAAATGACTCACTCAGGTAGTACCCAAACACCGCAAAATAAACCCGACCTCGCAAAAACTATTGCAAGATCAACTTAGATCAATACCCATAACCCAAATCAAGTTGGAGCCTCTTCCGGCATTACCAAAAACACAAACGGAGCCTATAAACCAATCGGACCATTTCAAACAGTTCGATTTCAGAATGTTGTTCACGAACCAAAATAACGAGGTGATTACTCAAACAACGACAGGAAAGTTTAATACAGTGCAAATACCAGGGGTGCTATAGAGCCTTTCTCAATGCAGCAAGGATCAGCTAGTTGCAATGATAGCTGTGCTGAACTCATTTGGAAAAGGATCGAGTTCCACTTGTTCACGTACATCAGCTAGATAGATCCCAATTAGATCACCCACGCAAAGTCTAACTCTAGAGAAGAAGGATTTGGCAGACCTGAGGAAGAAGGTGAAGGAGTTGGAGGCCAGAAACTTGGACAAAGAGTGGAGTTCGGAGGAGTTAGGCAAAGTTCCAGCTAGGAACCTACGCAGCAGAACCCCTACCCACAGCCAGTCTCTATGTAGGGTTTCGTAGTGACCCACACTACGCGGAATGAAACCCGCCAAGACACGCCTCCATAATAAATGCAATTAACAAGCAAAACATAATTAAAAGCATAATAAAGGATAAAAGATTATACCTTTGACGCGTGCTTCGCTCAACTACGAGCTCTTACTTGAACCTCGAAAACACGAGGCCTCCGACGGGATCGTACCCTCGAACCCAACCCGAGCGTCCTAAGCCTCGAAGGTTAGTCGAGGCTCGGACAAAATATAAACTTTGAGTTTTACGAATTTCAAGGTATACTCAACAATGGAGTTGCCTTTACTTTTCCACTCAAGTGTTATTCTCAAAATCCCAACCAAGTGGGTATTTAAAGAGAATGGGAA
Organism: Chenopodium berlandieri; assembly: GCA_034703905.1. Classification (NCBI taxonomy): domain Eukaryota; kingdom Viridiplantae; phylum Streptophyta; class Magnoliopsida; order Caryophyllales; family Amaranthaceae; genus Chenopodium; species Chenopodium berlandieri. Next base: position 8,122,273 of record CM068285.1, read on the forward strand.
CTTGAATCCCATTTCATGATCAATGTGGGATCATGTGCAAATCATTAATTTATTTAATTCTAAATTAAATAATTAATTAAATGCAATCACAATGCAACAAGTGTCAAGGGGAGAGAGAGGGTTAGGTGAGGACCATGAATAAATGGGGGGGACCATTGCCTTGCTCCCCAAGGCTTTGCCCAAGCCTTGGTCCCCACCACTCACAAAACCGGCATCAAGGGGCTGCTGGGCTGCTGCCAACTAGCATGCCAGCTAGCCTAGCCATCCAGCACAAGGCAGCAAGCATCAGCCCAGCCAGCCAAGCGCGCTGCATGTTACTGTGTTGGGTGATGCCCATGTTGCGGCCTACTAGGCGCTGGGCGCTGCTGCCTAGCTCTCCCCTTCGCATGCACACGCATACGCCTACCCAGCATGCGTGCTGCTAGCGAGCCACGCATGCTGGGCATCGCCTCTCGCATAACTATGCAACTAGCACTCGCACACGCACACGCATAGGTGTGCTGTGCTTGGTGCGTGGCCTGCGATGGTGCCTACATACATGCACACACGCAAGGATGCCTGGCATGGTGCTGCTGTGCGAGGCTGCTGTTGCGATGGTGCGAGACACACACGCACACGCACACACGTAAGTGCCCAGCATTGCGATGGCTTTGCTTGGTGCGTGTGGTCTGCGATGGCGCCTAGGCATCCAGGCAAGCACGGTGCTGAGCTGCGGTGGCCTGCCTAGTGCCCCTGGTGCGCCGAGTGCTAGCGATGGGTTGCGATAGTGCCTAGGCACCCATGCACGCATGCTACGGTGTTGCTGTGCCACGCGAAGGCACGCACACACACGCACATGGTGCTGCGATGGGCAGCCTAGTGCGCCTAGCACGCATGGCGTGCCTAGCACACCATGTTGCGCCTAGGCTTGCGATGAGCTAGCCTAGCCTAGCTACGGCTATGCTCGTACTTATTGCTTGTGATTTTGCGACGCTCGGCCTCGACGCCCTAGGCTCGATATCCGACGTCTTTGTTCGTAAAACTCCGACAACTCATTAAATCCTTCGGATTGATTCGTCGTCTCGGATCGGTTGTTGGATTGGGTTCGACCCGAAGGGTTTAGTTAAGATTAAGCTGTAATATTAATTATACCTTAATATTACTTATCGGGAGCGGCCTCCTCCTAGGCATTCCGATCACTTGATCTTACTAAAGAATTAGCTTTGTAATAATTCTGAACCTTCTATCAGAATAATACACTTGTTGGAAGGACACCATTCCTTTCAATCTCCCACTTGTCCTTCCGGACAAGTGTGCATATAGTGTATAGCCCATTTCCTATGTCGCTTAATGTCTCTTCGTGAACTATAAGGTAAGATTCATCGTCATCCTTATTACGTTCAGAAGTGTTTCTCGATCTTCGAGTTTGACTGTCAATAAGCAGATGATTTCTAAAATCCATCTGTGACTGGCCATGCCTTTTCACAGTCTCGTTCTTCGAGCGGCCTTTTAAAAAACAAAGACATATTCCCTATTATTGATAGGGGGACATTCCCAGTCTTGTACTGTAAGTTTCTCTTACAAAGAGGACCTAATCTCCCGAGTGTTCCCGTTATGATCCCCAATTACGGAAGACGTTAGGCAACATCAAAGAGACTAGTTCTCAAACAAGAAAACTTCACAACACTCATGGCCGAAGAAACGAGTTCCGATAGCTATAATGAGAAATGTACTTATGACAATTTTGAATCTCTTAAAGTACTCTCATAGGTCGATCCAGTGCAGTTCCAAACTGGCACCTGTGCAAATGATTTATGATCATCATGTCCTTGCAGCACAAGAAACAGCGATGTAAACACACTAATCTCTGGTGGTCATCAATCTTCCATCAGTTAGATGACCTCGATTAGGGATAATTTTTTATTTAAATTTTCAATGTTCACTTAAAAGGTGTTTCTTTATCCAAGACATGGTCTTGATACCCTGTTTTGAATATTTCCATAAATTGAATGGACTCATTATTTAATTCTAAACCACAATTAAATAGTAATGGAGCGAACGATAATTTTGCACAAAATTAATTACTCCATTAATGAATGGTTTCAATACAGTGTCTTACATTAAAACAACCAGTTTAATTAAAACACATGTACAGGGAATTTCAAAGCCAGTCTCTGATGTGCTTGATTCCCATTGCCTCAATGTGCTTGTTGTGTTTCACTTGAGGCAAAGGTTTAGTCAAAGGATCGGCCACATTATCATCTGTGCCGATCTTGCAAATTCTGATTTTACCTTCGGATTTCCATTCCCTTATCATGTGAAATCGCCTTTGGACATGTTTGACCTTCTGGTGCTCTCTTGGCTCTCTAGCCTAAGCGATAGCTCCATTGTTATCACAGTAGAGATCTATCGGATCCTTGATGGAGGGTACAACACCAAGTTCACTGATGAACTTGCGAATCCAAACAGCCTCCTTAGCAGCTTTTGAAGCAGCCAAGTATTCGGCTTCAGTTGTAGAGTCTGCAGTTGTGCTCTGCTTGGCACTCTTCCAGCTAAACGCTCCTCCAATCAGACATAATATGTATCCTTACTGTGACTTGAAGTCGTCTCTGTCAGTCTGGAAGCTAGCGTCGGTGTAATCTTCAACAACCAGGTCTTTATGGCCACCATAAACTAGGAATTTATCCTTGTTCCTTTTCAGGTACTTCAGGATATTCTTGGCCGCAGTCCAATGCACCTCTCCTGGGTTTGATTGGTATCGGCTCGTAGCACTTAAGGCATACGAGACATCTGGCCTGGTACATATCATGGCATACATCATCGACCCAATTAGCGAAGCATATGGAATCTGATCCATTCTCTCTTGATCAACAGGTGTATGTGGACACTGTTTCTTGCTGAGAGTTAGGCCATGGGACATGGGTAGATGCCTTCTCTTGGCATTCTCCATGTTGAATCGTGCTATTACTTTATCAATGTAAGTACTCTGGCTCAATCCAATCATCCTCTTAGATCTATCCCTGTAGATCTTGATGCCCAATATGTACTGTGCCTCTCCTAAGTCCTTCATTGAAAAGCACTTTCCCAACCAGCCCTTTACGGACTCCAGTAATTTTGTGCTGTTTCCAATGAGTAGTATGTCATCGACATATAGGACTAGGAATGCGATATCACTCCCACTGACCTTCTTGTATACACATGATTCATCTGGATTCTTAATAAAACCAAACTTGCTGATGGCTTCATCAAATCGCAGATTCCAACTCCTGCTGGCTTGCTTTAATCCATAAATGGACTTCTTAAGCTTGCAAACCTTTCCTACGTTGCTCGGATCGAAAAAAAAAATCTTCTGGCTGTGTCATGTACACAATTTCTTCCAAAATCCCATTTAGGAAGGCGGTTTTGACATCCATCTGCCATATTTCATAATCGTAATATGCACAATCGCTAGAATAATCCGGACAGACTTTAGCATTGCAACCGGTGAAAAGGTTTCATCATAGTCAATCCCGTGGATTTTTCTATAACCTTTTGCCACCAGTCTAGCCTTGTACATAGATACATTTCCATCCTTGTCTGTCTTCAATTTGAAGATCCATTTGCAACCAATGGGTGTGTAACCCTCGGGCAAATTCACCAAGTCCCAGACTTGATTTTCAGACCTAGAGTCCATCTCGGATTTCATGGACTCTTGCCATTTAGCAGAGTCGGGGCTCGTCATAGCTTGCTTGTATGTCGCTGGCTCATCTCCATCCATAACTAGGATGTCTTGATTATCGGTTAAGACAATACCAAGGTATCTGTCTGGTTGAGATCTTTGCCGTTGCGACCTACGAAGGGTAATAGGTTGAGCATTTACATTGTTTGTTTGATTTTGACCAATCTTCTCAGCTGGTTCCAAAGCACTTAGATTGTCAGTTTTATCAGGTTGACATTGTTGCTCGTCCTCTCGAACTTCGCCGAGTTCGATTTTCCTCCCACTTGTCATTTTAGAAAGGTGTTCCTTCTCCAAAAAAAAACACCATCACGAGCAACAAACACTTTGTTCTCGGATTTATTGTAGAAGTAATACCCTTTTGTTTCTTTTGGATATCCCACAAAGAAACACTTATCCGATTTGGGGTGAAGTTTGTCTGAAATTTATCGTTTGACATATGTTTCGCATCCCCAAATCTCGAGAAAAGATAACCTAGGAGGTTTGTTAGTCCATAATTCATATGGAGTCTTTTCAACAGCTTTTGACGGAGCTCGGTTTAGTGTTAGTGCCGCGGTTTGTAGCGCATGTCCCCAAAAAGAGATAGGAAGTTCACTAAGACCCATCATTGATCGAACCATATCTAACAAGGTTCGATACCTCCGTTCGGATACTCTGTTCCATTGAGGAGTTCCGGAAGGTGTCAACTCTGAAAGAATACCATTTTCTTTCAAGTGATCGTCGAATTCACGGCTCAAATATTCTCCACCTCGATCCGATCGTAGTGCTTTAATTATCTTGCCAAGTTGATTTTCAACTTCTTTCTGAAATTCTTTGAATTTCTCAAAAGATTCAGACTTATTCGACATTAAGTAGATATAGCCATATCTACTCAAATTTGTTAATGAAGTTGAACTTTTAGATGTCTTAGTTATTGGTATCAACTTTTGTCTAATCATATGTAAAAACATGCAATTTCCATTGAACATATATTTGCAAGACAATTTTGAAACAACTATTGTCAAATTCTAACAAGAAAAATAACTAGGTGTCCAACACCATACATCATATTATGTTCAAAAGCATGATGAAAAACTAAGATTAGTTTAATTACATGTCATAGACAAAATAGTGCATGCAAGCACGACCGAAAAACCGTCTTTGTCGTCTACTTGTCCATGTACCAACACTTGATAAGCTTCTCACTTGGTCCCTGAAAAGGCAACATAAAGTGAGTCATACTTGGTATCCAATACCTATGATAAGCTTAATTCACAAGTGTTTAGGAAGATACCTGAGGCAGATGCTCCATTCCTCTCTTCCTCTTCTTGAAAGAGCTTGCATTCTCTCTTGTAGTGGCCTTGCCCACCACAATAGAAGCAACGCATCTTTTCCTTAACCTTGAAATCCCTCCTTCTTGATGGTCTTTTGGTTGCCCCAAATGAGTTGGCTCGGTGAAGTAGCTCCACCACATTCTTCAAAGAATGTGTCTCCTTTCTTTCAGAAATATATGCCCTTAATGCATCATATCCTGAGTGGAGTGACGTGAGCATAATATGTCCAGCCATTCCATCTTCTAATGGAATTCCGAGGAGTTCCATGTGCTTGAAGAGCCTAGTCATTCTTGCCACATGGGGTCGGAGGGGCATACCCGGTCTCAACTTGGTGTTGCAGACTGTAGACCAAAGATGGTACCTCTCTTTTGCAAGACAACCTTGATCCGATGGCTTCACATTCATGTCTATAAGTGACCTAGTCACTTCAAACAAGAGTCCATCATTGTTGTCGTTGAAACTCTTAGAGAATCTCACACCGACAACATCTCTTATTCCTCCAAGGAATAAGTTTGGATAAGAGAATGGAAGTTTTTCTTTCCATTCTTCCGGGATGGAGTTAGCCATGAGTAGTGACACTAATTTGCAATCATTGGTCCATGCACAATAAGTTTCGTCACTCAAGTGTTTCTTGGTACAGAGGGTTGGGAGGGAAGTATCTAGAATATACTCCTTGGAACAACTCTGGAGAGTTTTCCTGAGTTCCTCTTCCCATTCTTCAAGGTTTGTTAAGTTAAGCTTAATAGCTAACTTTTCAGGGAGTTCCGGGCACATATGGTGTAGAATTTCGTAGTGACCCGACACTACGCGGAAGGAAACCCCCCAAGACCCGCCCCTTAATTAAAGAAATTAACAAGCATAATAAACATAATTAAGCAAGACTAAGAACAAGAATTATACCTTTGTTGCGTGCTTCGCTCCAGAAGAGCTCTTACTTCAAAATCCCGAAACTACGAGATCTCCGACGGATCGTACCCTCGACCAGACCCGAGCGTCCCAAGTCTTGAAGGTTAGTCAAGACCCAGACAAATAAAACTATGAGTTTTACGAATCAAAGGTTTACTCTAATTACAAGAGTTGCCTTTTTAATTCCACTCAAGGTTGTCCATTTCCCAACACCCTTGAAGGGTATTTATAGGGAAATGGGTCCTTGGTTTTCAATCTCCCACCAATGTGGGAGAGTTGAAAAATCAATGATTTATTTAATTTCAAATTAAATAAATAATCAACTAAATCATATTGCGACAAGTGGAATGATCATGTGCAAAGGAGTAGTGCCCAAGGTTAGGTGGGGGACCATATGCCTTGCTCCCCAAGGCCCTTGATTGGTCCCCACAAGCTTCCTCACAACCGCCATATGGATGCTGGGCTGGCAGCCAGCTAGCGTTCCAGCTAGCGCTGCCAGCTAGCACTGCCCAGCAGCATCCCAGCCAGCCAGTGTTTGTTGGGCAATGCTGGCGCTTGTGCTGTGTACTGGCGCCTAGTGCTGCTAGCACATTGTGCTGGTGCTGGCCCCAGCAGCCCACGCACTGGCTGGCGCACATGCCTCGCATAGCATGAACCAGCCTCGCACCACGCACCAGCCTCGCACCACGCATCAGCGTCGCACCTCGCACCACGCACCAGCCTCGCATACATTGCTAGCCCAGCCAGCGAGCCTACGCACGCAAGGGCCTAGGATGCATGCTGGGCGATGCTGCCAGGCACCCTCGCGCTGGTGCACACACGCCAGTGCCTAGCACTTCTATGCTTGGTGCGAGGCACGCACGTACACACACATGCACATGCGCCAGTGCCCAGCATTGCGATGGCTGTGCTTGGTGCGTGTGTGGCCCTGCCATGCGCACCTAGGCATCCAGGCAAGCACGCTACTGTGCTGCGATGGGCTGCCTGGTGCTCCTGGTGCGCCTTGGGCTTGCAATGGGCTGCCAGGTGCTCCTGGTGCGCCTACTGCTTGCGGTGGGCTGCCAGGTGCTCCTGGTGCGCCTAGGGCTTGCGATGGTCAGCGATGGTGCCAGGCATCATGCTAGGGCCGCGATAGTGCCTAGGCATGATGCTAGGGCTGCGATGGTGCCCAGCCTTCCTAGGGCACGCATGGTGCGCCTAGGCATGCTGCTCGGCCTAGTCTAGCCTAGGAACCCACATGGCTAGGCCAGTGTGGTGCTAGGGTTATGTTCGTACTTGTCGCTTTGTGATTTTGCGACGCTTGGTCCCGATGCCCTAGGCTCGATATCCGACGTCTGTATTCGTAAAACTCTGTCGACTCATTAAATCCTTTCGGATTAATTCTTCGTCTCGGATCAGTGATTCAATTGGGTTCGACCCGAAGGGTTCACTTAAGATTAAGCTGTAATATCAATTGTACCTCGATATTACTGATCGGAAGTGGCCTCCACCTAGGCATTCCGATCACTTGATCATACTGAAGAATTAACTATGTAATAATTCTGAACCCTCGATCGGAAGAATACACTTGTTGGAAGGACACCATTCCTTTCATATGGTTGATCATACATTTTACGAAATACACAATTAAAAAAAATCTTTCATTCATCCATTCACTATTTGTGAATGGCCCATGCATTTTACGAAATACACAATTAAACACGCAAAACTAGTAACTAACCTAGGTGGTTAATCCGCTTAACGCGCCTAATTAAAAACAAGTCAAAGTTGTTTAATACATTATTTCTAAAAGCAAATTGCTCAAGTAATCAATTAAGCTCCCACTAAATTCCGCAACCATACTTAATTAGTCCGATTAATTAAATCGGCATTACCCATAATTTGTCAAAATCAAAAATTTTGCAAAAGCCGGAAAAATCGAGGTCTAACCTCGTTAAAATAATTACATAAATAATTTTAAACGGCAAAATTTTCGTAAAATTACATAGCTCAAAATTAAGCATAATAGCCCACACAAGAGCTTGGTGGCTGCGCACCATGGCTGCTAGGCAGCCCATGTGCTGCGCCTGCTGTGCTGTGTGCCAGCATTCACGCGCTAGCGTAGCATGCTACGCCAGCCAGCACTAGCAGCTCGCTACGCATGCTGCGCATGCTAGTTTGCTAGCTGGTGCCTGGCAGCGTACGGCAGGCTGGCTGGGGCTTGCTGCCTAGCTGCCCAGCAGCACACATAAGAAACTCTAGCAGCCCTTCCACGCACCTAGCACTACGGCAGCACGCAACTCCCATTCCACACAGCATCCCCTCAAGGCACACCCCTGTGCGCACCATAGGCAGCCACATGTGGGCTGCTAGGCAGCCCGGCTAGCCTTGGTGGCGCTTGAGTGTTTTTCCCTTGATTTGCGTGCCATTTCTCGGGATTTTAATCCCGATTTACGTGTGACATAAAATTAATCTAAATTTATTTTAGAATTAATTTAAGGGCAAAAATGAAAATAAAATAAGTCTAACTTAATTAAATTCAATTTTAACGGTGCACAAGCCTAAATCATCTAAAAATTTATTTTTGAAATAATTTAGGTCTTCCTTTATGCTGAAAATTGAAATAGCTATGTCCATAGTTAATTTAGCCAATATGCAAATTAATAATGGATTTGACAAATGGGAGTTGGAAAAATAAATTAACCATCTAATGATAAAAAAATTTCCAACTTTCATACTTGTTTAAAATACCAAGATTACATCTTCCAATATGAAGATTAATCAAAAATTTTACTCACAAGTATTTGAACTTCATGGATTTTAATCAACCAAAATGAAAAATCCAAACTTTGTTCAATATGGAATTTAAGGTTAGAGTTCCAATCATTTAAACCTTTAAAGATTAGAACTTTAACATACTTGGGAACATAAAATTACACATTCACATCAAACATTCACACATTAATGCAATTTATTTGCATAATTGTGAAAAATCAAGTTTGTGTGAAAAATAGCATATTAACTCAAGCACTAATTAAAACTCCATAATTATGCTTAAGGATATTTAAAATAGCAGTAGATTAGGGATGCAATAATGCATTTAATCTAACCTTGTAAGGCTTGCATTAATTAAGGCTTAAAAAAGATTTAAATTTTTCGATGTAAAACGAAAAAACCCCAAAAACTTGTGTTTCTGGTTCGAATTTGGCTTTTGGCCAGCTTTCGAAGAGGGTTGAATCTATTTCAGAATGTCGATTCCACCCAAAAATCACTATTTTTGAGCAAAAATCTGGGTTGGACAGCCAAATCGATAAAAAATACGAGTTTTAAAATTAATTAAAACGAGCTTCTAATCTAATTAGAAAAGCAAAACCAGAATTTAAATCTTACTTTAAAACACCTTAATTAATCAATAATTGCAAAAATTAAAAGGAGCGTGGCTCCGATACCGCTGTAGGGTTTCGTAGTGACCCACACTACATGGAATGAAACCCGCCAACACCCACCCCCATAATAAATGCAATTAACAAGCAAAACATAATTAAAAGCATAATAAAGGATAAACACGAGGCCTCCGACGGGATCGTACCCTCGAACCCGACCCGAGCGTCCTAAGCCTCGAAGGTTAGTCGAGGCCCGGACAAAATATAAACTTGGAGTTTTATGAATTTCAAGGTATACTCAACAATGGAGTTGCCTTTACTTTTCCACTCAAGTGTTGTTCTCAAAATCCCAACCAAGTGGGTATTTATAGAGAATGGGAACTTGAATCCCATTTCATGATCAATGTGAGATCATGTGCAAAATCATTAATTAATTTAATTCAAAATTAAATAATTAATTAAATGCAATCATAATGCAACAAGTGTCAAGGGGAGACAGAAGGTTAGGTGAGGACCATGAATAGGTGGGGGGGACCATTGCCTTGCTCCCCAAGGCTTTGCCCAAGCCTTGGTCCCCACCCCTCACAAAATCGGCATTAAGGGGGTGCTGGGCTGCTGCCAGCTAGCATGCCAGCTAGCCCAGCCTGCCAGCACAAGGCAGCAAGCATCAGCCCAGCCAACCATGTGCGCTGCATGCTGCTGTGCTGGGTGATGCCCATGCTGCGGCCTACTAGGCAATTAGCGCTGCTGGCTGCCTAGCTCTCCCCTTCGCATGCACCCGCATATGCCTACCCAGCATGTGTGCTGCTAGCGAGCCACACATGCTGGGCATCGCCTCTCGCATAGCTATGCACAGCAAGGCCAACATCCACTAGCACTCGCACACGCACAAGCATAGTGTAGGGTTTCGTAGTGACCCGACACAACGCGGAAGGAAACCCCCCAAGACCCGCCCCTTAATTAAAGCAATTAACAAGCATAAACAACTTAATCAAGCAAGATTAAGAACAAGAATTATACCTTTGTTGCGTACTTCGCTCCCGAAGAGCTCTTACTTCAAAATCCCGAAAATACGAGATCTCCGACGGATCGTACCCTCGACCCGACCCGAGCGTCCTAAGTCTTGAAAGTTAGTCAAGACCCGGACAACAAAACTATGAGTTTTACGAATCAAAGGTTTACTCTAATTACAAGAGTTGCCTTTTTAATTCCACTCAAGGTTGTGCATTTCCCAATACCATGCCTTTGGTATTTATAGGGAAACGCACCCTTGATTTCCAATCTCCCATCAATGTGGGAGAGTTGGTAAAAATCAACAATTTATTTAATTCCAAATTAAATAAATAATCAACTTAATCACATTGTGACAAGTGGCACAATCATATGCAAATGAGTGATGGCCAAGGCTAGGAGGGGGGACCATTTGCCTTGCTCCCCAAGGCCCTTGATTGGTCCCCACATGCATGAACAAAACCGGGTCAAGGAGGGCTAGCTGGCTGCCAGCTAGTTCTGCCAGCTAGCACTGCCTTGCTGCCCAGCATCCCATCTAGCCAGTGCATGCTGGTGTTGGGCTGCGCTGGTGCTGGTGCTTTGAGCTAGCGTCTGGCGCTGCTAGCACATTGTGCTGGCGCTGGCTCCAACATCCCACGCACCACACGCATTCCCGCTGCACATCTCGCACATGCTCGCATAGCCAGCATGCGTGCTGCTAACGAGCCACGCATGCTGGCCCCTTGCCTCGCACCATACGCGTCAGCCTCGCAGCACCTCACGCACATAAACTAGCATCTACGCACCAGCCTCGCGCAACACGCTCCAGCCTCACACCATATGCACTATCCACGCACCATGCGCACTAGTCACGCATAACACGCATCAGCCTCGCACCACCCGCCAAGCATTGCTAGCCCAGCTAGTGCGCCTATGCATGCAAGGGCCTAGCATGTGTGCTGGGCGATGCTACGAGGCATCCATGCACTAGCACATGCGCCAGTGCCTAGCATTGGCTATGCTTGGTGATGTGGCTCTGCCATGCGTGCCCAGCATTGTGCTAGGGCTGCGACGGCACCAAGCCATCCTAGGGCACGCATGGTGCGCCTAGAGATGTTGTATGGGCTGCAATGGGCTGTGATGGGCTGCGATGGTGTGCCTAGCACACCTAGTGTGCTTAGGCTTGCGCCTAGCCATGCTAGGTGCATGCTAGCTCGAACTAGCCTAGCATCCACATCGCTAGGCCAGTGTGGTGCTAAGGCTATGTTCGTACTTGTCGCTTTGTGATTTTGCGACGCTCGATCTCGACGCCCTAGGTTCAATATCCGACGTCTGTATTCGTAAAACTCTGTCGACTCATTAAATCCTTTCGGCTTAATTCTTCGTCTCGAGTCGGTGATTCGATTGGGTTCGACCCGAAGTGTTCAATTAAGATTAAGCTGTAATATCAATTGTACCTTGATATTACTGATCTGAAGCGGCCTCAACCTAGGCATTCCGATCACTTGATCTTACTGAAGAATTAACTCTGTAATAATTCTGAACCCTCTATCAGAAGAATACACTTGTTGGAAGGACACCATTCCTTTTAATCTCCCACTTGTCCTTCCGGACAAGTGTGCATACAGTGTATAGCCCATTTCCTATGTCTCTTAATGTTTCTTCGTGAACTATAAGGTAAGATTCATCGTCATCCTTATTTCGTTCAAAAGTGTACTCATGGTCGGAGGAAACAGGTTTCGATAGTCATAATGAGAATTTATGACAATTTTGAAATTTCTTAAAGTACTTTCATTGGTCTTGTCCAGTACAGTTCCAAACCGTACCTGTGCAAATGATTTATGACTGTCACGTCCTCGCAGCACAAGAAACGGTGTTGTAAATCATACTACACACTAATCTAAGGCGGTCATCAATCGTCCATCTGTTAGATAACCTCGATTAGGAACAATTTTCGATTTAAATATTCAATGTTCATTTAACAGGTGTTTCTTTATCCAAGACATGGTCTTGATACCCTGTTTTGAATATTTTCGTAAATCGAATGGACTCATTATTTAATTCTAAACCACAATTAAATAGTAATGGAGTGAATGATAATTTTTGCACAAAATTAATTACTCCGTAAATGAATGGTTTCATTAAAGTGTCTTACATTAAACATCCTATTTAATTAAAACACATGTACAGGTTATTTCAAAGCCAGTCTCCAACATGCTTGATTCCGATCGCCTCAATGAGCTTGTTGTGTTTCACCTGAGGCAGCAGTTTAGTCAAAGGATTGGCCACATTATCATCTGTGCCAATCTTACAAATTCTGATTTCACCTTCAAATTTCCATTCCCTTATCATGTGAAATTGCCTTTGCACGTGTTTGACCTTCTGGTGTTCTCTCGGCTCCCCGGCTTGAGCAATAGCTCCATTGTTATCACAATAGAGGTCTATCGGCCCCTTGATTGAGGGTACAACACCAAGTTCGCTAATGAACTTGCGAATCCAAACAGCTTCCTTGGCAGCTTCTGAAGCGGCCAAGTACTCGGCTTCAGTTTTAGAGTCTGCAGTGGTGCTCTGCTTGGCACTCTTCCAGCTAAACGCTCCTCCATTTAGGCAAAATATGTATCCTGACTATGACTTGAAGTCATCTCTGTCAGTCTGAAAGCTAGCGTCGGTGTAACCTTCAACAACCATTTCTTTGGGGCCTCCATACACCAGGAATTTATCCTTGTTCCTTTTCAGGTACTTTAGTATATTCTTGGCCGCAGTCCAATGCGCCTCTCCTGGGTTCGATTGGTATCGGCCCGTTGCACTCAGAGCATACGATACATCTGGCCTTGTACATATCATGGCATACATGATCGATCCGATCAGCGAAGCATATGGGATCCGATTCATTCTTTCTCGCTCAACAGGTTTCTGTGGACACTGTTTCTTGCTGAGAGTTATGCCATGGGATATGGGTAAATGCCCTCTCTTGGCATTCTCCATGTTGAATCGAGCCAGTACCTTATCAATGTAAGTACTCTGGCTTAATCCAATCATCCTTTTAGATCTATCTCGGTAGATCTTGATGCCCAATATGTATTGTGCCTCTCCTAATTCCTTCATTGAAAAGCACTTTCCCAACCAGCCCTTTACGGACTCCAGCAATTTTGTGTTGTTTCCAATGAGAAGTATGTCATCGACATACAGGACTAGGAATGCAATGTCACTCCCACTTACCTTCTTGTATACACAAGATTCATTTGGATTCTTGATAAAACTAAACTTGCTAATGGCTTCATCAAATCGCAGATTCCAACTTCTGTTGGCTTGCATTAGTCCATAAATGGACTTCTTCAGCTTGCAAACCTTTCCAGCGTTACTTGGATCGACAAAACCTTCTGGATGTGTCATATACACAATTTCTTCCAAAATTCCATTTAGGAAGGCGGTTTTGACATCCATCTTCCATATTTCATAATCATAATATGCAGCAATCACTAGGATGATCCGGACGGATTTTAGCATTGCAACTGGTGCAAAAGTTTCATCATAGTCAATCTCGTGGATTTGTCTATAACCTTTTGCCACCAATCTAGCTTTGTATATCGATACATTTCCATCCTTGTCTGTCATCACTTTGAAGATCCATTTGTAACCAATGGGTGTATAACCCTCGGGCAAATTCACCAAGTCCCAGACTTGATTTTAAGACATTGAGACCATCTCGGATCTCATGGCCTCTTGCTATTTTGCAGAGTCGGGGCTCGTCATAGCTTGCATGTATGTCGTTGGCTCCTCACCATCCATGACTAGGATGTCCTGATCATCGGTTTAGACCTACGAAGGGTTTTTCGGTTGAGCATTTTAATTGTCAGTTTGATTCTGACCAATCTTCTTAGATGCTTCCAAAGCATCTAGATTGTCAGTTTTGTCAGGTTGACATTGTTGCTCGTCCTCTCGAACTTCGTCGAGTTCGATTTTCCTCCCACTTGTCATTTTGGAAAGGTGATCCTTCTCCAAAAAGGCACCATCACGAGCAACAAAGACTTTGTTCTCGGATTTATTGTAGAAGTAATACCCTTTGGTTTCTTTTGGATATCCCACAAAGAAACACTTATCCGATTTGGGGTGAAGTTTGTCCGAAATTAATCGCTTGACATATGCTTCGCATCCCCAAATCTTGAGAAAAGACAACCTAGGAGGTTTCTTAGTCCATAATTCATATGGAGTCTTTTCAACAGCTTTTGACGGAGCTCTGTTTAGTGTTAGTGCTGCAGTTTGTAGCGCATGACCCCAGAAAGAGATAGGGAGTTCACTAAGACCCATCATTGATCGAACCATGTCTAATAAGGTTCGATTCCTCCGTTCGGACACTCCGTTCCATTGAGGAGATCCGGGAGGTGTCAACTCTGAAAGAATACCGTTTTCTTTCAAGTGATCGTCGAATTCATGGCTCAAATATTCGCCACCTCGATCCGATCGAAGTGCTTTAATTTTCTTGCCAAGTTGATTTTCAACTTCTTTCTGAAATGTTTTGAATTTCTCAAAGGATTTAGATTTATTCGACATTAAGTAGATATAGCCATATCTACTAATATCGTCGGTGAAAGTGATGAAATATCGGTAATCTTGTCTTGTGGGTGTACTCATTGGTCCACATACATCCGTGTGTATTAGACCTAATAAGTCACTTGCCCTTTCTCCTAACTTGGAGAATGGCTGTTTTATCATCTTGCCTAATAAGCATCCTTCGCAATTTTCAAACGACTCTAAGTCGAATGAGTCAAGAACACCTTCTTGAAGAAGTTTCTTGATGCGTTTGATGCTAATATGGCCAAGACGATAATGCCACAAGTAGGTTTGATTCGACTCGATGGTCTTAGCCCTTTTGGCAGTATTATCGAGGTTATAAACCTGTTTGTCTAGTGAAAGCACATAAAGACCATTTTCTGAATGTGCCTTACCATATAAAACATTATCAAAATAAATAAAACAACTATTGTTTTTGATTCGAAATTCGAATCCTTTGGCGTCCGACGCCGATATTGAAATAATGTTTTTGGTCACTCTTGGAACATGATAACAGTTTTCAAGTTCTAGAATAAGCCCTGAGGGCAAAGACAAACTGAGAGTTCCAACGGAGACGACATACATCCTTGCTCCATTGCCGACCCGAAGCTCGACCTCTCCCTTCTCTAGCCTCCTATTCATCCTTAGTCCCTGAGCATTAGAACAAAGGTGTGAGCCACATCCGGTATCTAATACCCACGATGGTTTGCTAGGGAAGTTTAAGTCTATAACGAAAATACTTGATGAAGAAGCAACGTTGCCGTTCTTCTTATCTTCCTTGAATTTGAGGCAGTCCCGTTTCCAATGTCCCTTCTTCTTGCAGTAGAAACATTCGGAATCAGATTTAGAAGAGGCTTCCTTTTTGTCCTTGCTGCCCTTAGCAGATTTTGACTTAGGCGGGAACTTCTTCTTTTTCCCTATAAAGCTCTTCTTTTTGCCCGGACGTTTGAATGGCTTGCCCTTCCTCACCATGAGCATGTCATGCTTGCCCTCATCCTTGAGGGTTTTCTCGGCTTGCTTCAACATACCATGAAGCTCGGTGAGGGTTTTCTCCATACTATGCATATTATAGTTCATTTTGAACTGATCATAGCCTTTGTGAAGCGAGTGGAGAATGATGTCAATTGCCATCTCGGTTGAATACCCAGCATCAAGCCTTTCCATGTTCTCAAATAATCCAATCATTTTGAGGACATGCGGGCTGACTGGCTCTCCTTTCTTGAGCTTGCTCTCAAGGATCTACCTGTGGGTTTCGAACCTTTCAGTTCGGGCCTGCTCTTGAAACATATTCTGAAGCTCAGAAATGATCTCAAAAGCCGTCTCCTTTTCAAAGAAAGTCTTTTGAAGGTCCGGAGACATAGTGGCCAACATGATGCATTTGACATCCCGATTAGCACTTTGCCATCGGTTAAGGGCAACCTGAGTGACCTCCTCACTGGGAGCGTCGGGAATTTCCTCATCAAGGACATATTCCTTTTGCTCCTGCATTAGTACAATGCGGAGATTTCTTTGCCAATCAAGAAAGTTTCGCCCTCTCAACTTCTCCCTGTCGAGAATTGAGCGCAAAGAGAATTGGTTGTTGTTTGAGTTACTTGCAGACATGGTTCTACAATTGAAAGAATTTGAAGTGAAAAACCATTCATAAATCAATAAGTTGAAATTTAAAACGTTAATGCATATTTTCAATCTTATTGAGCATTTTATCCACGCATTTATAAAATTGTCCCTTTTAGGCGAGAATAAAATGATTCCGAGATCCCAAAGATCAAGAAATGGTTAAGCATGCTTTAGCTTGTCTTAATCATCAATTATCTTAAGGTAAGAAATCCCATTGCTAATACCTCCAAGCTACTCTCGGTTTGATAAAATGTCGCATCTAATGCATCCTTGACATTTTATCTCTTTTGCCACGACATCTAAGGACTCCTTACTGATATCGTTGAGCTTAACCAAGACAACTTGTATACCTAGTATACCTTACGTTCCTAGGGAAGTAGTGATGTCTCGCTTTGGCGTAGTCCCTCACGTACGCGCATTAGTTCGGTAAGTGATGTTCTTGGAACGGCAAATTTTAGCTCAATATTATTAAGGGACCTAGGGTTTCTATGTTGGTTGATTTAAGTGAACTTAAATAATCGTCGCAACATATAGAAATCCTAGACATTCATCTAGCAATCATATATAACAACAATATATATAAAGCATAAAAAATAGATGCATTTGGCAACTAGCATGACCCCTTGAAATCTTCAATTTCCATGGGTCTTCATCTTGGCTCGTCTTCATCGAAACGCCGTCTTGAGACATCTTGGCCAAAATAAAATAAGCTAGCTAGAACGACTAAGATTAATCTAATAGTACAAAAATACTTAACGGTTCGCAGACCGTATTTAGATTTACAAAAATACATAACGGAACGCAGTCCGTATTTTCTATCCTAGTCGGGCCCTACTAGTTGCCATTTTCAATAACCTGTTTTGAAAACAATCGTCCATTCACCTATTAACTATTTGTGAATGGCCCATGCACTTTTACGAAATACATAATTAAACACGCAAAACTAGTAACTAACTTAGGTGGTTAATCCGATTAACGCGCCTAATTAAAACTAGTCAAAGTTGTTTAATCCATTATTTCTAAACGCAAAATGCTCACGCAATTAATTAAGCTTTCACTAAATTCCGCATCCATACTTAATTAATCCGATTAATTAAGTCGGCATAACCCATAATTTGTCAAATATTTTTTTTTTTTGCAAGACAGAAAATCGAGGTTTTTAAACTCGTTACTTAAAATTATTAAAATTGGAAAAATTGTAAAATCATAGCTCAAACATTAAGCAATAACTTCCCACAAAACCCCTAGTGGGTGCGCACCATGGCTGCTAGGCAGCCCATGGCCCTGCGCCATGGTGCGTGGTGCTGGCAGCTAGCAAACATGCCTAGCACAACCAGCCTTGCTAGCTAGCACCAGTAGCATGCTACGCATGCTAGCTGCTTGCTGACGCAGGCAGCAGTGGGCTGGCTGGCTGGGGCTTGCTGCCTCGCTGCCCAGCAGCAGCACAAGCGCACCAGCACACGCACTACGTAGCTGCCTCCTCGCCACACATCAATGCACAGCAGCACGCTACGAGGCTTCCCCTTGTGCGCACCATAGGCAGCCACATGCGGGCTGCTGGGAAGCCCGGCTAGCCTTGGTGACACTTGGGGTTTCTGCCTCGATTTCCGTGCATATTTCTCGGGATTTTAATCCCGATTTACGTGCGATGTAAAATTAATCTAAATTTATTTTAGAATTAATTTAGGGCAAAAAGAAAATAAAATAAGTCCAACTTAATTAAATTCAATTTTAATTGTGCACAAGCCTAAACCATCAAAAAATTTATTTTTGAACAAAATTAGGTCTTTCTTTATGCTTAAAATAAAATGAGCTATGTCCATAATTAATCTTTCCAATATGCAAATTAATAATGGATTTGACAAATCGGAGTTGGAAAAATAAACTAATCATCTAATGAAAAATTTTCCAACTTACATACTTGTGTAAAATACCAAGATTACATCTTCCAATATGAAGATTAATCAAATTTTACTCACAAGTATTTGAACTTGATGGATTTTAATCAACCAAACATGAAAAATCCAAACTTTGTTCAACATGGAATTTAGGGTTAGGGTTCCAATCATTTAAACCTTTAAAGATTAGAACTTTAACATTATAGGAACTTAAAATTACAAGTTCACAACAAGCTTTCACATTCTATTGCAATTTATTTACAAAATTTGTGAAAAACAAGTTTATGTGAAAAATGGTATATCAACTTAAGCAATAATAAGAACTCCATTATTATGCTTAAGGATATTTTTAAACCAGTAGATTAGTGATGCAAATGTGCATTTAATCTAACCTTGTAATGCTTGCATTAATCAAGGCTTAAAAAGAATTAAAATTTTCGTTGAAAAATGAAAAACCCAAGAAAAAATTGGTTTCTGGTTCGAATTTGGCTTCTGAACAGCCCTCGAAAGGGTTGAATGTGTTCCAAAATGTCGATTCCACCCAAAAATCACTATTTTTGAGCCAAAATCTAGGTTCGACAGCCAAATCGAGAATAAAATCGAGTTTTAAAATTAATTAAAACGAGCATCTAATCTAATTAGAAGAACATGAACCAGAAAAATAAATTCTTTGAAAAGCATCTTAACTAAAAAAAATAATTGCAAAAATTAAAAGGAGCGTGGCTCCGATACCACTGTAGGGTTTCGTAGTGACCCGTCACTACGCGGAAGGAAACCTCCCAAGACACGCCCCTTAATTAAAGCAATTAACAAGCATAATAAACTTAATCAAGCAAGATTAAGAACAAGAATTATACCTTTGTTGCGTGCTTCGCTCCCGAAGAGTTCTTACTTCAAAATCCCGAAACTACGAGATCTCCGACGGATCGTACCCTCAACCAGACCCGAGCGTCCTAAGTCTTGAAGGTTAGTCAAGACCCGGACAAAATACAACTATGAGTTTTATGAATCAAAGGTTTACTCTAATTACAAGAGTTGCCTTTTTAATTCCACTCAAGGTTGTGCATTTCCCAATACCATGCCTTTGGTATTTATAGGGAAATGCACCCTTGATTTCCAATCTCCCATCAATGTGGGAGAGTTGGTAAAAATCAACAATTTATTTAATTCCAAATTAAATAAATAATCAACTTAATCACATTGCGGCAAGTGGCACAATCATATGCAAATGAGTGATGGCCAAGGCTAGGAGGGGGAACCATTTGCCTTGCTCCCCAAGGCCCTTGATTGGTCCCCACATGCATGCACAAAACCGGGTCAAGGAGGGCTAGCTGGCTGCCAGCTCGCGTGCCAGCTAATGATGCCAGCTAGCACTGCCTTGTTGCCCAACATCCCAGCTTGCCAGTGCATGCTGGTGTTGGGCTGTGCTGGTGCTGGTGCTTTGTGCTAGCGCCTGGCGCTGATAGCACATTGTGCTGGCGCTGGCCTCAGCATCCCACGCACCACACACATCCCCGCTGCACCTCTCGCACATGCTCTCATAGCCAGCATGCATGCTGCTAGCGAGCCACGCATGCTGGCCTCTTGCCTCGCACCATACGCGTTAGCGTTGCAGCACCTCTCGCACATGCACTAGCATCTACGCACCAGCCTCGCGCAACACGCTCCAGCCTCGCGCCATATGCACTCTCCACGCACCATGCGCACTAGTCACGCACAGCACGCATCAGCCTCGCACCACGCGCCAAGCATTGCTAGCCCAGCTAGTGCGCCTATGCACGCAAGGGCCTAGCATGTGTGTTGGGCAATGCTACGAGGCATCCACGCACTAGCACATGCGCCAGTGCCTAGCATTGGCTGTGCTTGGTGCTGTGGCTCTTCCATGAGCGCCCAGCATTGTGCTAGGGCTGCGACGGCACCCAGCCATCCTAGGGCACGCATGGTGCGCCTAGAGATGCTGCCTGGGCTGCGATGGGGCCCAGCCATCCTAGGGCACGCATGGTGCGC
The DNA here is from genome assembly GCA_034703905.1 of Chenopodium berlandieri. Classification (NCBI taxonomy): domain Eukaryota; kingdom Viridiplantae; phylum Streptophyta; class Magnoliopsida; order Caryophyllales; family Amaranthaceae; genus Chenopodium; species Chenopodium berlandieri. The sequence goes on from CM068285.1 coordinate 8,142,611, forward strand.
CCAGAGATGATGTATGTGTTGCGATGGGTTGTGATGGGCTGCGATGGTGCGCCTAGCACACCTAGTGTGCTTAGGCTTGCGCCTAACCATGCTAGGTGCATGCTAGCTCGAACTAGCCTAGCATCCACATGGCTAGGCCATTGTGGTGCTAGGGCTATGTTCATACTTGTCGCTTTGTTATTTTGCGACGCTCGATCTCGACGCCCTAGGTTCCATATCCGACTTCTGTATTCGTAAAACTCTGTCGACTCATTAAATCCTTTCGGATTAATTCGTCGTCTCGGATCGGTGATTCAATTGGGTTTGACCCGAAGGGTTCAATTAAGATCAAGCTGTAATATCAATTGTACCTTGATACTACTGATCGGAAGCGGCCTCCACTTAGGCATTCCGATCACTTGATCTTACTGAAGAATTAACTCTCTAATAATTCTGAACCCTCTATCAGAAGAATACACTTGTTGAAAGGACACCAATCCTTTCACATAGGTGTGTTTTGCTTGGTTTGTGGCCTGCGATGGTGCCTACACACACGCACACATGCAAGGATGCCTGGCATGGTGCTGTTGTGCAAGGCTGCTATTGCGATGGTGCGAGACACACACGCACACACACACACGCAAGTGCCCAGCACTGCGATGGTTGTGCTTGGTGCGTGTGGTCTGCGATGGCGCCTAGGCATCCAGTTAAGCACGCTGCTGTGCTGCGATGGGCTGCCTAGTGCCCCTGGTGCGCCCAGTGCTAGCGATGGGCTGCAATAGTGCCTAGGCACCCATGCACACATGTTGCGGTGCTGCTGTGTCACGCGAAGGCACGCACACACACGCACATGGTGCTGTGATGGGCAGCCTAGTGCGCCTAGCACGCATGGCGCACCTAGCGCACCATGGTGCGCCTAGGCTTGCGATGAGCTAGCCTACCCTAAATACGGCTATGCTCGTACTTGTTGCTTGTGATTTTGCGACGCTCGGCCTCGATGCCCTAGGCTCGATATCCGACGTCTTTGTTCGTAAAACTCTGACGACTCATTAAATCCTTCGGATTGATTCGTCGTCTCGGATCGGTTGTTCGATTGGGTTCGACCCGAAGGGTTCTGTTAAGATTAAGCTGTAATATTAATTATACCTTAATATTACTGATCGGGAGCGGCCTCCACCTAGGCATTCCGATCACTTGATCTTACTGAAGAATTAGCTCTGTAATAATTTTGAACCTTCTATCAGAATAATACACTTGTTGGAAGGACACCATTCCTTTCACTATAAGCCCAACGCGCTCCAAGAAGGCAAAGATCATGGTGATCCCTAAGGACTCGCCCTTTTGCTAGGAGATTCTAGAGGAACTGATGGAAAAATTCAAGATGCCATCATGCAAATAAAATGGAACAACGACACCTAAGAACCATTTGTCTACCTCTGAGAGCCACATATACACCAAAACTGACTCAGTTTTGTGTAAAGCATTTCCTCCAACCTTGGAGGGATTGGCTGCAGAATGGTACCGCTCATTGGATAAAGGGTCAGTCTACTCGTACAATTTCTTGAAGAGGCTATTCATGGATCATTTCGTCACATTGGTAGATCGCACCAAAATGATAACAGAGCTGATTTTGCTAGAGCATGGAGAGACTAAGTCGCTCAGCGACTTCATCACTAGGTTCAACAAAGAGGAAACGTCATTTCACAACATGAGCCAGGAAGTGGCGTTGTTAGCAATGCAGAGTGGTCTGCTCCCAAGGTCAGCGTTCAGGAGAATACATGGGCAGGAAGAACCTGAGGACTGCGGCAGAAGCCCTGGGTAAGGTCCATGAATTCATTAAACGGGATGAGACAAACAGACCTATGCTGGCTAGGAAGTCTGCCTCTACCAAGCCAGGCAAAACGGCAGAGCCTAGTCGAGCGGAGGTAGCTAACAAAACAGAACCTAACTCTACTGGGTAGAGCAGGGCAAACCAACAAGGAAGGGACAATGAAAGGTCTTCAGGCCAGAGGAGGCAGGGTAGAGAAAGACTGCACAGCAGGTACAAACAATATACCCTGCTGACCTACAACCGATCTCATATCTTCAATGTGAACAAGCATGATGACAAGTAGGAAAGACCACCAAGAATGACTACCAGTAACTTAGACCCAAAGAAGTGGTGCGACTTTCACAGGGACAAAGGTCATATGACCGAGGAATGCAATCACCTCAAAGACAATATTGAAGACCTCATAAGAAGGGGGTATCTGAATTAATTTAAACAATACTCTGGGTATGATAGAAACTGGGGTAATGACAGACCTAGAAATGACCGATGGAGGGATGGTAGGGGTGACAAGAACAAACAAGAAGAGAAAGACAAAGAAATGAGAGATCTAGGAGATGTGCTGGTGATTAGTGGAGGGCCTGTGCATGGAGGAAAAGTCAGTAGGGCTAGGGCTGACCATAGAGATATGGTCCATCAAGTGAACTATAATGAGCGCAGAAATTGGCCGCAACCACCTCCTCTGCCAAAGGTAATGTTTGATGAGCAGGATCAACACAAAGTCATATCCCTACATGACGATTCTCTGGTAGTGTCAATAACAATTGCGAACTGGAACGTCAGGAGAGTTCTGGTAGATGGAGGAAGCATAGCCAACATCATGTTCATAGACGCGTTCCACAAAATACATCTAGACAGCAAGGATCTCAAAAGGGTTATTTATGAGGTCACAGGTTTCGATGGTTCAGGAATGATACCAGATGGGATAATAGAGTTGTCAGTCCAAGTGGAGAAGGAGCTCAGGCCAGGAACGTGAGAGCGGAGTAGTGTCCACGTTGCATTTAGCGCTAGCATATGCTAACAACAGAGGCTGCTTAGCCAAGTTGAGATGCTGTCAGAAAACAACGAGGAAGTGTTACGTTATTGCTCTTACAAACCCATTGAAGTATGGTTCTCTGCCCAAAGTGCCAAACAGAGGCAGCAAGAGAAGAGAAGGTCTCCAGAAAGAGAAAAAGGCAAAAGTATAAAGAAGAAAAAGAAAAACAAAAGCTGTACATGGAAAATTTTGAGCTTGAGAGGGAAGAAGCAGCCCCTCAAACCCTAAAGGAGGAGCATGAGGTAGTAGCATTAGATGAAGGAGACGAGTCCAGAACAATGAAGGTTGGAAAAGACATCGAACCTAATGTCAGAGTGAACTTGATAGCGCTGCTTAGAAAAAATGCAGAGGTGTTCGCATTCTCAACAAACGAAATGCCGGGTATTGACCCGAAGATCATGGAACACCGCCTGCATGTTAGAGAAGACTCGAGACCAATAAAGCAGAAGCTGAGAAATTTCTCTGCGGATAAAAATAAGGCTATCCCAGAAGAAGTGGATAAACTCTTGGCTTAGAAATTCATAGAACCTTGTGACTACCCAGAATGGCTAGCAAACCTGGTAATGGTCAAGAAAGCCAATGGACAATGGAGGATGTGTGCAGACTTAACAGACCTGAATCGAGCCTGCCCATAAGACTTCTATCCTCTGCCTAAAAAAGATCAGATGGTAGACTCGACGAGTGGGCATGCACTCCTGAGTTTTATGGATGCCTTCTTGGGTTACCACCAGATCTGCCTGTACGAACCAGACAGAAAGAAAGCAGCCTTCATCACTGACGGGGGAGTGTTCAATTATGTCGCAATGCCTTTTGGCCTGAAGAATGCAGGTGCCACGTACTAGAAAACCATGGACAAAGTCTTCGCTCACCAGAGGGGGTGAAACATAGAGGTATATGCAGATGATTCCATAGTGAAAATTCTGATAGCGCAAGCCACATCTCTGACTTGGAAGAAACATTCAACACGCTGAACAAATATCACATAAAGTTGAACCCAAAAAAGTGTATATTTGGAATAACAGCAGGCAAATTTTTGGGCTTCTTGGTGAGTGAAAGGGGGATAGATGCGAACCTAGAGAAAATACAAGCTGTTGTAAGCCTCCCAGAGCCTAAGAGCATCAAAGTGACAGGACGGATGGCAGCCTTCACCAGATTCATCAGCAAGTCGGCAGATAAAACTCTATCATTTTTTCAGCTCCTGAAGGGCAATCGTACATTCAAGTGGGAGCAAGCAGAAAGGGAGGCATTTGCCCGAGTAAAAGAGCACTTGGTCAGCCTACCAACAATGACAAGTCCAGGGGTAGGAGAGAGGCTATAATTATATGTGTCTGCGTCACAGCAGACAATAGGATCATCCCTGTTAGTGGAAAAAGGAAAAACGCACCACCTAGGTTACTTTGTCAGCCATGTCCTAACCTAGGTAGAGAAAAGATACTCATTGGTAGAGAAAATGGCCTTGGCCGTTGTCACAACTGCTAGAAATCTAAAAATGTACTTCGATGCTCATGTAATACAGATATTAACAAATTACCCGCTGGAGAAGGCTTTGTAGAGAATGGAAGCCTCAGGCAAGTTATAGAAGTGGGCAATAGAGTTGACTGAGTACGAGTTGGAAATCCAGCCCAGAACAGCAATAAAAGCTCAAGCTTTAGCAGAATTCACAGTAGAAGCAAGTTATGAAGAGGTAGAGGAAGAGATCGGAACATGGAAGGTAGCTGTGGATGGCTCAACTGCCAACAAAGGCAGTGGAGCTGGAGTAATTATGGTATCACCAAAAGGAAATATTTTTGAATATGTAATAAAGTTTAACTTCCAAGCCTCCAACAATGAAGCTGAGTACGAGGCCACACTGGCAGGATTAAGGATGAGTTTAGCAGCGGGTGCCAAGAAGGTAAAACTCCAGACTGACTCGCAACTAGTAGCGAGCCAGCTCAGGGGAGAGTATGAGGCCAGAGAGCCGTTAATGCAAAAATATGTAGCTGCTATGAAAGAATTGATAGCCCAGCATGTTAGCTTTGATATTTAGTTGGTCCGCAGGGCTGAAAATGCTCAACTAGACGCACTTTCCAAGCTAGCGAGTTATACATTGCAGAGTTTGAGTAGAACTGTTGTTTTGGGGTTTTCCGGTGTCCTGTGGGAGAGTTACAATTTCGGGACTGGTATCCTTGTGCCCGTACCTGCAAAACAACGAAGACTTCGGGTGGTGGGAGCTCCGCCTCCGACGATCAAGTTAGTACTTGTTTGAGGAGTAAATAAGTGCAGAAAAGTAAAGATAGGAGATCTAGTTCCTCAAGGGGAGGAGTGATCAGTGTGTTTAGGCTTCTCTAGGTGAGAGTAATTATTGTTGAATCATCTTAATTGGAGGCTTAATTACTGTTTTATAGCCTCGGGATGTGTGCCTAATTCTAGGGTTTTTGGTAAACCCTAGATCTGACTGGGCTTCTCTCGGGAAGTGGGCCTAGGTGGCCTCCTTCCAAGTTGGCATTCAGTAGGCCACATGGCGTGGCATAACTGGTCCATTGTGGACAAATAACTGTTGGGCCACGTGGCAGGCCCCGAGAGGTCCAAATGGAGGACACTTGGCAGGACCTGATTGGTCCACGTGGCGTACACTGATTGGGCGGGGAAAACCCCCTAATCATCTGCCCCTCACGGGTGGCACGTGACTTGTCACATGTCACCTGTGACAGGTGTCGGCCGGTAATAGGGGACGACCTATTACAGGTGTCGTCCTGCGATTGGCCGAGAGCTTTTTGTCGCTCATTTTTTGAATTTGGAAGTGACCCTTCGTATTTTCCTTTTACCCTATATAAAGACATGTTGACCAAGTCTTCTGTTCACATTTTGCGAACTTTGCAAGAGAACTCTCGAACCCCTAAACTTGAGCTCTGATTTTCCGGACGACTGATTTTACCAGCCGCCTGCTTTTACTAGACGTCTGTTTGACCAAGCTTCTCCTCAGAACTTAAGTTTCAGGTAACCGTTTGTTTCTTTATCCTGTGTTTATTTTTTTGTTTTTTTTTTTTTTTTTTTTTTTTTTTTGAAAATGAGACCCTAAAAGCATCCGGCACGGCCTAGGTTAGCAATCAGCCAGTCACCGGGGACGGCTAAGTCTAGGACTAGGGGTGCCGACTGCCCTGCGATACTTCAATCTTGCGTAAGTCCCGAAATCCAACCGTCTTTGTATCTATGCAAGAACGTATGGCAAGAACCAAAAGCACAAAGAGGATTGAAAACTTTGATGGCTCTTCATTCTGGGTCCAAGTTAGTGAGCTATCGGACCGAACGCCTGATACCGTCGGTACCCCTGGTGAATCTGTCATGGGGGGCTCTGAGGAGGGGGTTAAGGTCGCCCCTTCCCATTTTTATATTGACTTGGATGGTCAACATTTGGCTCCTTCTGAAGAAGAGGGGTCGGCCCCCTCAGGGAGAGGGGAATCAGACCCTTCTGATAGTGAGTCCGAGTCAAGCTCTTCAAGCCGTCTTTCTCCAAGTTCGGAAGAAAGGCATTCTCACCTTCATGAGGCAAGACTATCTCATTCAGTCAAAAAAGGGGTCGACTGGTCAGAACCATCCAGCTCCCATAGGGAATTAAACACCCCTTATTAGTGTCACGTCCCAAAAGGTCGAATCAAGGCCATGAAGTAGAGAATAGGGGCCTTTCTTCCTCATCTTCAGTCTCGATAAACTTCTGAACAAACGGTACAATAGGTGGAATAAGGATCCGCCTCTTCTTGCAGGCGGCCCTAGCATGTCGCCTATTCCCCGTCAGGCAAGGGAAGAGATCCTTGACCGAGGACTCTTCAAAGTAGAGATTAGGGCCAACTCTACTACTGGGATACGGGAGCAGGTGCCTTTGAACTGCGTTCCCAAATTCCAATGGTTGTATGACGAATATTTTTTGGCCGCTTGTGGCCTGAGTTGTCGGACCTCCAGAGGTAGCCGGCCTTTTATGCTTGTTTATGCATCATTTGATTTATTTTTTCAAGTTTTACTAACTCTTTGTCACCTATTTTCAGTGGAAGCTATGGCTCACATCTCTGCATCAAAGAAGGCGGCCGCCCTCCTTCAAACCTCCATAATGAGCCTCAAGCGGACCTCATCTGATTCTCCTGCAAAGGAGACGCCCAAGGTGAGTTCTGATTTTTCGAGTTTTTTCTCTAGAATCCTTTTTCTACTAGTATTTAACTTTCTATACTTTTGCAGACGGGCTCGTCCAAACCCTCTTCCTCCCAAAAGCCAGACTCAAAGGTTCGGAAGGCGACAGCTGGGAGTACGCCTGGCTCCGCCAGGAAGCAGTCGGCTGAAAAACAGCCGCACACCCCATAAAGTGGGGGTAAACAAACTCAAGTCCCAAAGGACAGCCGGCCTCCAAGAGGTATAACCAACCCTCTCGAACCTTGTCCCATTCTTCTTTGATATTCCTTCTTCTTTGTTCTGACTTACTGTTTTTGAATACAGGCGGCCACCAAGAACCAGACTTGGTCCAAATGGCCAAGTCAATGGTTAAAGCCATCCCTCTAGAGGAGAGAGATGCGGTCAAGGGAGTCGGCATCCTTGACCTTGACGGGATCATGGGTCTCCTCTCCGAGGTATACTTAGCATTTTTGTAATGTTGAATGTCTTTTCCTGCCGCATGTTTTTGCAAATCTGACGCCTGGTGCTCTTTTTTTTCAGACCATGCTCCGTGTACACGGCCTCCGTAGGCCGATTAGCGCCAATAATTAAAGAGGTAAAAGCTGCCAAAGCCATGGCCGCCTCTGACTTTGACAAGGCAATGTTTCAAATTGCCCAAAATGAAATTTTGACAACTGATATTCTTTATTATCAGGCTCAGGCCACTTCAGAGATCAAAGATAAGTTGGAGGCGGCCAATAAAAAGAACTAGGAGCTGGAGAAGACGGTCAAAAGCCTCCAGGACAAGATGCGGCCACTTAAACATATTGCCCATAATGCTCAGAGCCTTCCGAAGTCCTTGGATGCTGTTAAGGACCGCTTGGTGAAGTAGGAGGCGCTCATCACTGAAGAGCTCAAGGCCAAGGCTGAGTCCGAGAAGATGGCTTTGGCTCAGGCCATGATGGAGGACTCGGCCAATATAATGAGGATGACCTGGTCAACCCTTTTTCCAAAAGCTGACTATGCCGCATGGGATTCCAAGTTCACCGCCTGTACTGAAGAGTACAATAGAAGGATCATGCAGCAGGCGGCTGAAGAGGATGAAAAGAGAGAGGAGGAAGCGGCCAGCTCCAGCTCAGGCGAGGATGAGGAGATGGTCGACCAGCCAACGGAGGCGGATGCTACTAAAAACCCTGCCTCTGAAAACGAGTCAAACAAAGAGGATGCCTTGAAGGATCCGGTGCCCGTTATTGAGCTCGATCAGGCGGTAGTTAACTCCGAAGCCCCTCCTAATGTTTAAAGCTTTAATTTTTTCAACTTTCCACTGGCCTGCGTGCCGTTTGTTTCCTTGTATCTTTACCCGACCAAGGGGTCGGGGTTATGAATATTTTGTCGGTCTTCATGGCCGGCTGTTTTATATATGAACCTGGCGACCACGTTTTGGTTGTCTTTGATCACAAAATATTGTTTATGCTCATTTTTGCCAAGTATAGAGGGTCCTTGACGTCTGCTTGAATGCCATACCGACTGTATTAGCCTTATTTGCTTGTCTTGTCTTGATAAAATTCTGATCAAATTTTTGCGAGGTATAGTAGGCTAGGATTATCAGGTGCCGACTACTTATGGTACCGACTGGTTATGCCCTTGGGCGACTGGTTGTCTTTGTTCAAGAATTTGCGACCAGTCGGCCATGAATCCAGTCGGACCCCAGTGCATTTTTAGCCAATACAGTAGGTCCCATAATTGTTGCAAGTTTGAAAGGAACAGACTGCTTGTTGTCAAGTCGCCTGTTCGATTAAATAGGAATAGTGTTCTTAAGCCCCTGTCTGCAAAAAAACAGTCGACTGTCGAACTTTTTGGATCCCTATTTTTTGCTTGAGTAGTAGGGCAACCAGGCGGCGTGTGCCGACTAATCTCTAGATTTGCCAAGTTTTGTTTGGCTACTACCGCAAAAGGTTGGTAACTTAGTAGGAATAGTGGTTTGAGTACTTCTATTTGCTAAAAAACAGACGGACTACTCATACCTTTAGGTTCCATACTAAGTTTCAAAGAGTGACTATGAGTTAACATTTGAGTTTACTCAGTCTCCGCCACCCTATCTTGAGTAGTATAGGTACCAGGCGGAGGAGACCGGCTGATCCTCTTGATTCGCCAGTGTTTGTTAGCTATTAACTCAAGAGGTACCCCCTGTATTTATCCCAAGTAATACAGGCGGTCATCCGACTCAGATGTCAACTGCTAACACTTGCATGGTTAGTGTTAGAGTTATCCTCGTCTCGAAACGGCTACGTGGTTGTCCTTGGAGACAGTCGTTTAGGTGTCGTGTACTTTGTTTATAGAGCATTATTCCACCCAAAAGGGTGCTGCTCTCTACGACGAATCTCATCCGGAGGGATGTCGCCGGACGCCTGCTATAATGTTGGGACAGGTCGTATTAGTTTAATCTTTAAGAGAGGATCAGTTGGCAAGGCGCCTAAGATGATCATCCGGCCTTAGGCCTAGTTTAGTTCATGGGGAACAAAGGCACTAAGTTATCTTAAATTATAAGTATAGGAGAGTAGCCGACTGTAAGGTTACAGGCGGCATGCCCCTCTGAATCAATACAAAGCAAAGAAAATGGAGAATAGCCGATGGTTTGTCCAGTCGGCCTGCCCCTCAATTAGTGCAAACTGGAGAGTAGTTGACTGCTAATGGAGCAGGCGACAGGCCTCTTTATTTATTTATAATATAAACGAAACAAATTTGCAAGTTTTATTAGTTGCTCTTGGCAATTACATCATTCAAAAATAATACTTCTTTAAATTATCAACATTCCAAGTTCTAGGTAAGGGTTGGTCGTCTGGTGTTTCCAGGCGGTAGGTACCGTCCCTAACCTCTTCAATGATTTGGTAGGGACCTTACCAGTTGGGAGTTCACTTGCTAAACTCGTTGGCTCTACCGACTGCTTCCATCTTTCGAAGTACAAAGTCTCCCACTTTGAGTGGACGCTTGTGTACCCTTTTGTTATATACCCTTGTCATCCTTAGGCGGTAGATTTCATGGCGTAGGACAGCATTGCCCCTACGTTCTGGGAGTGAATCCAATGCCAGGCGCATGGCCTCCCAATTTGCTTCTTTGTCCTACAACATTATACGAAGAGTCGGCTCATAGTGTTCAATTGGTAGAACATCTTCTGCCCCATAAGTTAGGAGGAAAGGAGTTTCTCCAGTCGCCCCTTTTTCAGTCGTTCTTATGGCCCAGAGAACGTGGTCGTGGGTTCGATCCCCACAGACGGCACCAAAATGTTTTGGGTTTTTCCAGTGTCCTGCGGGAGAGTTACAATTCCGGGACTGGTATCCTTACGCCCGTACCTGCAAAACAACGGAGACTCCGAGTGGTGGGAGCTCCACCTCCGACGAAGTTAGTACTTGTTTGAGGAGTAAATAAGTGCGGAAAACTAAAGATGGGATATCTAGTTCCTCAAGGGGAGGAGTGATCAGTGTGTTTAGGCTTCTCTAGGTGAGAGTGATTATTGCTGAATCATCTTAAATGGAATCTTAATTACTGTATTTATCGCCTCGGGATGTGTGCCTAATTCTAGGGTTTTTGGTAAACCTTAGATCTGAATGGGCTTCTCTCGAGAAGTAGGCCTAGGTGGCCTCCTTCCAAGTTGGCATTCAGTAGGCCACATGGTGTGGCATGACTGGTCCATGGTGGACAAATGGTTATGTGCCACGTGGCAGGCCCTAAGAGGTCCAAATGGAGGACACTTGGTAGGACCTGATTGGTCCACGTGGCGTACACTGATTGGGCGGGGAAAACCCCCTAATTTATAGTGATGGTGAAAGTTTTAGAAGGAAAAAGCTTCGAGAAGCAGCAACAAGTGAATTGCGCTAACTAGAGAAGAGCATGGTACTCGGACATACTGGCATACAAGCTGCATGAGACACTACCTATAGATGAAGAGCAAGCAAAGGTAGTAAGAAAGGAGTCATACAGATACGTGGTATTGTATGGAGAACTGTGCAGAAAAGGGTACTCAAAACCTGCCCTCGGGTGCGTGTTGGGTTTCGTAGTGACCCTCATTATGCGGAAAGAAACCCGCCAAGACCCGCCCCCCATAATAAATGCAATTAACAAGCAAAACACAATTAAACACAAGAAAGGATAAAAGATTATACCTTTGACGCGTGCTTCGCTCAATAATGAGCTCTTACTTGAACCCCGAAAATACGAGGTCTCCAATGGGATCGTACCCTCGAACCCGACCCGAGCGTCCTATGTCTCGAAGGTTAGTCAAGACTCGGACAAATAAAACTATGAGTTTTACGAATCAAGGTTTACTCAAATCAAGAGTTGCCTTTTTAATTCCACTCAAGGTTGTTCTTTCCCAAATACCCAAACTTTGGTATTTATAAGGAAATGAACCCTTAAACTTCATTTCCCAACCAATGTGGGAGAATGAATAATTTTGATAATTAATTTAATTCCAAAATAAATTAATAATCAAATCAATCACAATTCAAAAAGTGTCAAGGGGAGAGAGAGAGTTAAGTAAGGCCCAAGAAAGGTGGGGGGGACCATTGCCTTGCTCCCCAAGGCTTTGCCCAAGCCTTGGTCCCCACCCTCACAAAACCGGTCACAGGGGCTGCTGGGCTGGCAGCCAGCTAGCACGCCAGCTAGCGGTGCCAGCTAGCCCAGCCAGCTAGCACCAGCCCAGCCAACAGCCTCGCATCCCAGCCAGCATATGCGTGCTGGCACTGGGCGATGCTTGTGCTGCTGGTGCTTGACAGTGCTAGGCGCTGCTAGCTGCTGGCGCTGGTGGTGGCCCTTGCCTCTCTCGGCATCGCACACGCACTGCCCCCTTCGCACTTTCTAGCATACGTACTGCTAGCGAGCCACGCATGCTAGGCATCGCCTCGCCAGCCACACGCACAAGCATGCGAAGCTTGGTGCTGTGATGCTACGATGGCTTGCGATGGCATTAGGCATAAGCACACGCACACACACACAAGGCCTAACATGGTGTTGTCCTTGTGCGAGGGGCCTGCGATGGTGCCTAGCACCCAAGCACGCATGCTTTGATGTAGTGCCTTGCGAAGGCACGCATATGCGCAGCCATGCTGCTGTGATAGTGCGATAGGCTAAGGCACTATCACACGCACACACGCACAGGCCTAGCCATGCGATGGTGTTGTGCTTGTGCTGCGATGGTGCGATTGGCTGTGATAATGCCTAGGCTAGCGCCTAGCACACCATGGTGCGCCTAGCACACAATTGATGTGCCTAGGCTTGCGATGAGCTAGCCTAGCCTAGCTACGGCTATGCTCGTACTTGTTGCTTGTGATTTTGCGACGCTCGGTCTCGACGCCCTAGGCTCGATATCCGACGTCTATATTCGTAAAACTCCGTCAACTCATTAAATCCTTCGGATTAATTCGTCGTCTCGGATCGGTTGTTCGATTGGGTTCGACCCGAAGGGTTCAGTTAAGATTAAGCTGTAATATTAATTATACCTTAATATTACTGATCGGAAGCCGCCTCAACCTAGGAATTCCGATCACTTGACCTTACTGAAGAATTAGCTCTGTAATAATTCTGATCCCTCTATCAGAATAATACACTTGTTGGAAGGACACAATTCCTTTCAATCTCCCACTTGTCCTTCCGGACAAGTGTGCATATAGTGTATAGCCCGTTTCCTATGTCACGTAATGTCTCTTCGTGAACTATAAGGTAAGATTCATTGTCATCCTTATTACGTTCAGAAGTGTTTCTTCGATCTCCGAGTTCGACTGCCAATAAGCAGATGATTTTTAAAATCCATCTGAGCACGGCTATGCATTTTCACAGTCTCGCTCATCGAGCAGCCTTGTAAACAACAAAGACATATTCCCTATTGTTAATAGGGGGACATTCCCAGTCTTGCATTGTAAGTTTCTCTTACTAGGTGGACCTAATCTCCCAAGTGTTCCCGTTATGATCCCCAATTACGGCAGACGTTAGGCAACATCAAATAGACTAGTTCTCAAACAAGAAAACTTCACAATACTCATGGTCGAGGAAACGAGTTCCGATAGCTATAATGAGAAATGTACTTATGACAATTTTTGAATCTCTTAAAGTACTCTCATAGGTCGATCCAGTGCAGTTCCAAACTTGCACTTGTGCAAATGATTTATGACCATCATGTCCTTGCAGCACAAGACACGGTGATGTAAATCATACTACACACTAATCTCTGGTGATCATCAATCGTCCATCATTTAGATGACCTCGATTAGGGATAACTTTCAATTTAAATATTCAATGTTCACTTAACAGGTGTTTCTTTATCTAATACATGGTCTTGATACCCTATTTTGAATATTTCCATAAATCGAATGGACTCATTATTTAATTCTAAACCACAATTAAATAGCAATGGAGTGAATGATAATTTTGCACAAAATTAATTACTCCATTAATGAATTGTTTCAATACAGTGTCTTACATTAAAACAACCAGTTTAATTAAAACACATGTACAGGGAATTTCAAAGCCAATCTCCAATGTGCTTGATTCCCATTGCCTTAACGTGCTTGTTGTGTTTCACTTGAGGCAAAGGTTTAGTCAAAGGATCGGCCACATTATCATCCGTGCCAATCTTACAAATTCTGATTTCACCTTCGGATTTCCAATCCCTTATCATGTGAAATCGCCTTTGGACATGTTTGACCTTCTGGTGTTCTCTTGGCTCCCTGGCCTGAGCGATAGCTCCATTGTTGTCACAGTAGAGATCTATCGGACCCTTGATGGAGGGTACAAGACCAAGTTCACTGATGAACTTGCGAATCCAAATAGCCTCCTTAGCAGCTTTCGAAGCAGCCAAGTATTCGGCTTCAGTTGTAGAATCTGCAGTAGTGCTCTTCTTGGCACTCTTTCAGCTAAATGCTCCTCCATTTAGGCAAAATATGTACCCTGACCGTGACTTGAAGTCGTCTCTGTCAGTCTGGAAGCTAGCGTCGGTGTAACCTTCAACAACCAGATCTTTATGGCCACCATAAACAAGGAATTTATCCTTGTTCCTTTTCAGGTACTTCAGGATATTCTTGGCCGCAGTCTAATGCGCCTCTCATGGGTTTGATTGGTATCGGCTCGTAGCACTCAAGGCATACGAGACATCTGGCCTGGTACATATCATGACATACATGATCGACCCAATTAGCGAAGCATATGGAATCTGCTCCATTCTCTCTCGCTCAACAGGTGTCTGTGGACACTGTTTCTTGCTGAGAGTTACGCCATGGGACATGGGTAGATTCCCTCTCTTGGCATTCTCCATGTTAAATCGTGCCATTACTTTATCAATGTAAGTACTCTGGCTCAATCCAATTAATCATCCTCTTAGATCTATCCCTGTAGATCTTGATGCCGAATATGTATTGTGCCTCTCCTAAGTCCTTCATTGAAAAGCACTTTCCCAACCAGCCCTTTACGGACTCCAGTAATTTTGTGTTGTTTCCAATGAGCAGTATGTCATTGACATATAAGACTAGGAATGAGATGTCACTCCCACTGACCTTCTTGTATACACAAGATTCATCTGGATTCTTGATAAAACCAAACTTGCTGATGGCTTCCTCAAATCGCAGATTCCAACTCCTACTGGCTTGCTTTAGTCTATAAATGGACTTCTTAAGCTTGCAAACCTTTCCAGCGTTGCTTAGATCGACAAAACCTTCTGGCTGTGTCATGTACACAGTTTCTTCCAAAATCCCATTCAGGAAGGCTGTTTTGACATCCATTTGCCATATTTCATAATCGTAATATGCAGCAATCGCTAGAATAATCCGGACAGACATTAGCATTGCAACTGGTGAAAAGGTTTCATCATAGTCAATCCCGTGGACTTGCCTATAACCTTTTACCACCATTCTAGCCTTGTATATCGATATATTTCCATCCTTGTCTGTCTTCAATTTGAAGATCCATTTGCAACCAATGGGTGTGTAACCCTCGGGCAAATTCATCAAGTCCTAGACTTGATTTTCAGACATGGAGTCCATCTCGGATTTCATGGCTTCTTGCCATTTGGTAGAGTTGGGGCTCGTCATAGCTTGCTTGTATGTCGCTGGCTCATCTCCATCCATAACTAGGATGTCCTGATCATCGGTTAAGACAATACCAAGGTATCTGTCTGGTTGAGATCTTGCCGTTGCGACCTACGAAGGGTAATAGGTTGAGCATTTACATTGTCTGTTTGATTCTGACCAATCTTCCCAGCTGCTTCCAAAGCACTTAGATTGTCAGTTTTATCAGGTTGACAGTGTTGCTCATCATCTCGAACTTCGTCGAGTTCGATTTTCCTCCCACTTGTCATTTTGGAAAGGTGTTCCTTCTCCAAAAAGACACCATCACGAGCAACAAACAATTTGTTCTCGAATTTATTGTAGAAGTAATACCCTTTGGTTTCTTTTGGATATCCCACAAAGAAACACTTATCCGATTTGGGGTGAAGTTTGTCCGAAATTAATCACTTGACATATGCTTCACATCCCTAAATCTTGAGAAAAGACAACCTAGGAGGTTTCTTAGTCCATAATTCATATGGAGTCTTTTCAACAGCTTTTGACGGAGCGCGGTTTAGTGTTAGTGCCGCGGTTTGTAGCGCATGTTCCCAGAAAGAGATAGGAAGTTCACTAAGATCCACCATTGATAGAACCATGTCTAACAAGGTTCGATTCCTCCGTTCGGACACTCCGTTCCATTGAGGAGTTTCGGGAGGCGTCAACTCTGAAAGAATACCATTTTCTTTCAAGTGATCGTCGAATTCATGGCTCAAATATTCGCCACCTCGATCCGATCGAAGTGCCTTAATTTTCTTGCCAAGTTGATTCTCAACTTCTTTCTGAAATTCTTTGAATTTCTCAAAGGATTCAGATTTATTCGACATTAAGTAGATATAGCCATATCTACTAAAATCGTCGGTGAAGGTGATGAAATATCGGTAACCTTGTCTTGCGAGTGTACTCATTGTTCCACATACATCCGTGTGTATTAGACCTAATAAGTCACTTGCCCTTTCTCCCAACTTGGAGAATGGTTGTTTTATCATCTTGCCTAATAGACATCCTTCGCAATTTTCAAACGACTCCAACTCGAATGAGTCAAGAACACCTTCTTGTAGAAGTTTCTTGATGCGTTTGACGTTAATATGGCTAAGACGACAATGCCACAAGTAGGTTTTATTCGACTCGATGGTCTTAGCCTTTTTGGCGGTATCATCAATGTTATAGACTTGTTTGTCAAGAGAAAGCACATAAAGACCATTTTCTGAATATGCTTTACCATATAAAACATTATCGAAATAAAATGAACAACTATTGTTCTTAATTCGAAATTCAAAACCTTTGGCGTCCAACGCCAATATTGAAATAATGTTTTTGGTACCTCTAGGAACATGATAACAATTGTCAAGTTCTAAGATAAGCCCAGAGGGAAAAGACAAACTGAGAGTTCCAACGGAGACGGCAGACATTCTTGCTCCATTGTCGACCCGAAGCTCGACCTCTCCCTTCTCTAGCCTCCTATTTATCCTTAGTCCCTGAGCATTGGAACAAAGGTGTGAGCCACATCCGGTATCTAATACCCATGATGTTTTGCTAGCGAAGTTTAAGTCTATAACAAAAATACCAAATGAAGAAGCAACGGTGTCGTTCTTCTTATCTTCCTTGAATTTGAGGCAGTCCCATTTCCAATGTCCCTTCTTCTTGAAGTAGAAACATTCGGAATCGAACTTAGAAGAGGCTACCTTCTTGTCCTTGCTGCCCTTGGCAGTGTTTGACTTAGGCGGAAAATTTCTCTTTTTCCCTTTAAAGCTCCTCTTCTTGCCCGGACGTTTGAATGGCTTGCCCTTCCTTACCATGAGCATGTCATGCTTACCCTCATCCTTGAGGGTTTGTTTGGCTTGCTTCAACATACCATGAAGCTCGGTGAGGGTTTTCTCCATTCTATGCACATTATAGTTCATCTTGAACTGATCATAGCCTTTGTGAAGCGAGTGGAGAATGATGTCAATTGCCATCTCGGTTGAATACCTAGCATCAAGCCTTTCCATGTTCTCAAATAATCCAATCATTTTGAGGACATGCGGGCTGACTGGCTCTCCTTTCTTGAGCTTGCTCTCAAGGATCTGCCTGTGGGTTTCGAACCTTTCAGTTCGGGCCTGCTCTTGAAACATATTCTGAAGCTCAGAAATGATCTCAAAAGCCGTCTCCTTTTCAAAGAAAGTCTTTTGAAGGTCCGGAGACATAGTGGCCAACATGATGCATTTGACATCCCGGTTGGCACTTTGCCATCGGTTAAGGGCAGCCTGAGTGACCTCCTCATTGGGAGCGTCGGGCATTTCCTCATCAAGGATGTATTCCTTTTGCTCTCGCATTAGTACAATGCGCAGATTTCTTTGCCAATCAAGAAAGTTTGGCCCGCTCAACTTCTCCTTGTCGAGAATTGAGCGTAAAGAGAATTGGTTGTTGTTTGAGTTACTTGCAGACATTGTTCTACAATTGAAAGAATTTGAAATGAAAAACCATTCATATAACCAATAAGTTGAAATTTAAAAGCGTTCGTGCATATTTTCAATCTTATTGAGCATTTTATCCACGCATTTATAAAATTGTCCCTTTTAGGCGAGAATAAAATAATTCCGAGATCCCAAAGATCAAGAAATGGTTAAGCATGCTTTGGCTTGTCTTAATCATTAAATATCTTAAGGTAAGCAATCCAATTGCTAATACCTCCAAGCTACTCTCGGTTTGATAAAATGTCGCATCTAATGCATTCTTGACATTTTATCTCTTTTGCCACGACATCTAAGGATTCCTTACTAATATCGTTGAGTTTAACCAAGACAACTTGTATACCTAGTATACCTTACGTTCCTAGGGAAGTAGTGATGCCTCGCTTTGGCGTAGCCCATCACATACGCGCATTAGTTCGGTAAATGTTGTTCTTGGAACGGAAAATTTTAGCTCAATATTATTAAGGGACCTAGGGTTTCTATGTTGGTTTGATTTAAGTGAACTTAACTAATCGTCGCAACATATGAAATCCTAGACATGCATCTAACAATAATATATATAAAGCATAAAATAGATGCAATTGGCAACTAGCATGACCCCTTGAAATCTTCAATTTCCATGGGTCTTCATCTTGGCTCGTCTTCATCGAAACGCCGTCTTGAGACATCTTGGCCAAAATAAAAATAAGCTAGCTAGTACGACTAATATTAATCTAAAGTACAAAAATACTTAACGGTTCGCAGACCGTATTTAGATTTACAAAAATACATAACGGAACGCAGTCCGTATTTTCTATCCTAGTCGGGCCCCACTAGTTGCCATTTTCAATAACCTGTTTTGAAAACAATCTTCCATTCACCCATTCACTATTTTCTAATGGCCCATGCAAATTACGAAATACATAATTAAACATGCAAAACTAGTAACTAACTTAGGTGGTTAATCCAATTAACGCGCCTAATTAAAACTAGTCAAAGTTGTTTAATTCATTATTTCTAAAAGCAAATTGCTCACGTAATTAACTAAGCTCCAACTAAATTCGCATCCACACTTAATTAATGCGATTAATTAAGTCGGCATAACCCATAATTTGTCAAAATAAAAAATTTTAGAAAAAATCTGGAAAAACAAGGTCTAACCTCGTTAAAATAATTACATAATTAATTTAAAACGGTAAAATTTTCGCAAAATTGCATAGCTCAAAATCAAGCAAAAAAACCCCACACAAGCACTTGGTGGGTGCGCACCATGCCTGCTAGGCAGCCATGTGCTGCGCTTGCTTGCTGTGTGCCAGCATCCACGCCCAGCGTAGCTTGCTGCGCCAGCCAGCACTAGCAGCTCGCTACGCATGCTGCGCATGCTAGCTTGCTCACTGGTGCCTGGCAGCGTATGGCAGGCTGCCTAGGGCTTCCTGCCTCGCTCCCCAACAACACGTACAAGCAGCTCCAGCAGCATTGCCATGAACCTAGCACTATGGCAGCACGCACCTCCCACTGCCACACAGCAGCCCCTCAAGGCACACCCCTGTGCGCACCATAGGCAGCCACATGTGGGCTGCTAGGCAGCCCGACTAGCCTTGGTGGCGCATGGGTGTTTTTTGCCTCGATTTGCGTGCCATTTCTCGGGATTTTATTCCCGATTTATGTGTGACATAAAATTAATCTAAATTTATTTTAGAATTAATTTAAGGGAAAAAATGAAAATAAAATAAGTCCAACTTAATTAAATTCAATTTTAACGGTGCACAAGCCCAAATCATCCAAAAATTTATTTTGAAATAATTTAGGTCTTCCTTTATGCTTAAAATTGAAATAGCTATGTCCATAATTAATTTTGGCCAATATGCAAATTAAAAATGGATTTGACAAATGGGAGTTGGAAAAATAAATTAACCACCTAATGATAAAAAATTTCCGACTTTTATACTTTTGTAAAATAACAAGATTACATATTCCAATATGAAGATTAATCAAAATTTTACTCACAAGTATTTGAACTTCATGGATTTTAATCAACCAAAATGAAAAATCCAAACTTAGTTCAATATGGTATTTAGGGTTAGAGTTCCAATCATTTAAACCTTTAAAGATTAGAACTTTAACATATTAGGAGCTTAAAATACACATTCACATCAAACATTCACACATTCTTGCAATTAATTTGCAAAATTTGTGAAAAACAAGTTTGTGTGAAAAAGGCATATCAACTCAAGCACTAATTAAAACTCCATAATTATGCTTAAGAATATTCAAAATAGCAGTAGATTAGGGATGCAATAATGCATTTAATCTAACCTTGTAATGCTTGCATTAATCAAGGCTTAAAAAGATTTCAAATTTTCGTTGAAAAACGAAAAAACCCCAAAAACTTGGGTTTCTGGTTTGAATTTGGCTTCTGGACAGTCCTCGAAAGGATTGAATCTGTTTCAGAATGTCGATTCCACCCAAAAATCACTATTTTTGAGCCAAAATCTGGGTTCGACAACCAAATCAATAAAAAAATACGAGTTTTAAAATTAATTAAAACGAGCTTCTAATCTAATTAGAAAAGCAAAACCAGAAATTAAATCTTAATTTAAAACACCTTATTTAATCAATAATTGCAAAAATTAAAAGGAGCGTGGCTCCGATACCGCTGTTGGGTTTTGTAGTGACCCTCACTACGCGGAAAGAAACCCGCCAAGACCCGCCCCCATAATAAATGCAATTAACAAGCAAAACATAATTAAACACAAGAAAGCATAAAAGATTATACCTTTGACGCATGCTTCGCTCAACAATGAGCTCTTACTTGAACCCCAAAAGTACGAGGTCTCCAACGGGATCGTACCCTCGAACCCGACCTGAGCGTCCTAAGTCTCGAAGGTTAGTCGAGACCCGGACAAATAATACTATGATTTTTACGAATCAAGGTTTACTCAAATCAAGAGTTGCCTTTTTAACTCCACTCAAGGTTATTCTTTCCCAAATACCAATACTTTGGTATTTATAGGGAAATGAACCCTTGAACTTCATTTCCCAACCAATGTGGGAGAATGAATAATTTTGATAATTAATTTAATTCCAAAATAAATTAATAATCAAAGCAATCACAATGCAACAAGTGTCAAGGGGAGAGAGAGAGTTAAGTGAGGACCAAGAGAGGTGGGGGGGACCATTGCCTTGCTCCCCAAGGCTTTGCCCAAGCCTTGGTCCCCACCCTCACAAAACCGGTCATAGGGGCTGCTGGGCTGGCAACCAGCTAGCACGCCAGCTAGCCCAGCCAACTAGCACCAGCCCAGCCAGCGGCCTCGCATCCCAGCCAGCATATGCGTGCTGGCGCTGGGCGATGCTTGTGCTGCTGGTGCATGCCAGTGCTAGGCGCTGCTAGCTGCTGGCTCTGGTGCTGGCCCTTTCCTTTCTCGCCATCGCACACGCACTGCCCCCTTCGCACTTCCCAGCATGCGTGCTGCAAGCGAGCCACGCATGCTGGGCATCGCCTCGCCAGCCACACGCACAAGCATGCGAAGCTTGTTGCTGTGATGCTGCGATGGCTTGCGATGGCCCTAGGCATAAGCACACGCAAACGCACACAAGGCCTAGCATGGTGCTGTGCTTGTGCCAGGGGCCTGCGATGGTGCCTAGCACCTAGGGACACATGCTGCGATGCAGTGCCATGCGAAGGCACACATATGCGCAGCCATGCTGTTGCTGCGATGGTGCGATAGGCTAAGGCACAAGCACACGCACACACGCACACGCACAGGCCTAGCCATGCGATGGTGCTATGCTTGTGCTGCGATGGTGCGATGGGCTGCGATAGTGCCTAGGCTTGCGCTTAGCACGCACGGCGCGCCTAGCACACCATGGTGCGCCTAGCACACACTTGGTGCGCCTAGGCTTGCGATGAGCTAGCCTAGCCTAGCTACGGCTATGCTCATACTTGTTGCTTGTGATTTTGCGACGCTCGGTCTCGACGCCCTAGGCTCGATATCCGACGTCTATATTCGTAAAAATCCGTCAACTCATTAAATCCTTCGGATTAATTCGTCATCTCAGATCGGTTGTTCGATTGGGTTCGACCCGAAGGGTTCAGTTAAGATTAAGCTGTAATATCAATTATACCTTAATATTATTGATCGGAAGCGGCCTACACCTAGGAATTCCGATCACTTGACCTTACTGAATAATTAGCTCTATAATAATTCTGAACCCTCTTTCAGAATAATAGACTTGTTGGAAGGACACCATTCCTTTCAGTGCGTCCCAAAGTGGGAACAACAAGAGGTCATGAAGGAAGCCCATGAAGGGATTTGCGCATATCATATAGGGGGGAAAGCCCTGGCAGTAGAGATCATCAGACGAGGAGCGTATTGGCCAACCCTGACCCAGGATGCCATGAATTACGTCATGAGGTGTAAGCAAAGCTAGAAATACTCCCCGGTGACAAACCAGCCTGCTAACGACCTCACTCCAATTCTCAACCCTATCCAGTTTGCCAAGTGGGGAACGGAAATCCTAGGGCCATTCACCACTAGTTCAGGGGGTAGGAAGTTCTTTATCGTTGCTATGTATTATTTCACAAAGTGGATAGAGGTAGAGCCCACGAAGTATATTAAGGCCTCTCAGTTCAAAACATTCATATGGAAAACTCTCATTACCAGATTTAGAATTCCACAATGCATGCATAGTGTTTGATCACGGCTGCCAGTTTGACTGTGATACCATCAGAGACTACCTCGAAGAAATGGGGATGAAGTATGCCAGTGGTTCTGTCTACCACCCGCAGAGTGACGGACAGGCTGAGGCAGCCAATAAGCAGATATTATATGCCCTTTAGAAGAAATTGGAGGAGCACAAAGGCCGTCCCAGAGGTGTTATAGGCCAACAGAACCACAGAGAAAGGAGCAACAGGAAAAAGTCATTTTTCCCTGGCATACGGGGCTGAGGAAGTGGTCCCATCGAGGTGCAACTCCCAAGTTTAAGGGTACAACACTATGACAGCCAGAAAAATGAAGACATGATGAGCGAAGAGTTGGATCTCCTGCCGGAGGTCAGGGTGAAAGCTACTCTAAGGTTAGTTACTTAGAAAAGCAGAATGGCCAAAGTCTACAACAGAAAAGTGAAGCATAAAGAGCTCAGTGAAGGAGACCTGGTACTAAGAAAAACAGCCGTTGTGGGCAGAGGAAAGCTGCTCGGAAAGATGAGTGCAAAATAGGAAGGACTCTTCATAATACACAAACAAGTAGGGCCAGAGGCCTACCTGCTCTCTGACCAGGATGGTTGTATCCTGAGAAATAGCCTTAACGCTGACGTCTTAAAAAGGTTCTTCATTTAATTCAATGTTTTACTTTAGCAGTTCATTTAATTCTATGTAAAGAAAAATCCTGAAACTTTATTTTGGCTAAGTTGTAATTTAAGAGAAGTGGAACATTAACCTCTGCATGAGGCGTTTCACATTTTTCAATGGAATATTTAACCTCTGCGTGAGATCTTTCCTTGAATATAACATCTTACTACGTTACTTACTCGTTTATTTGCAAAAGATTATACTTTTCTACCAATGCAAGCAGGGAAGAGCAGAGATTGCTGCAACAAAGAAAAGCCCAACATAAGCTGAGAAAAACGAAACACAACGATTTCGCCTCACTAAAGCCTCGCTATAACAAAGCAGAACCCTGTTCATAGAAACAGTGGCATAACAATCAAAACCGCACTAAAATAAGGTAGCAGCACAAAAACCCAAAAGCCCTGCCTAGGAGGTAGAGGACGGGTATGAAAGCGCAAAAGAAAGAGGCCACAATCTTGCGCTGAAAGTGTTTCCAGCCTTGAAAGGAAATTATTACAACGGGGACATATGAAGTAACAATTTGCCTAATCAAACCAAGGCTGAGAGCACTATTAGGCAAAGGTTGCAAGCAGCAAAGCCAAAGGTGCACCAGTGTCAGCTAGGAAAGGGGGAGAGCTCCAAAATAGCAAAAAAAAGAGGAGTGCCCTCTTCCCCTGACAACTGAACCTAGCACGCACCAAACTGACACACGCAATAAAGAACGCACAGCCAAAGGATAAGAAGGAAGCTAAAATTAATACAAGCACAGCAAAATAAGTTGCAAAGTCTATGCCAGACAACCCCTGGCACTGGATGAAAAGTGTAGATTCGAGAAGCCTAAAAACATTGTTCCAGCAACCAAAGAAGAGCAGACAGTTTTTGCAGTTAGCTAAGGCAATTACAAGCCTCAAAAACTACATAACCATTGGCAGCCAAACACCCCAATGGAAAAAGAAAGAAAAAGCTAATAAACACTAGCTTACTATAGAGCGGGGAGAGGGGTACTCAAACGAGCCACTAGAAGAAGAGGGAGTTGGCCGCCAAAGCCTTTATTGGTTGGAAAGAAGGGCCTCCACCCCAATAGCAGCATCAAGGTCAGGAGACTCAGCCGAAACCTTGTTGAGAACAGCATGATCTGGAATCCCATAGGCAACAATGCAAGGGTGGTCAGCAAGATACGCATAGACATCTTGGTTCCCACCTTGATCAACCTTGCGCCAAAGCTGCTCAAACTTCACTTGGTGCTCCTCGTCTGTACCAAACACGTGGTTAGCACATCTACGCGCAGCCTCCCAACCTCCATCATGCCTATGAGTGAGTAAGTCCGCAAAGGTCTGAGAAAAGGCAAACTCCATTAGGGAATCTTTTGCCTGACCGACTTCTTCTTAGGATCCACAGCGAGTTTATGAACAACAAGATTCGGACTTACACCCGGCATCTCTTCTACTTCAAAGGCAAACACATCTTTGAACTCCTTCAGCAAAAAGAGCAAGTCAGGTCCCAAGTTTTCAAAAGCAACCGTCCTAATCTTGACGGTTCTATCTGGCCGGGTGTCTTCAAGGACAATGTCAATTATTTCTCCAGCTGGTTGGGGGCAAAGGCCGTCTGGCCTCTCCCCTGATAGTGATTGCTATTGTTTCTCCTTTACAGGCGCCATTTGGTCCGCCTTTCTCTTTTTACCAACTGGCTTAATAGCCGGTAAGCTTTGATCACAGTCGTCAAGTTCAACTATTTCTTTCTCTTGACCGTCTGTGTCAAGTGTTGGTTTGATGTCCGAGAGGTAACACTCTCTCGCCATCTTTTGGTCCCCACTCAAGGAACCGACTGTGCCATCATCCCTTCAAAACTTAATCAACATTAGAGATGGGATGATGACTGCTTTTGAGATGTTAAGGGTCGGGCGGCCAATAATCAAGTTGTAAGCAGCTAGTTCTCCTACAAAAAGAAACTTGACAACCATGTGTCGGCCCTTTCCCTTTTCTCCAAACCGGATGGGTAGATCAATCATACCCACCGGATGTACTACTCCTTCCCCAAAACCAACAAGAGGGTATGAGGCCTGATGCATGCTACTGGGCTTGTACTTGAGTTTTTCCAAGCACCGGTAGCTGATGAGGTCAAATGAGCTCCCAGTATCAATTAAGATCCGGCCAACTCGTTAATTGGCGATTTTGCACTCGATGACTATGGGGTCATCATGAGGCCGCCTGACCTCTCCTCTATCTTTCTCAGAGATGTTAACTTCCAGAAATGAATATTTAGACGACTGACCCTCATCCACTAAGTTGACCAGTTTCCTAATATTATCCTTCGTGCCCCGGATGGTAGGCCCACCTCCCGAAAATCCACCGGCTATGGTTAGGATGGTATCCTCATCCGTATCCGATTAATTAGCTGGCGTCTTTGGGGGTGGTCCTTTTACTTGTTTGGGAGCACCCTTTGACTTGGATAAATAGGACTTGAGAGCCCCTTCATCAGCGAGCCGGTCAAAGAGCCGCCTGAGACTAAAACAGCCCTCAGTATCATGGCCAATTTCTTCATTAAAGAGGCAATATTTGCTCTTATCCCGGGCGCTCACTAGACTCTTCATGGGAGCCAGTTTTTCAAGATTCAACCGGTCCCTTACTTCTTTGAGAATGGAGGCACAATCCTTGTTGAATTCATATTTTGGCACATATGGATCCGACCATTTTCTTTTCTAGAAAGGTTGTCCGGATGAGTCTGCTGCCCATACCCCCTTTCTCTTGTTTTCTTCCTTTTTGGCCGGCTAGGTAGGCCAATTCTCTTTTTTGTCAAATCTTTTATAATCCGTTGGAAGTTTCACATCACAGAGTTCCATTGCTTGAATGTAAGCCTCCGCCTTCATAAGCGCCTCGTGAAGAGTAGAGACCCTCTTCCTAACCAAGTCAAACTTAAAAGTTGACCCGTCTTTTAGACCTTTAAAGAAATCAGTGTAGGCAACGTCATCAGACAATCCATGGATTTGGATCCTCATCAGGTTAAACCGCCTGACATATGACCGGAGCCCTTCCTTATCTCCCTGCTGAATTGCCCCTAAATCAAGGCTTGTTTTCTTGGCAGGGATATTCATAGAAAAGTTGGACGTAAACCAATAGGCCAACGTCCTGAAATTGTTGATGCATTCGGCTGGGAGGTTTCCAAACCAACGTTGAGCGATCCTTTTCAACGTTTCCGGGAAGCACCTACACCATGAGACATCATCCAAACCCTACAAATACATCAGGTTGGTGTATGCCATTAGGTGATCTTCCGGGTTGGTGGTACCGTCATAGGCACCCACCAACACGTTTTTAATTTTTGACGGCTTGGCCATCTCGGTGATTTCCCTGGAAAACGCCGTTGGCTGTTCCCCAAGGTTGAGCAGCCGAAAATGCCAGTCCATAGGCTGGACAAGCGGCTACTGCCCCCCGAAAAGACCCGGCTGTGTATATGGAGATCCAAAAGGCGTGTATGGTGTCCCATGAATTGCCGGTTGGATGATTTGAGGGCCGGATCGAGCGGAAACCTCGCTCGTCCGGCTGTCATTGTTTGTTCTCAAATGCCTCCCTGATGTGATATTGAAGTTGTCTCGAAAGGTTGATGTTGATGCCAACTCGGAGTGTTGCTGAGTCTTTTTATCCTGAATGAGCATCCGAGCATCAGAATAGACTTTCTTTTTTCCATCCGGCTGTATGTGCCGGACGGGTTTCCTGTCTCCATCCATGGGAGTGTGAATCTTTGAGAAATCAATGGGCCTAGCCGGCACTTTTGACTTTGGGTGTGGGGTAGATGCTCTACCCTTCACTGTCTTGGCCGTCTTTTTTCCAACTTAATCAACATTAGAGATGGGATGATGACTACTTTTGAGATGTTAAGGGTCGGGCGGCCAATAATCAAGTTGTAAGCAGTCAGTTCTCCTACAAAAAGAAACTTGACAACCATGTGCCGGCCCTTTCCCTTTTCTCCAAATCGGATGGGTAGATCAATCATACCCACCGGATGTACTACTCCTTCCCCAAAACCAACAAGAGGGTATGAGGCCTGATGTATGCTACTGGGCTTGTACTTGAGTTTTTCCAAGCACTGGTAACTGATGAGGTCAAATGAGCTCCCAGTATCAATTAAGATCCGGCCAACTCGTTGATTGGCGATTTTGCACTCGATGACTATAGGGTCATCATGAGGCCGCCTGACATCTCCTCTATCTTTCTCAGATATGTTAACTTCCAGAAATGAATATTTAGACGACTGACCCTCATCCACTAAGTTGACCAGTTTCCTAATATTATCCTTCGTGCCCCGGATGGTAGGCCCACCTCCCGCAAATCCACCCGCTATGGTTAGGATGGTATCATCATTCGTGTCCAATTGATTAGCTGGCGTCTTTGGGGGTGGTCCTTTTACTTTTTTGGGAGCACCCTTTGACTTGGATAAATAGGACTTGAGAGCCCCTTCATCAGCGAGCTGGTCAAAGAGCCGCCTGAGACTAAAACAGCCCTCAGTATCATGGCCAATTTCTTCATGAAAGAGGCAATATTTGCTCTTATCCCGGGCGCTCACGAGACTCTTCATGGGAGCCAGTTTTTCAAGATTCAACCGGTCCCTTACTTCTTTGAGAATGGAGGCACAATCCTTGTTGAATTCATATTTTGGCACATATGGATCCGACCATTTTCTTTTCTAGAAAGGTTGTCCGGATGAGTCTGCTGCGCATACCCCCTTTCTCTTGTTTTCTTCCTTTTTGGCCCGCTGGGTAGGCCGATTCTCATTTTTGTCGAATCTTTTATAATCCGTTGAAAGTTTCACAGCACAGAGTTCCATTGCTTGAATGTAAGCCTCCGCCTTCATAAGCGCCTCGTGCAGAGTAGAGACCCTCTTCCTAACCAAATCAAACTTAAAGTTGACCCGTCTTTTAGACCTTTAAAGAAATTAGTGTAGGCAACGTCATCAGACAATCCATGGATTTGGATCCTCATCAGGTTAAACCGCCTGACATATGACCGGAGCCCTTCCTTATCTCCCTGCTGAATTTCCCCTTTATTCAAGGCTTGTTTTCTTGGCAAGGATATTCATAGAAAAGTTGGACGTAAACCATTAGGCCAACGTCCTGAAATTGTTGATGCATTCGGCTGGGAGGTTGCCAAACCAACATTGAGCAATCCTTTTCAACGTTTTCGGGAAGCACCTACACCATGAGGCATCATCCAAACCCTACAAATACATCAGGTTGGTGTATTCCATAAGGTGATCTTCCGGGTTGGTGGTACCGTCATAGGCACCCACCAACACGTTTTTAATTTTTGACGGCTTGGCCATCTCGGTGATTTCCCTGGAAAACGCCGTTGGCTGTTCCCCAAGGTTGAGCAGCCGGAGCTGCCAGTCCATAGGCTGGACAAGCGGCTGCTGCCTCCCGAAAAGACCCGGCTGTGTATATGGAGATCCGAAAGGCGTGTATGGTGTCCCATGCAATGCCGGTTGGATGATATGAGGGCCGGATCGAGCGGAAACCTCGCTCGTCCGGCTGTCATTGTTTGTTCTCCAGTGCCTCCCTGATGTGATATTGAAGCTGTCTCGAAAGGTTGATGTTGATGCCAACTCGGAGTGTTGCTGAGTCTTTTTATCCTGAATGAGCATCCGAGCATCAGAATAAACTTTCTTTGTTCCATCCGGCTGTGTGTGCCGGACGGGTTTCCTGTCTCCATCCATAGGAGTGTGAATCTTTGAGAAATCAATAGGCCTAGCCGGCACTTTCGACTTTGGGTGTGGGGTAGATGCTCTACCCTTCACTGTCTTGGCCGTCTTTTTTCCAACTTAATCAACATTAGAGATGGGATGATGACTGCTTTTGAGATGTTAAGGGTCGGGCGGCCAATAATCAAGTTGTAAGCAAACAGTTCTCCTACAACAAGAAACTTGACAACCATGTGCCGGCCCTTTCCCTTTTCTCCAAATCGGATGGGTAGATCAATCATACCCACCGGATGTACTACTCCTTCCCCAAAACCAACAAGAAGGTATGAGGCCTGATGCATGCTACTGGGCTTGTACTTGATTTTTTCCAAGCACTGGTAGCTGATGAGGTCAAATGAGCTCCCAGTATCAATTAAGATCCGGCCAACTCGTTAATTGGCGATTTTGCACTCGATGACTATGGGGTCATCATGAGGCCGCCTGACCTCTCCTCTATCTTTCTCAGAGATGTTAACTTCCAGAAATGAATATTTAGACGACTGACCCTCATCCACTAAGTTGACCAGTTTCC
The DNA here is from genome assembly GCA_034703905.1 of Chenopodium berlandieri. Lineage (NCBI taxonomy): Eukaryota > Viridiplantae > Streptophyta > Magnoliopsida > Caryophyllales > Amaranthaceae > Chenopodium > Chenopodium berlandieri. Next base: position 8,171,680 of record CM068285.1, read on the forward strand.
TAATATTATCCTTCGTGCCCCGGATGGTAGGCCCACCTCCCGCAAATCCACCGGCTATGGTTAGGATGGTATCATCATTCGTGTCCAATTGATTAGCTGGCGTCTTTGGGGGTGGTCCTTTTACTTGTTTGGGAGCACCCTTTGACTTGGATAAATAGGACTTGAGAGCCCCTTCATCAGCGAGCCGGTCAAAGAGCCGCCTGAGACTAAAACAGCCCTCAGTATCATGGCCAATTTCTTCATGAAAGAGGCAATATTTGCTCTTATCCCGGGTGCTCACGAGACTCTTCATGGGAGCCAGTTTTTCAAGATTCAACCGGTCCCTTACTTCTTTGAGAATGGAGGCACAATCCTTGTTGAATTCATATTTTGGCACATATGGATCCGACCACTTTCTTTTCTAGAAAGGTTGTCCGGATGAGTCTGCTGCCCATACCCCCTTTCTCTTGTTTTCTTCCTTTTTGGCCGGCTAGGTAGGCCAATTCTCTTTTTCGTCGAATCTTTTATAATCCGTTGGAAGTTTCACATCACAGAGTTCCATTGCTTGAATGTAAGCCTCCGCCTTCATAAGCGCCTCGTGAAGAGTAGAGACCCTCTTCCTAACCAAGTCAAACTTAAAAGTTGACCCGTCTTTTAGACCTTTAAAGAAATCAGTGTAGGCAACGTCATCAGACAATCCATGGATTTGGATCCTCATCAGGTTAAACCGCCTGACATATGACCGGAGCCCTTCCTTATCTCCCTGCTGAATTGCCCCTAAATCAAGGCTTGTTTTCTTGGCAGGGATATTCATAGAAAAGTTGGACGTAAACCAGTAGGCCAACGTCCTGAAATTGTTGATGCATTCGGCTGGGAGGTTGCCAAACCAACGTTGAGCAATCCTTTTCAACGTTTCCGGGAAGCACCTACACCATGAGGCATCATCCAAAACCCTACAAATACATCAGGTTGGTGTATGCCATTAGGTGATCTTCCGGGTTGGTGGTACCGTCATAGGCACCCACCAACACGTTTTTAATTTTTGACGGCTTGGCCATCTCGGTGATTTCCCTGGAAAACGCCGTTGGCTGTTCCCCAAGGTTGAGCAGCCGAAAATGCCAGTCCATAGGCTGGACAAGCGGCTACTGCCCCCCGAAAAGACCCGGCTGTGTATATGGAGATCCAAAAGGCGTGTATGGTGTCCCATGAATTGCCGGTTGGATGATTTGAGGGCCGGATCGAGCGGAAACCTCGCTCGTCCGGCTGTCATTGTTTGTTCTCAAATGCCTCCCTGATGTGATATTGAAGTTGTCTCGAAAGGTTGATGTTGATGCCAACTCGGAGTGTTGCTGAGTCTTTTTATCCTGAATGAGCATCCGAGCATCAGAATAGACTTTCTTTTTTCCATCCGGCTGTATGTGCCGGACGGGTTTCCTGTCTCCATCCATGGGAGTGTGAATCTTTGAGAAATCAATGGGCCTAGCCGGCACTTTTGACTTTGGGTGTGGGGTAGATGCTCTACCCTTCACTGTCTTGGCCGTCTTTTTTCCAACTTAATCAACATTAGAGATGGGATGATGACTACTTTTGAGATGTTAAGGGTCGGGCGGCCAATAATCAAGTTGTAAGCAGTAAGTTTTCCTACAACAAGAAACTTGACAACCATGTGCCGGCCCTTTCCCTTTTCTCCAAATCGGATGGGTAGATCTATCATACCCACCGGATGTACTACTCCTTCCCCAAAACCAACAAGAGGGTATGAGGCCTGATGTATGCTACTGGGCTTGTACTTGAGTTTTTCCAAGCATCGGTAACTGATGAGGTCAAATGAGCTCCCGGTATCAATTAAGATCCGGCCAACTCGTTGATTGTCGATTTTGCACTCGATGACTATGGGGTCATCATGAGGCCGCCTGACCTCTCCTCTATCTTTCTTAGAGATGTTAACTTCCAGAAACGAATATTTAGAAGACTGACCCTCATCCACTGAGTTGACCAGTTTCCTAATATTATCCTTCGTGCCCCGAATGGTAGGCCCACCTCCCGCAAATCCACCGGCTATGGTTAGGATGGTATCCACATCCGTATCCGATTGATTAGCTGGCGTCTTTGGGGGTGGTCCTTTTACTTGTTTGGGATCACCCTTTGACTTGGATAAATAGGACTTGAGAGCCCCTTCATCAGCGAGCCGGTCAAAGAGCCGCGTGAGACTAAAACAGCCCTCAGTATCATGGCCAATTTATTCATGAAAGAGGCAATATTTGCTCTTATCCCGGGCGCTCACGAGACTCTTCATGGTTGCCGGTTTTTCAAGATTCAACCGGTCCCTTACTTCTTTGAGAATGGAGGCACAATCCTTGTTGAATTCATATTTTGGCACATATGGATCCGACCACTTTCTTTTCTAGAAAGGTTGTCCGGATGAGTCTGCTGCCCATACCCCCTTTCTCTTGTTTTCTTTCTTTTTGGCCCGCTGGGTAGGCCGATTCTCATTTTTGTCGAATCTTTTATTATCCGTTGGAAGTTTCACAGCACAGAGTTCCATTGCTTGAATGTAAGCCTCCGCCTTCATAAGCGTCTCGTGCAGAGTAGAGACCCTCTTCCTAACCAAATCAAACTTAAAAGTTGACCCGTCTTTTAGACCTTTAAAGAAATCAGTGTAGGCAACGTCATCAGACAATCCATGGATTTGGATCCTCATCAGGTTAAACCGCCTTACATATGACCGGAGCCCTTCCTTATCTCCCTGCTGAATTGCCCCTAAATCAAGGCTTGTTTTCTTGGCAGGGATATTCATAGAAAAGTTGGACGTAAACCAGTAGGCCAACGTCCTGGAATTGTTGATGCATTCGGTTGGGAGGTTGCCAAACCAACGTTGAGCAATCCTTTTCAACGTTTTCGGGAAGCACCTACACCATGAGGCATCATCCAAACCCTACAAATACATCAGGTTGGTGTATGCCGTGAGGTGATCTTCCGGGTTGGTGGTACCGTCATAGGCACCCACCAACACGTTTTTAATTTTTGACGGCTGGGCCATCTCGATGATCTCCCTTGAAAACGCCGTTGGCTATTCCCCAAGGTTGAGCAGCCGGAGCTGCCAGTCCATAGGCTGGACAAGCGGCTGCTGCCCCCCGAAAAGACCCGGCTGTGTATATGGAGATCCAAAAGGCGTGTATGGTGTCCCATGCAATGTCGGTTGGATGAATTGAGGGCCGGATCGAGCGGAAGCCTCGCTCGTCCGACTGTCATTGTTTGTTCTCCAGTGCCTCCCTGATGTGATATTGAAGCTGTCTCGAAAGGTTGATGTTGATGCCAACTCGGAGTGCTACTGAGTCTTTTTATCCTGAATGAGCATCCGAGCATCAGTATAGACTTTCTTTGTTCCATCCGGCTGTATGTGCCGGACGGGTTTCCTGGCTCCATCCATGGGAGTGTGAATCTTTGAGAAATCAATGGGCCCCGCCGGCACTTTTGACTTTGGGTGTGGGGTAGATGCTCTACCCTTCACTGTCTTGGCCGTCTTTTTTCCAAGTCGCCTTTCTTCCGCCTGACCCTTACGGGGGCCGGTTGTGCTATCCAGAAGGCCTTTGATTTCCCCTTGGAAACTCATCATCATGTTCATGAGTTCATCCCTGGAGACTGGGGTGGCCCCTTCTGAAGCAGGAGTTAACCCAAGCGGTCCCCTGATGGGATGGTTTGGGCCTGCCTGCTGCTTTGCCCGTTCCCTTTTGTCTTTGGGACGAGTATGCTTGGTTCTAAAAGAACCATCGGCAGCTGTGTAAGTTTCAACCTCATAGTTGTCAGCTGTATCTTGGTTCGAGTGGACCTCGGCCACACCAGCAGGTTGACTACCTCTACCCGGCAGTACAGGTTCTGAAGTCATCTAGAAAGTACTCTCCCCAAAGACGGCGCCAGATGTTTTGGGGTTTTTTAATGTGTCCTACGGGAGAGTTACAATTTCCTAGTATGCTCCTTCCTTTGCCGGTACCTGCACAAGTAACAAAAAACTCCGGCTGGGGCTGGGGTGTTCCGCCTCCGAAGATTAAGTTAGTGTCTTTCTTAAAGAGGAAATAAGACAATAAATGCTTCTCGATTTGAGAGCGTTTGCAAGGGGATTTGTGTTTGGTTGGTAGTTGGAAAAAAAATTATTCGATCCCCATAAATGAGGTCTTCCCTTACTATTTATAGTAGGGGAGAGCTGTACCTCAATTAGGGTACAATGACACGTGTCGCAAAGGGATTGGGCCTTTGCTGACCGTTGCGAACTTGACACGTGGCATGCCATTATCTGTCTTAGGGGTATTTTTACCCTAAACAGATAATGCTTCTGAAATTGATATTTTGCCTGAGGAAAGAACAGAATCAACTCCTCCACCTTCTGAAAATCTCAGTCAAGACAAAATTTGGGAACAGCATCTCAGAAAATATGATCTCCCTTCCCGTAGTACACGGGGTATTCCTCCAAGGAGGTATGATCCAGAGTTCGAAGCACAGAGATCAAAATACCCTATTAACAAGCCTGGTGAAGGAAATCTATCTCAGACAACAAAGGTGTATAGTGCAGCTATTTGTTCTGAAAATATTCCTAATACTACTGAAGAAGCACTCAAAAGTAGTAAGTGAAAAAAGGCAATGGAGGATGAAATTGGTGCGCTGATTCAAAACAACACCTGGGAAAAATGCATCTTGCCGAAAGGAAAGAGACCAGTAGGGTGCAAATAGGTATTCACCATAAAACATAAAGCAGATGGTAGTATTGAAAGATATAAGGCAAGACTGGTAGCAAAAGGATACACTCAGACATATGGAATTGATTATGCAGAAACTTTTTCACCAGTAATACTATCAGGGTTTTGTTCTCAATTGCTGCAAATAAAGATTGGCATTTGCATCAATTTGATGTTAAGAATTCCTTTCTACATGGAGATCTAGCAGAAGAGGTGTATATGGAAGCTCCCCCGGGTTTCTCCCAGAATTTCTCAGAAGGTGAAGGTTGCAGATTACGAAAGGCTTTATATGGCCTGAAACAGTCTCCTAGAGCATGGTTTGGACGATTCACTAGTGCAATGAGGAGATTTAATTACAGACAGAGTAATTCAGATCAAACCTTGTTCTTCAAAAGGAGAGGGAAATTGACAACCTGCTTGATTATTTATGTTGATGATATGATCATTACTGGAGATGATAAAGAAGAGATAGCTAAACTAAAAGAGAAATTGTTCCAAGAATTCGAAATGAAGGATCTTGGAAATCTCAAATACTTCCTGGGAATAGAGGTACTTAGATCCAAAAAGGATATCTTTATTTCTCAAAAGAAGTATGTTCTTGACCTATTGACTGAAACAGAAATGCTTGACTGCAAACCAATAGATACCCCGATGATGATGAATCATGGATTGCAAATAATTGAAGGTGCGAAATCAGTAGACCAGAGACAATATCAAAAGTTGGTTGGGAAGTTGATCTACCTATCTCATACTCGACCAGACTTAGCTTATGCAGCAGGTGTTGTAATCAGATTTATGCATAAACCACAAAAACAACACCTTGAAGCAGTAAACCATATCTTGAGATATCTAAAGGGGACATCTAGAAGAGGAGTTTTATATGAAAACCATGGTCACTTGGACCTATATGCCTTTACAGATGCTGATTGGGGAGGTGATCGTGATAGCAGGAAATCCACTTCTAGGTATTTCACCCTAGTTGGTGGAAATTTGGTCTCTTGGAAAAGTAAAAGCAAAAAGTAGTTGCAATGTCCAGTGTTGAAGCAGAATTTAGAGGAATAGTAAAAGGGATCACTAAGATCCTATGGCTGAGAAAACTAGTGTTTGAACTGGGATACAAACCTAAGAAGAGTTGCAAATTGTATTGTGACAACAAGGCTGCAATTCAGATATCAGAAAATCCAGTTCAACATGATCGTACAAAGCATGTGGAAATTGATAGGCATTTTATCAAAGATCATTTAGAAGCAGGAGTGGTGAGTCTTCCTTTTGTGAGATCTGAGGATCAACTAGCAGACATCTTGACCAAGGAAGTTACGTCTCAAACTTTCGAAGGAGCATTGTCCAAGTTGGGAGTTAGAGATCCTACTACCCAACTTGAGGGGGAGTGTTAGACAATATTGTAGAAAATAACCAAATTAATAAGGCAGCATCTTTGGTAGTTGGTAATTTATTATTTTGGTAGGTGTTAATTATTGTAAGAAACTCTCTCTATAAATGTGGCTAAAAACCAGTTAATAATACACACAGAAAAAAAAACCAAAAAATCTGTCTTATATTTTGACTTGAGCAACCTTCACTTGCTTTTCGATCGGCTTTTTTTTTTTTTTTTTTTTTTGTCATAATCATAATGATGATAATTGTTGGCTTGAACAACACCCATGCGGCCTTTCGACCAGGTAGCTGTCCAGCCATGTTAACATGAGCTCTCGGCATGATAATTGGCACCTTGGTCGGATGCCTTACTCACATCTCGACCTCTCGGCTTCTAAGCTAAGAGTCGATGATGTATAATGCCGCTTGTATTGGAGTTAGCTTGGCACATAGTTGTCGCTTGTGTCTTATGCTTACAAGAGAGCTCTTAGACGACAATGGGTACCAAGCAGCCCCTGCTCACGCACATGAATCCATTCGACTCGGCATTAGAGTCGCTTGTGTAGCATATTTGATCGGCTGTATGCATTCATGTCAAGTAGAATTAGCATAGTTGGGTAGCCAAAGACAGTACTTTGTAACTATGCCGACTGTGGAGGGTACCCTGGGCATGCCCCTTATTTTTATTGTTGTACAGATTTCATTTACATGAATGTATATAGTGCTTCGTGAATAAAGCAGCTCACAAAAGTAGACATACTCCAATTGGGCATTTTATGCCTTAGCTTTTTGCTCCTTGTATCATGAGGCTATTTTTCTAGCTAATTCTTGTAATTGGCGTCATATATTACAAGCTAGCTGTCAAGACTTAGGAGTATAGGAGTAGCCATGTGTGGCCGGCTCACTAAAAGATTAGTGTAGTTGGCCAATTTGGCCGACTCACTACAAGATTAGTGTAGTTGGCCAATTTTGGCCGACTCACTATATAATTATTTTTTTTTTTTTTTTTTTTTTTTTTTTTTTACAGGTTAGATAATTTTCTTGACTATTTGACTTTTGACATTTGGTCTCATGACGCCTGTTGTACTTGACATTTGGCCTCATGACGCCTGCAGTACTTGACATTTGGCCTCATAATTTGACGCCTGTAGTACTTGACACTTGGCCTTATGACGCCTGTAGTACTTGGCCATGTAACTCTTTCGCACCGGGATGATGAGGTAATACTGATCATGTCTCATACATCTTGGATTATTTTATTTCACCAAGTATGGATTTTTATGAAGAATTGAGGCTCTCCCTCTTGCTTCGGTGATCCATAACCGTTTAGTGCCATTACATATGTGTCTCCCCACAGACGGCGCCAAATGTTTTGGGGTTTTTTGTACGTACCCGATGGGAGGGTGTGTACATCCCACAGGAGACAGATCCGCAATGCAACACTCAAACAGCCTGGTCACCTGCAATACAACGAACCTCTGGTGTGCCGGAGGTTCGCCTCAGATGATCACGTTAGTGACTGGAAAAAAGGTTTTTTTTAAAGAGAGAAAGTAGAGAGAAGGGAGAGTATTTTTTGGGAGTCATTACACTGGAGGTTATTGATTGTATTCCAACTGATGTAAATGACCAATATTTATAGTCCATTGGGACATGTGCCTTTTAGGTTATTTAACCTAAATAGATAGGCTTCCCACCGTTTTACGGTTTCTAGGGTTATGGGCTTGAAGCCCATTTTTCCCCTTCTATCTTTGAGTGACATGTGTCATGCTCTAATTGGCTCATTGAGCGCTGAGTTTAGGGACACGTGTCGCAGTGGCATTGGTCTACATGTCAAGGGTATTTTTACCCTAAACAAAGAGCATACTCAATTTTACAAATGAAAGTACAAAAATGGTGGAAGAAGGTTTAAGGGCGGTACCTTACGAGGATCGAACAATAAATGTGGAGCAAACACAGGCTAGTCATGACGAAATTGCGACGAGTGACACCCAAACAAATTGTGAAACCCAGAGCAAGGTGAGTAATAAAGGAGAGGAAAGTGAGAAGTTAGAGCGAGAAGAGAGTGAATGAGAAAAGAGGGAGGAACATTTATTTCAAAATTAAGATGGAAACCGGTTAAGTGAAAACGCGGAATAAGAAAAGCGGGGAGAGGAGACTAAATAAGGGCATTAAATTGGAGTTACCTACCCAACAAAGGGAGATAACCACCCCACTAAACATAGCCAGGTTCAAAAAAAAAAAAAATAAAAATAAAAAAAAATAAAAATAAAAAATAAAAAGAAGGAGGGGGAAAGAAGAGAAATATCAGTCTAACAAAATCAAAACTCCTAGCTCAGCCTTAGCTCGTCACTTTGAAATAACTTCAGCGGGAATAATCAAAGCTCCTCGCTCAACCTCAGCTCGTCGCTTTGAAATAACTTCAGCAGAAGTAATCAAAGCTCCTCGCTCGGCCTCAGCTTGTCGCTTTGAAATAACTTCAGCGGGAGTAATCAAAGCTCCTCACTCAGCCTTAGCTCGTCGCTTTGAAATAATTTCAGCGGGAGTAATTAAAGCTCCTCACCCGGGCAATTCAGCATAACGCACCTCACTAGCAGTACTCTCTGAACCTCAAATCAGCTGAGTGCAGATGTGAGACTCGGGGGGGCTAGTTGTAAGAGGAAGATTTCAGTCAACAAATCAAGCCAAGTGATGACCTAGTAGAAGTCAAAGACTTGGAAGAGCTAGCACGGGTCCCTCGTACCACCTCTTAGGGGGCTAGTTGTATGGGATAGCTTCGGCAAAGCTCTTCCCATGCTCCGAACCTCAGATTAGAAGAACATCTTCAGACAACAAGAGTTGGCCTGAGTACCTCAAACCACCTCTTGAGGGGCTAGTTGTATAGGGTAGCTCCCGCTGAGCTGTCCCGTGCTCCCCGCACCACTTGGGAGGTGCGCACTCAAGCCAGTCTAGTCCAAGGCCAAGGAAAACCTCCCATGGGCTCAGCTTCATGGCTGACCCCAGTGTGCTTCATCTCAGAGTCAGGGACAATCTCCTAGAGGCTCAGCATCCGCGCTGGCCTCAGCAGGTCTCAGCCTGCAGTACTAAGAATAGAACAATTATAAATAGTAACCCAAATACAACGAGAAAGGGGTTAGACACATACATTCCATTACTTATCCATTATTATCCACTCAATATCATACTAACTTAACCATCGGAGGGGGGTTACTCGAAGCCACCCCCAAAGGCATAACCACCGTTATTGTGCAGGTGACTCCTGACCTACGTCCAGGCCAGACACCCAGCTAGGCTCCAGAGCTACAATCGGAACAATTATTGTTGTCATCGCATTATTTTATTATTATTATTATTATTATTATTATTATTGTTATTATTATTATTATTATTATTATTATTATTGTTATTATTATTATTTGATTTTTTTAAAGATTTTTTTACTCATTTTATAATATTAGAAAATGTGTTAAATAATATAAAATATTAATTATTATCATTAAATATTAGTAATTATTATCAATTAATATAATAATTAATATTAATTATTAATATCTATAAATATTAGTTATTATTATTAAATATTAATAATTATTATTTTTTTATTTTTATTAAATATTAATTATTATTATTATTAATAATTATTATTTTTAAGCAGAGCAGGGCAGCGCAGCAGAGTAGGTCAGAGCAGAGCAGAGTAGAACAGCTCAAAAGAACAGGGTCTTATGCTTAAGAGAGTTAAATACTCTATTTGTAGTCTTGAGTCAATTAAGAGTTAGCCTCCTTTTTGAACCGTTGTAAAAAATAAAAAAAATAAAAAAAAAAAAAAAAAAAAAAAAAGTCATTCATTCATTAGAATATTAAATACTCAAACCTCCTGTCAAAAAATAAAATTAAATAAATCGATCAAACCTACAGTAAAATCAATTTCCTTGAAGAAAAAAATACACTTGAAATTCTTCGCAACTATGTTGGATTATTTTTTTTTTTAAGATAATTAAATAATTGTGTGCGCGCAGATGTTGACAGGGCAATTTGCTCAAAAATCCCATCTTTTCTGTCGGATTTTGCATAATTCCCAGGTATTATTTTCTCCTTAATACTCAATTTTAATTTTTAAACTTGCTTCACAATCTTACATTTGCTTTGTGCCTATTTTTTCTGACTGTGAAATATTGTCTATATTGATAGAATGAGAGTTTCTTGCTCCGTTCTTTATTTTTGTCCCATTTAGAATCTTGGATGCGACGGTTTAATCGCCTCAAACCAGGTATCTTTTAACAAGATTACCCTTTATTATGGTATTCCAGTGTTAAAATGGACTGTTATAGACTTATAGAGGAAATTAGAGGTACTTGTAATTGTTTTCGAGGCGAAAAAAATGAGGGAGTGGAGGGATCTTTCTCTCCTCTTGATCATGTGTATCAAATATTTATGAAACATTAGAATATAGTTGAGGAAATGGTTGATCAAAAAGTAAAAGCTAAAATATGTAATTTCGCTGACTTGTATGTGTCACAAATTTTAACTATTCAGACCTGGTTGATCTCTCATGGAAGTAGCTATGCCAACAATATTTCAATTTCAATGCCAAAACTATCGACATTTCGAAATGTGAGTACATGGCCGGAATTGTCTTATTCACTAAGGTATTGTGAAAGCAAAGCTTCTGTGGATCTTTGCAATGGGAAGACTGAAGTAAATTACAGTCTTGAAAGGCCTTATCATGTTGTGGTTGCTGCAACTCGAGAAATGGGAATTGGGAAGGATGGAAATTTGCCGTGGAATTTGCCATCTGATCTCAGATTCTTTAAGGAGCTCACAACAACTACAATGGATGATGGTAAAAGAAATGCAGTGATAATGGGGAGGAGGACTTGGGAAAGCATTCCTCAAAAGTATCAGCCTTTACCTGGCCGCCTCAATGTTGTGCTGACTCGTGCAGGGAAGTTGGGAGCTGCAAATTTTGAAGATTTAGTTATATGTAATGGCTTGTCCTCAGCAATGAAGTTACTGGCAGAACCACCTCATTATATGTCTATTGAGAAGGTGTTTGTTATAGGAGGTGGCGAAATTCTGAAGTAAGTTGATTGTAGCTGTGGAATAAGTTCCTTTGGTACCATTGAAGTTTATTGTTGAGTGTTTTTAGCGATTTAGGCCTACATAATTTGCTGTGGAAGTTTTGATACTACGATTAAATTTTAAAAATGGAAATCAGAACAATGTGAAATGAGTTGGGTTGTAATCTTAGTTTCATTTTTATTGTTATAACGGGTTGCTGATGGCCATTTTCTGTTATTTTGTTACAGAGAAGCATTGAATGATCCTGGTTGTGAGGCGATTCATCTGACTGATATAGAGGCAAACATTGAATGCGATACATTCATTCCCCAAATTGATTCATCATTGTTCAGTTCATTGTTCTCATCCAGGCAGATGGTGGAAAATAATATTCAGTTTTCTTTTGTGACTTATGTCCGCAAGAGCAATGCTGCTGAAGTATCCTCCAGCTCACAAGATAGTGCTTGTGATGTTGACAGTGGAAGGGCTGTAAACAAGGCATTGAATTTTCACAAGAATCATGCTGAGCTTGATTATCTCAAAAGGATTCAAGAGAATATTGCCAATAATATTCTAAAGTGAGCGAGCACATATATGATATATCACTATCTCATTCTCTCTAGGCACTGCTTGATGCTGCATTGCATCCTTCAGTGTGTATTGAAGCGTCTGGATGATGAGTCTATCCTATGTTAGGGTAAATTTAACTGTAATGCCACTGTACTGCTATCATATTATGAAGAAGCCCTTTAGGATAAAAAAAAACTGAAAAAAAAAAAATAAAAATTCTGCATTGTACATATTTTATATTTTTTTGGTGATAAATATCTTTTGCTTACATATTTGCGGAAATTTTGTAGCAGTTGGTAATCCGTCTGTACATGGCTTGCATTTTATTGTGGTGATGGTGAATGATTCAAATTTAAATGGACTGACAGTCACCTCATTAGTTTGTTTGATTAAAATTGGGAATAGCTTTGGGTTGGGACGGTTCTTCTCATATAATCAGATCTTCAGGAGGCTGTAAGAAATATCAGCAGATATCGTTTACATCTATGAATTTCGTTTGAATCACATGATATGTTAACGGTATACAAACAAGAAAACTGCGTACTAATTTTCTCTCATTTCTATGAATATTAACCTTGGGAGAAAACTATAACATCCATCACATCATTACTGTACAAATAATATAGGGAAATTCTCTGTTAATCAAAACTCTACAGCAATACACAATGCTGAGAGACTCAAAGAATATGGCGAGTTTCTCGTAAGCAGCAACCCATTCTTCACCAGCTGAACCTTCTCTCCAACAGATTGAATGATAAACGTAAGCAACAAACTTCTATGGAAACTCCACATTCACGTTGTTTCGGGGTTTTTGGAGTCCCTCGGGAGAGTTACAATTCCAAGAATGGATGTCGACCGTCATTACCTGCAAAACCACGGAAACTCCATTTGGGTGGAGTTCCGCCTTCGACGATCAAGTTAGTATGTGTACGGACGGAGTTAAAAGTACAAAATGTAAAGAGTTTCCCTCGGATTCCGAGAGAGAATATCTGCAATTAATATTGCTCCGATTTGTGAATATTTCTGAATGTGCAATAAATGGGGATCTCTCCCTATTTATAGGGTTTGAGGATCAGCTCCCCTTTCATGACTTAGACTGCCACGTGTTTCAGAACCTCTCCGAGGGTGACACGTGTCAGCATGCAATTGGTCCACGTAGACCGGGGTATTTTACCCTAACCATTTGCCCCTCACAGGTGTGACGTGGCTGGCCACGTGGCACCTGTGACAGGTGTCACCATATGAGAAGGCGACGATTCGCTTCCTTCTCTCTTTTTTTTTTTTTCGGGAGGCGATGGTTCACCTTCTGGGGGATTACCTCTATAAGTAGAAGTCCCCCCCTCCCCCCGTCATTTTCCTCACTTTAACATTCTTGAGAAATTTTTCGAGAGAGAAAAGAGAGCTCTAAGACCGCCTGCTATTTTATCCATAACCGCCTGCCTCTTCTTGACCCAAACGGCTACCGCCTGGCTACTCATCACTCAAAGCTTATTAGTACCGCCTGAGCATACTTTAATTGATTCCCTCTGCTTCCAATACACCCACATCTGGTCAACCGTCTGGGGTATCATCAAGCAAGGCTTTAGAGAAATGCCAGGGTTCCTCAACAATCTTTGATTGCTTTCCAAGAGGGTACATCCAGGCAACTGTCTAGGTATCTAGCAAGGAACTGAAAGATTTCCGCCTGCTGATTCAGCTGGTCAGCCTCTTCCACATCTAAAGAATCTTCAAGGTACCGATTCTACCCTTTGCAACTTTTTTTAGCTTTTCCAGTTGTATACCTTGTAAAGAATAATGGATTCACCCAACACACACACGGCACGGCCTAGGACAGTTGTCATCCGATCTCCTGATACGGCTGAGTTTAGGACTGGGGATGCTGTCTGGGGGTGTTTGGACCACCCTTTCTCTTCCACGAATCCGACCGTCTCTGTATATGTGCAGGACAGGATGGCTCGGACGAAGCGGACGGCTGTTGACCCCGACTACAGATCAAACGATTAAGCAGAAGCGCCGGCTGATAAAGAATATTTTGACCCTTCGGGTGCACCCAACACACCCAGTGACAATATTTTAGAGGAGTCTGAGGATGTAGGCGATGATGAAACCGTCCAACAGTCAGACTTAGGGGAGTCAACATCATTAGAACCGGATGCTTTCCGGGAGGATGAGGAGGCGTACAAATGGTCCTCCATCAACAATCCTACTGAAGCGCACATGTCTGCCAGGGACATCGTTACCCTGAATGCCACCTTCCCCGCCTTCATAAAGAAATGCTTGGTTGGGGATAGGTGGGAGGTATTAGTACTGCCTGCAAAGGCAACCGTCGTTTGGGATGACGACATTAATCACGACAACAACTATTTCGGCTGTTATGAGGCGGCATTTACAGCCGGCCTCCGGTTCCCTCTCCACAACGCCATCAGAGCTATTGAAGAGGCTATGATCTGGACATCTAGCAGTTAACACCCAATTCTCGGGTGAACATTTTAGGATATATTGCCGCCTGCGAGATGCAGGACGTAACGCCTACCTGGGAGGCGTTTGCACATATGCATTACCTCAAGCACGCCCTAGGCGGTTGGCGTGCGTGGTACACTTTGACCATGCACCCGGAATATATGATGACGCTTGATAAGCCGTCAAAATGGAGCAAGTGGAAGAACAAATTTTACTTAGTCTCCTCTCCTTCCCGCCGCTTGAACCGTCAGCTCAGGCACAATAATAGGGATCCGACTCTTCTCTAGGGAAGAAGTGTGCCCTTCGCCGTGTCCCGGAGGAGGCATATACACAAATAATAGAGGCGGGGCTGTTTGAGAGAACTATCATGCCCCTATATGACGGGTCCGAGATTATTGTACCCAAGAATTGGGTACCCCGTCCGGACTGGCTTAAGGATGAGGCTTTCCTCTCCGTCTGCGACCTTAACACCTTTTTCAACAGACGTATGTAGAGAAGTTAACCGGCTCTTTGTTGTCGTCTATAATATTCTGAGTTGTATTTGACTTGTTGAATTTCTTTTTCCAGAAAAAGGACTAGAAATTGTGCTGCCTTAGACGAAGACACCGGCCAAGTCTGCTGCCCAGATCCAAAAGGATCAATTAGAAAAGAAAAAGGCCTAAATGGCGGCCAAGGACGATGGGGTAAGCTCCGGCTGCTTCCTTTTTACTATCTATATAGTTTTGATATCAATGGAGTTATTAACCGGTTGTGTTCTGTTTCTTTTTCAGGCTGGGAGCAAGAATGTTCCTCGCTCTATCTCAAAAATGCTAAAAAGGAGGGCTGAGGAACCCTCCCAGGCTCCTTCCAAGGCAAGGAAGGTTTCGGCTCCCCCCCTCCCCCCCCCCCCCACTTATGGAAGGACGCCTGTATCTGACAGGCCAACCTCAGCAGGCAAGAGCCTGATGGACCTCGATCTAAACACCGAGCCGGTTGACCTTAAAACGAGGGAGCCTGAGACGCCCTCGAGCCAGCATCATGCTGCAGCAATCGGCTCCAATGCGGCTGGGGGTAGGGTGACCTCTCAGCCTGAAAATGAAGGTATGGCTTTCACCTTTGATCCCCTCTGGCCACTTGGGCCTATGCGAGTCAAGTCCCAAGCTACCCAATCAGGGGATTCCTCAAACAGCCGGCAGAATATAGGTGCCGCCTATGCTCGTTACTTAACAAATAACTCTATTGGTGCAGATGCATCTTCCCGTTGGCCTGACCTCCAACAAAACGTAAAGAGGGTGCTGAGGACCCTTACACGGTCCGAGAAGGAGGCGGTGCCGGGTGTACATCAGGTCAACATGGACCGCCTCAATGCCCTGCTTGCTGAGGTAATTTGCCGGTTGGGGTATTAAAGCCAAATTGGCTCTCCACCGGCTGGCATATAGAATGCGTTTTACCTTTTTGCCGGTTTTACAATAATTGAGAGACTAACTCTTTTCCGGCTGATTTTACAGGTGATGCTGAGGGTAGATGGCCTCAAGGTTCCCTTGAGGAAGAAGAAGGAGGAGGTAAGGGACGCCAATAGGCAGGCTGCTGATACCATAGATGTTGCTCAATACAACACACTAATGTATGAAATTAAAACTAAAAGACGGGAGATGAAACAGGAGGAGCTTATCAAGGAGCTCACTGCGATTATGGAGATGGCCAACAAGAAGGCGTCTGACTTTGAGCTGCAACTGAAGAACATCCAATCCGATCTCAAGGCACTGGGGGATGCTGATAAGGAGAACACCTAGCTCAGGGAATACGTCTCCTGGCTGAAGAACGAGCTTGCCCAGACGCAGGCCAACCACAAGGTTGAGTTAGCGGCCGAGCAGGACCGGCTAGTTACTGAAAACGAGCACGACTACGAGGCTCGTACGAAGATGGCCTGGTCCCTCGTCCACCTAAACTGCGAATGGGGGTTCTTCGAGTTGAGGTACAAGTATGCCACTGAGGTGTACGATGCTTAGGCTCTCGGCCTTAAAAAGCCAGCTCCTTTCGAGGAATGGGCTGGCATTGTGAGCTCAGAGGAAGATCAGGAGGAGGAGCAGGCGGAAGAACAAGCGTCGGTTGATGCTAATCAAGCCTAACCTCAGCAAACTCAGCATGCTCCTCCATCCGGACAGGGCCAGACGTCTCCACCTCCCCAGCAGCAGTGAACTTTATTTTTATTTCCGGCCTGCGTGCCGAGTATTCTGGATGTATTCTCTCTTATTCCCGGACATAGTTCCGACTGACAATTACTCTTGGCTTTTTGCCAATTTTTAATAGAATTTGCCAACTGAGTCGGCTTTTGCTTATATTTGCGTTTGATATATTTTCCTTCAATTTTTGCAATTTCCTAGCATGCGTGCACAAATCTCTTAGCGCATGCGGTTTACCGGATGCATTGGCTTGTGCCCCTGGACGGTTGTTTGCTTGGTAATGGCCCCACCCTAAGCAGGCAGCCGTCCAATTAAGCATCTGAACGAATAGACTGGCGGTCATTAGCCACCTTTAGAGCAATTTCTCAAATTATTTTCTAAGTTGGAATAGAAGACGGGTTCGGCTAGGGACCAACCTAGATTACTCTATTATCCAGCTGTGAGTTACCCCTTAGGGTAATCAGTCTTCGCCATTTGTTTAATAGCAAGCGGCCATTGGCAGTGTGTAGGTGTCATAACCATGTTATGTTTTAGCTGCTAAGGCTTTGGCCTTGCTTAATTTTGATTTGTAACCGGCTGTAGTGCCTTTGGGCAAAGACCGGTTATATCTGACCAAGATATCAGTTACCGTTTGTGTTGGTTTGAAGTAACGACTGGTTGTATCTAGTTCTTAATTGATTATTCAAACGGACGTGAGTTATCTTTAACCTAGATAGTCGGTTAAAGCCGCTTGAGTAATGATTTATAGAACAATGTACCACCCAAATGGGAGATGCTCTCTTCGACGAATTCACCCGAATGGGCGTCGCCGGTTGCCTGATCATGTTGGAGGAAGCGGTTTGAAGGTTATCCGGCGATTGGCCTCGTAAATAGTTGCTAAGTTGTTTGCTTTAGCTTATATCTACTCAAGATGGAGCAGACGTAAAATTTAACATGTTCGTTTATGCATTGCATAGGCGGTATTTATACAGAATAAATATGTGAATAAAGCATCTTTTCATTGATATACTCTATTTACAAAGATTTACAAGTCTTAGAAGTAGTACTTTTTCAAGTTATCTACATTCTAAGTTCTGGCTAGTTGCCTGCCGTCTGGAGTTTCCAAATGGTAGGTGCCGCCTCTGACTTCTTCATAAATCCGGTAGGGGCCTTCCCGATTGAGGGTTACCTTTCCTTGCTTATTGGCCCTACCAGTTGCCTCCATTTTTTGTAACACAAAGTCCCCCACTTTCAAGGGCCGCTTGTGCACTCTTCGGTTGTAGTCTCTCGTCATTCTCAGACGGTAAATCTCATGATGCAAGGCGGCATTGCCCCTGCACTCCGGGAGCGAGTCCAATGCTAACCGCATAGCCTCTAAGTTAGCCTCTTCATCGTAGAGCATGACCCGAAGAGTTGGCTCATAATGCTCAATAGGCAGAACGACTTCAGTGCCATAGGCCATGAGAAACGGGTTTTCACCGGTTGCCCCTATTTCAGTTGTTCTGATGGCCCATAGGACATGAGGCAACTCATCTGCCCATAGGCCGCCAGCCCTTTCAATTTTCTTCTTTATGCCGTCTGAGATGAGCTTGTTGAAGGCTTCAACTTGGCCGTTTGCTTGGGGACGATCAACTGATGCAAAACAGTGCGAGATCCCTTGATCTCCCAACCAGCTTTGAGTGTAGGCGTCTCAAACAGAGGGCCATTGTCAAAGACCATAGACATAGATAGCCCAAATCGGGTGATAATGTTCCTCCAAATGAAAGAGACGACATCCTTTGTCTTTATGCCCTTGACCGCCTCTGCCTCTACCCATTTAGTGAAGTAATCAACGGCAACTAGGATGTATCTCTGACCGCTAGTAGCAGGCGTATATGGACCCAGGATGTCCATGCCCCATTTGGCGAATGGCACTGGGCTGTAGATAGCCGTTAAATCAGTAGCCGGACGGTTGATAAGTTTGTCGAACTTTTGACATTTATCACACTTCTTCACCATTTCCATGGCATCTGCCTCAAGAGTGGGCCAAAAGTAACCTTGCCGCCTGGCCCTTTTCGCTAGAGTTTTGCCGCCTATATGTGATGCACAAAACCCCGAGTGTAGATCCTCTAGAACTTCTTTCCCCCTTTTCGGGGTAACACATTTCAGCAACGGCTGGAGGTAACCCTTCTTAAAGAGCTCTCCCTTATGAATTTCAAAGCTTGCGTCACATTTTTTCATTGCAGCCGCTTCTGAGTGAGCATCCGGCAGAGTGCCGTTTGCGAGATAAGCCCGGATGCCATCCATCCAGGTCGAGCTTCGATCAAGAACTCCAATGGGATCATGTTCAATGCTTCTCTTTATCATGACTTCCCAAAAGACTCACCTAGGCATATCACAGGAGGCGGATGATGCCAGTTTAGAGAGCGCATCCGCCTGATTGTTTTCTGACCTGGGCACTTGACTTAGATGAAATTCGTCAAGTGTCCCGGCCTCGTCTTTGACTGCCTGAAGATATTTGATCATAGCCGGATGGGTGGCCTCGTAATCACCATGGTATTGGCTAACGATCAACTGAGAATCAGAGCAGGCGTCAACCTTTCTTGCTCCTGCCGCCTTACACATGCGGATACCGGCTAGCAGAGCCTCATATTTTGCCTCATTATTCGAGGCTTGAAACTTAAACCGTAGTGCATTTTCATATTTGTCCCCTTCCGGAGACTGGCATATTATCCCTGCACCACAGTTGTTTATAGTAGAGCTCCCGTCTACATACACTTTTCAAACCTGATCAAGATTTTTATGCTGAGCTGGCCTTGTAATTCGAAAATGAAGTCGGCAAACGCCTAACCCTTCACTGCCTTTCTAGGTTCGAAAGTGATTTCAAAGCTTTGCATTTCAATAGCCCATTTTAGCATCCTACCGAATGACTCCAAAGTTGTCATTGGCCGCTTGAGGGGTTGATCTGTGTAGACCACCACCGGATGAGCCAAGAAGTAGGGTTTCAACTTCTTGATTGCCATGAAAAGGGCAAGGCCTATTTTTCAACCAAGGGGTACCACAGTTCAGCATTTCGAAGAACATGACTAATGAAATAGACCAGGAGTTGAATGTCGTCTCTCTTAGCTAGGAGAACGGCACTGAGGGCATGATTTGAGATGGCCAAATACATGTAATGATTTTCCCCGGCTAGAGGGCTAACCAGCCTTGGCAACAAGTGCAAGTGCTCTTTCAATTTCTGAAATGGCACCTCAACATTTTCCCCCAATTCGAATCTAGTCTTCTTCTTGATTGCTTGGAAGAAATAGAGGCACTTGTCACCTGACCGGCTGAGGAATCTCCCCAATGCCGCCAGGCAACCGGTTAATTTTTGAACCTCTTTAACAGTGCGGGGTGACTTCATATCAATTACCGCCTATACCTTTTCTGGATTGGCCTCTATCCCCCTTTGATCAATCAAAAATCCGAGAAACTTCCAAGACTCAACACCAAAGACACACTTCTTGGGGTTGAGCATGACCTTATGCCGCCTGAGGGTGGTGAATGTTTCTCGGAGGTCAGCAAGGTGATCCGTCTGTAGCTTGGATTTGACTATCATGTCATCAATGTACGCGTCTACATTCCTTCCAATTTGATTAATAAAAAATATATTAATCATTCGTTGGAAAGTTGCAGGCGCATTCTTCAGCCCAAACTAGGCGTGAGCACGGATCGGATATCCGATCCGAAATCCACTTTCGGATTGGATATCCGTATCCGAAAATTAGGATATTTGATATCTGATATCCGATCCGAAAGTTTCGGAAATCTGATATCCGGATATCCGAAAATTTCGGATCGGATAGCTCGGATATCCAATATCCGACTTTTTCAAATTATTGTTTACAAATTCATTTAATGGCCAATTTACTTTTTGTAAAGGAAGATTGATAAACAAAGTACTTGTATATTGAAATTGAGCTAAATGAGAAGATCAAATAGACTAGAAGTTTTTAAAATCTAACAACTAATTTCACCAATAATTAGAATTGAAATTATAAAGTAAAAGAAAGATACTCAAATAATTGAAAAATAAGAAAAACGTATGAACTAGTAATCTAGTTACTAACTAAACTCCAAAACCAAAAACTAAGCTGATAATGGCAGGAATAAAATAACAAATTCCATAATTCCCCAAAAGTACAAGCACAATTTCGCAACAATTCAATGGATTAGCCTTCTTCACCAAGTCGTCCTTTATATCTGCTTCAAAAACGCTGCTGCTTCACCTCGGTTCCTTCGTCTCGCTGCTGGTATGATTCAACTTCGTTGTCCCTTAAAGCTTCTTCTCTTCGGATCTGCAAACCAGAGGCCACCTCGGTTCCTCCGTCTTCTGGTTCTTCACCGCCACTATTACTCAGCTTAGCCCAGAATATTTCCCCCCAAACTCCCAAAGTATCCTCCCTGAATTCCTCCTTTTGCCTAGAATATATCTCTTCAAAAACCGAAAACCAACCCGTAAATTCACCTTCTCAACAACTTCCTCGTTCTTCGATTATACCGAATAGGATATAATTAAAAAAAATTAAAAACAAAAAAATTGATCGAAAAATAAAAACTGATTAACAGATACCGAAATAAATTGAAAAAAAGTGATCGAAAAATTTAAGCAAAGTGGGTGCAGATGTTGATGGAGGTGAAGTACTGAACTGAGGGAGATCTAGAGTAAGAGGAAAGAGAGGAGAAAGAAGATAGAGAATCAGATAAGGAGGGAGATCTAAGGTTGATGATAGAGAAGAGGAGAGAGAAAGAGAGGCGGGTTGGGGGGTGTCTGTCAAACTTTAGGGTTTGGTATTTATATTGGGGTCTCAAACTTTAGGGTTCGGTATTATTAATGAGTAATTTCTTCGGATATCGGATCGGATATCCGAAATCCAAAATTTTCGGATCGGATCGGATCATCGGATTTTTGGATTTTCAGATAGTTTTCCTCACCCCTAGCCCAAACGGCATCACCGTATAACAGAATAACCCTTGATCAGTGACGAATGTCGTCTTCTCTTGATCTTTTTTCCACAAGGATATTTGATGAAAGCCTGAGTAGGCGTCCATGAAACTCATCAAGGCATGACCGGCTGTAGAGTCGACTAGACTGTCGATCTTTGGAAGTGGATAACTATCCTTCGGACATGCCTTGTTCAGATCCGTGTAATCAACACACATGCGCCAAGTACCATTCGGCTTTTTCACAAGAACAACGTTTGCTACCCAATCCGGGTAGTGACATTGCTGAATGAACCCGGCATCCATCAGCTTCTTGACCTCGGCGGCAGCTGCCTGAGACCTCTCCTCGCCGTGATTTCTTTTATTTTGCCTAACTGGCTTCTTTTTTGGATCCACGGCGAGTTTGTGGACAGCAAGATTCTGGCTGACGTCTGGCATCTCTTCCACTTCAAAGGCAAAAATGTCTTTGAATTCTTTCAACAGTTGGTACAAGTTGGCACCCAACTTTGCAAAAGCAGCCGTCCCCACCTTAACAGTTCGCTCCGGACGTGGGTATCTTGAAGAGGGATGTCAATATGCTCACCAGCCGGCTGGGGACGGAGATCATCTGACCGTTCCTGGATCAGTGATTGCTATTGATTTTCTTTCTTGATTGCCACCAACTGGTCTGCCTTCCTCTTTTTGCCGGCTGCTTTAGGAGCAGGCGCGGCTTCCTTGAAGTCATCAAGGTCAATGGGCTCTTCACCTTGGCCGGCTGCGGCCACAGTAGGCTTGACGTCTGAGAGATAACACTCCCTTGTCGTCTTCTGATCCCCATTCAGGGAACGCACTAACCCATCATCCCTCTTTAATTTCAGCAGCATGAGGGATGGGATGATGACTGCCTTTGACTCGTTAAGGGTTGGACGGCCCAAAATCAGATTGTAGGCGTTCAATTCTTCAACCACCAAGAATTTGACGACCATGTGGCGTCCTTCCCCCTTTTCTCCCAGCCAGATGGGTAGGTCAATCCTCCCCATCGGATGCACTACTCCACCCCCAAAACCAACTAAGGGGTGAGAGACTTTGTGCATGCTTCTAGGCTTGTACTTGAGCTTTTCCAGGCACCTGTAGCTGATAAGGTCAGACGAGCTCCCAGTATCATTAAGTATCCGGCCTACTCGTTGATTGGCGACCTTGCACTCGATGACTATGGGGTCATCATGTGGCCGCCTGACCTTGCCACGGTCCTTCTCAGAGATGATGACCTTAGGGAAGGGGTCTTTCGACGCCTGGCCCTCATCCACTGAGTTGACCTCTAACTTTCTGATATTGTCCTTAGTGCCCCGGATGGTAGGGTCCCCTCCGGAAAAACCGCCTGCTATAGTATAAATCTGCTCTTCATCAGTGTCTGAGATTATAGCAAGCTGGTCAGGCTTTTTGGACGGCTGTCCACTGTTTGTTTTGAGGGTGGACTTCAGAATGTAGGACTTTAGTACCTCTTTGTCAGCCAGATGGTCCAGCGACCGCCTGAGGCTATAGCAATCATTGGTGTCATTGCATATATCCTCATGGAAGTGACAGTATTTGCTTTTGTCCTGACTTTTGGCGGAACTTTTCATTACAGCCGATTTACCCGGTCTTTAATCTCCATGAGGATGGAGTAACAGTCCTTGTTGTACTCGTACTAAGGGACGTACGGTTTCAACTCTTTATTTTTCTTCTGGGATTGCTGACCAGAATTGTCCGCCACCCAGATTTCTTTCCTTTTCTTGCTCTCTTATTTTTTAGCCAGCTGAGCAGACCGGTTCTCTTTTTTATCGGACTTTTTAGGGTCCGAAGGCTGCTTGATGGCACAAAGCTCAGTCACCTGTATATAGGCTTCCGCCTCCATCAGAGCCTCTTGGAGGGTGGAAACCCTCTTCCTGACGAGGTCGAACTTAAAGGTCGACCCGTCCTTCAAACCTTTGAAGAAGTCTGTGTAGGCAACTTCGTCAATCAGCCCTAGAATCTGAATTCTCATCAGATTGAACCGCCTGACATAGGACCTTAGCCCTTCTCTATCTTCCTGCTGAATAGCTCCCAAGTCGAGACTTGTCTTTTTGGCGGGGATGTTCATAGAGAAGTTGGACGCAAAAAGGTATGCAAGCGTCTTAAAATTGTTGATGCAACTGGCTGGCAAATTGCCAAACCATCATTGGGCTATGCCCTTTAATGTCGTCGGGAAGCACCGGCACCAAGCGGCATCATCCAACCCCTGTAGATACATGAGGTTAGTGTACGCCATTAGGTGGTCTTCCGGGTTGGTGGTACCGTCGTAAGTACCAACCGACACATTCTTAACCTTGGCCGGTTGAGCCGCCTCGGTTATCTCCCTGGAGAACACCGACGGTTGTTCCCCAAGTTTTAGCAGCCGGAGCTGCCAGTCCAATGGCTGGACATTCAGTGTCGCCTGACCCCCAAAGAGGGCCAGCTGCATGTAGGGTGATCCATATGGCATGTATGGCTGTTGGAGCACATACGGAGCTGGCTAGATGATCTGAGGGCCAGTACGTGCGGACATGCCACGTGACTGACTCTGTCGGTTTGTTTCCGAATACCTCATCGAAGTATTCGGGAAACTGTCTGGATAAGTCGACGTTGAAGTCGACGTTGAAGCCGACTCAGACAATTGTTGACTTCTCTTCTGCTAGATTAACATTCGGACATTCGAGTAAGTCTTTTTTTATCCATCCGACTAAACTTGCCAGATGGACTTCCTTTTCCTTGCTTCAAGGAAACAGAATTTTGATAAATCAATCATGGGCCCATCCGTCCCCTTTGGTTTAGGGTGAGGAGTAGGCACACGGTCCTTCACATGCTTCTTCCCTGAGGGAGAAGGCTTCTTGGCCGACTGACCCTTGTTGGTGCTAGTCATCTTCTTATATATCAGGTCCTTGATTTCCCCTTTGAAACTTGTCATGAATTTCATGAGTTCGTCTCTTGTAACAGGGGCAGCACCCTCCACCGCCTGGGGTTGTCCAGCCGGCTTAACGGTTGGGTTACTTGGACCAGCTTTGTCTTCGCCTCGTTCCCTTGTTTCCTTGTAACGAGTGCGTCTTGTTCTGAGTGACCCGTTTGGGGCCATATAGGTTTCGACCTCAAAGTCGTCACCACAATCTTGGTCCGTGTGGACCTCAGCTTCGGTCGTAGGCCGTTTCTCATTAATGGGCAGTACAGACTCACGGGAAGCCATCTTAGAAGCACTCTCCCCGCAGACAGCGCCAAATGTTTCGGGGTTTTTGGAGTCCCTCGGGAGAGTTACAATTCCAAGAATGGATGTCGACCGTTTGTACCTGCAAAAACCATGGAAACTCCGGTTGGGTGGAGTTCCGCCTCTGACGATCAAGTTAGTATGTGTACGGACGGAGTTAAAAGTGCGGAATGTAAAGAGATTCCCTCGGATTCCGAGAGAGATTATCTGCAATTAATATTGCTCCGATTTGTGAATACTTCTGAATGTGCAATAAATGGGGATCTCTACCTATTTATAGGGTTTGAGGATCAGCTCCCCTTTCATGACTAGGACTGCCACGTGTCATCAAAGTATTGGTTCTGCCAGAACCTCTCTGAGGGTAACACGTGTCAGCATGCAATTGGTCCACGTGGACCGGGGTATTTTACCCTAAACACACGTTAATAGCTTAAGGAGCAAGGTTTTTCATAATTCGGAATCTAGCAAATTCTTGTGTATCAAAGTATGCAAGCAAGTCTTCCTGCCTCATCAAAGCTTCATGTAATGCCTACCCATCAAACAATGATATAAAGTACCATAAAACACCTCACGGCCTTATTTAATTTTCCTGTAGCAGGACACATGAAGAGCTGCCCTTCTAGTTTCTCTATTCATTTTATTTTCTTACATCAGAAAAATAGTTCATTATATAATTAGTAATAGTAACAAATTTATAATTAAGAGAGCTACCCTTCTGGTTGCAATCAATCCGACTTCTAGTGCATCACCACTCGATATATTGCAGCATTTAGCAACTCCTCTTTCTCAGAAGGCATCTGTGTTGGCGTTGTTTGAAATGTATTTACGCTCTCTTCAATATCACTAAGCCTTCTGTGAATGACATGACATCTTATGCAAGGCCCTTGGAGATTCAACAATCTTCATACCATCACTTTGAGCCAAGTTCCTGTTGACTTGTATAGGCACCTGTGTTGCTGTAAAGATACAGATAAGCTTCAGAGTAAAGCTTAAAAACTATTTAACTTACAAGACTTCAGTAAGCTAAAAGCATATAGATCCAAAATCTGAACTGATATACAAGGATATCAGGCAACTAGCACTGAATCTAAGCAAAATTAACAAAAGGATGCAGTATAATAGCGCTTAGTACAAGAAAAGGTAAATTAAAGTAATTTTTTTTTCTTTCCATGGTTAAACGGAAAGATAGCATCCGAAAAGGCCCCAGAAGAGTGACTCTTTGAAAGAAAATGTATGTACCTGAAGGTCAAAGGTCAAAACTGATACATTTTAATTCATTATCAACCTATATCATTGACTTTCCATTGTTCTTCACAAGAAAAAACTTAAACAATCTATAAATGTAAACATAACTATATACATGCCTTTGTGAGATATAACTGATCAATATTTGCTTTACAGACTCTCTTAAATATACGGACAAGTTTGACCTGCAAAGATGCATCTAAGCAATATGCTTTGTGGGGTTCAAAAGACAAATTACACTTTCCACCAAATAACCAATGGGGAGGGGAATGTTTTTTAAAACCACTTCCTGTATATCCCATCTTCTCAATCATCTCCTTCATATTCTGATACATTGTTGGCCTAACCTGCACATTTCATCAGAAAATTTGTGATTAAATTCATATAACTATGAAAATTATAGCTGATTAACTTCACAGTAAAATTGCGTTGCATTGAAGAATATACACTTACAATATGTACATTACGCATAGCAGCCATGAGCAACACAATAGGCATCTCCACTGCAAGAACACATAATTTTGAAGTTTTGACAATTATCAAATTGGTTTAGCAAAATTCAAAAAACACATAGATCTGCTAGCAAAGAGGTCTATGTACATACAAACGATTATTGGAAGAAAAAGACCCGTTCCATCTTCCATCTTAAGCACAATGGCTGGGTGCGGTGCATAATCTGGAAGATGGCCACCTTGAGGGCTGTTATGGACACAGTTTAAGAACCTGCCATCTCTCATCTTTAATGTGAAGCCATCTGAACCACATTTCACCTCAACTACAATAAAGCAATACAGATATACTGATTAATAGTATGCACAAAATAATTTGTGAAGAAAACAAAATCTAGAAACAGGCAACACATTATTCTCCAAAGAATCAACAGTGAATGCCTGAATGGAGCTTCTTTGCCCCAAAGCAGGCATGCAGAATTGACTTGTATCTATTGTAAACTTAGGGTGTATCTTGAATCATCACCATTGAAAAAATAGATGTGGCAAGAGAATGCAAGTTTTCTCTTAAGTAGTTCATTAATGTCCTAGCAAATAAAGTTTATAACCCATCAACCACAATACTCCAACAATCCAGTGCAATGATAACAGTTACAAAAAGAGACAGAAAGTGAGAGATTACTGGTTGATAATCGGTCGTAAGAAAACAAACATAGAACTAGGGGTTGCACAATGCATAGTCTCATACTATCACTTGACACTGTTGGAAGTTAACAGAAAAATACATTGTAGTATCTATGGACCTAGGAAATCCAGACACATGTTAGCAAGCAAGAATACCAAATTATAAGATAAGCTGATGAAGTTTATATAAACCATAGCTATTCCATCATTCAGTCTCATGAAATGGTAATGAGAGTACATCCTACCAGCTTCAATTACACTGGAGTTGACATAATCCTCATCATTTTCCTTTTCTGTTATGTTACCACTACCGTTAGAAGATGAACTAAAAGTGCAATGAACTGTACCAAGCCTTCGGATATTAAGTGGGAGAGTAAGCATGCTCACGTTAGTAGATCGTTGGCTAACACTCTTATAAGCCCAAAATGCACTTCTGAGCATGGCATCCTTCATCAAAGCAAAACTAATTGGTACTTGGTAAACACCAACCTGCTTCGCACGAATAGCTAATGACCCCATGTCCTACTTCCAAGTCCTAAGATCAACAAACAATTTCATTACATGAACTAGATTATAATAACTTAAAAGAAACCAAAAGGTATCCATGATCAAACCAATTAAGCTATCATCAGAAATTTTACTAACACTTGACCATTTAGGCATTTCCTACTCACTTAAGCTAGCAACTAGCAAGATAAGACATCAGAAACTTGATAGCAGCTTCATAAAACACATAATTGATTTTCCCACTTGGTACTATTTCAAAACTTTCCAGAAATAAATGTTCCTTCTTTTTATTAATGTATACTAATACAATTAGGTTTACACACTTTTTATAGTGATACCCTTCTGGACCAAATGTCTGATACACAATCTGCTACAGAAAAAACAGCCAACAAAACAGAGAATTTTTATCATTTATAACCCACAAAGGCCACAATATAATTCATGCAATATTTAATATTATCCAATCAATTTTCCCAGTTAAATATAAAGTAAAAGTCCCAGGGAAAGTACCCAAGGCCTCAAGGCTCAGGGTTGGCATCGGATCAAATCCCATTTACATCAATGACTTTTTGGTGCTTTCTAATCATTGCCCTTGGTTGGTGCTTTCTTCATCTCCTTCCCGAGCTTATCTAATATTGTATCAGTCACATTATTTGGTAAACAACCTGCATCTAACATCATCCTTAGGAGTTTGTGTGCATCTTTCAGTCTACCCACCTTTGTATGAATTTCGATTAATGTGTTAAAAGTAACAATATCAGGGTTTATCCCACTTTTCCTCATCTGCTCAAAAAGCTTCAACGCTTCATCAACTCTACCAGCCTTACCAAGAACATTCATGAGAGTATTGTACATAACAATATCAAGATAACCACCCTCGCTCACTAGCTTATCTAGAATGGAGCTAGCTAGATCTGCTCTTCCCATCTTTCCCAAACTTTGAATGATAATGTTATATGTTGCTACATCAGCTGGACAAAGGTTCTCACCCATTTCATGAAGAATTCCCCACGTTTGATCAAAATAACCCTTCTTCACAAATGAACTCATTATGGAATTATATGTGTAATTCACAGCATCAATTCCCATATCAGTAAAAACCTCAAACAGTTTGCATGCTATGCTCAATTGACCCTTTGCCAAAAAAATGGACAAGTATGTATTAACCATGTCAATATCAAATGAGTTCATCTTTTTTGCTTGAACTCGCCGACCCTTGTTCAAAGAGAACCATTTAAAAAATTGGCCATTGGATTTGACTTCATTCGCCAATTGATCCATGTAAGGAGATGATGACCACTCATCCACATCAGCAGTGCCTGCCTCCCAATCTGAATATTCATCATCACCTGATCCTACACCGCTATCTGCTCCAGCATCAACTGAGAGCAAGTCCACAATTTCACTAAAATTGCCTTCAGCTGGGAAAATGGGGGTGCAATCCTCTCTTTTTTTCTGCTGATGTTTCAATGTAACTTCCATATTAGCTTTCCACCTGAGAACATTGTGCAACAAATTTCCATCTCTTATGTGTCTCATCAACTGGTCTGTTGAATTCCATCGACCTTGCTTATAAAATCCAATTAAGAGTGAAGTTATAGTGACTAGATCAACAACAAATCCCCTGCCTTCCATCTCTTCTACCAAATGCAAGGCTTCCTCGATTTGGCCCTCCCTACAAAGATGCATAATGATGATGCTATAAGTAATTCCATCGACAAACTGCCCTTTCTTTTTCAAATCACAGAAAAGTGTGTAACCAGCAACTGCCCTGTCATTTTTAATCAGCCCATCAATTAAAATGTTGTATGTCCAACATGTTGCTCTAACCCCTTCTTGCGTCATCTTCTCAAAAAGTTGGCAGGCTTCTGTGAGCTTTCTAGCCTTTAGAAAAGCATCTAGGAGAGAATTGTATACAACAGTATCTGGTTGGAAACCACTACATAGCATTTCATTAAAGATCTTAGTTGCAACTTCAACCTGATACGATTTGCAGCAGCCCTGGATTAATATACGATAAGTGAAAGCATCAGGCTCATAACCTGAGTGTTTTAGCTCCTCCCAAACAATTAATGCATCCTTCACCTTGCCAACTAAACAGAGTACATGCATGAGACTATTATAAGTACACAGATCTGGACCACAACATGTACCAGCATTTGGTTCCTTCATCTCCCTAAAAAGGCGGAGTGAAGTTTCAAGGTCACCCCAACAGCCAAATGAATGAATGCATATATTATAACCCCATGTATCCAATGCAATGTTCTTCTCTCTCAAACAGGAAAATACTTTCCCAAACTCTTCCTTCATTTCGGCTCTTCTGAGAGAAACGAGCAATTCATTGCAGGCAACAGGCTCACAGGGAACAGCAGCTCCACTGCCGCTGGACATTTCTAGAAGTCTGGTAAACATAGTTAAAGCTAAACCAAGCTGCTTTTTTCGAACCAGAGCAATGACAACAGAATTATACATTAGGGGACTAAAGGTAGCTCCTAAAGCTTCCATCTGGTCAAGAGTTGCAAGAGCAGAATCAATCTGACCAGAATGGATAAAAGCATCAAGCAGAAGCTTAAAGGTGGCTGAATCAACAAGGACGCCATCATGCTTCATCACACTAAATAGATACTGCACCACATGATTATTAAGGTGATTGCGATTCCTTGAATGACAAAGTACACGGAAAATCTGGGAATAAGCTTCTGTAGAGTGTTTATAACCATACCTATCAGAGCACCACTTGAAAAACTCAATCTTTTTGGAAGGGTCAAGGGAGGTCTTTCTAAGAACATGCTGAATAAGACTCTCAGAGAGAGATACGGAATCAACATCAAGATATTCCGTTCCAGATTGAGACAAAGTTTTGGTGATATGGGCTGCCACGAGAAGGTTCCCGATTTCTTTTGATTGAGTAGAGATAGACTTTGATCTCTTTAATTGACCAGAAGTAGAAGAGCAGAAGTAACGACAGCTCCTCCACAAAACAATATCTAAAGAAGTTTGCATCCCAAATCATTCTAAATCTTCAATTGAAACCTACAATCATGATCAAATTCTCAAATATATTAAGATAAAGACTTGAAGTGCGACGCAAAATGTTTAAGTCATACAGAAACCAGTCAAATCACAGGACAAAAACATAACTACAACCACCATCCACACAAAAATCTGCTGTTGGCTTAAGAAAGAAAAATGTAGTCAAATCTTACATTCTTAAATTGAACATTTTGCATAATGTCTTTTCTACACCCTCTCACAATTTCCTATACACCCTATGCGGGGAGGATAATGTAGGAGGGTGTAAATTTACACCCGGGTGAAGGACGGAAATCGCGGCAACTTGTCAACATAATTCATATTCACATAATGCAAATCGTCGCAGACATGTGAAGAAACCAAATAAAAAGTCCTACACCATACTTTTAATGAAAGTAGGCTAGTTGCAAGTAACATACATCACACAATCATTCAACCAGTTCAATTATTCATTACTTGATCAGAAATCAAGTAATCAATCTCGAATATTAACAAACAAGCTACAATTTAATAACTTATACACTAAATCATACAGTTAATGCAGCGATAATTAAATTAGATTGTGAAATTGATATGATGATAACAAATACAGACAACTTACCTAATTAAGAGTTCAACGGAGAACGTCAACTGCGCTTGAATGGAGAACGTTGAATGGAGAAGTGAGAGAGGTAGAGTTGGAGGCCTTGATAACCCCATTAAAGCCAAAACGTCCCTTTTTCCCCTAATTCAGCTCTTCAACTCTTAATTAGGGGAAAGAGAAAATGAAGTGTGGTCTGTGGAGGTGAGAGAGTGTGCTTGAGGAGGAAACAGAATGATTTGTTTTACATGAATTGATGAATGTAGTAAACTATTTTCATGATAACCATGGTTTAAAAACGCTGGAATATCCAAAGCCATTAACAAATAAAATTATTTGTGTTACTATTTGAATGAAATAATGTAAAAAAAAAAAAAAAAATGGGGTTATGGTGAATAGTGGCTTGAACAAGTATGAATGGTTTGAAAAACAAATCGTTCATGAAAATTATTTTTCTGACAAAAAACTCACTTTTGTTGAAGCTTTTACTCCAAAAGTGATTTTTTTGTAAAAAACAAATAAAGAAAATAAAAGGTAAATTGCTGACACAGACAACATGCAACAACTCGCCATGTGTCCTCATGCATGCCCTTGGATCTTGGAGGTGGGGTAAGTGAATAGTAACATGAACAATTTTTTTTGTTCATGGTTAACATGAGGATGTTTGAAATTATTTGTTTGGTTGATATATATGAGAGAGAGAGTTTTTTTTTGTGTGTGTGAATACTGTAAAGAGAAACTTGGGCGTATTTACCGCGCGCGTGATAATGTTAGGTTAGCTCAAAGCAAACTAATTTAGTCGCGGAAACCAAAACTAACTTTATTTTACCAACAACTTAACCAAGCTAAGATTGTTGAGTACATACTTATAAAACTTCAAAAGGAACTCTATCTAGGTGATCAATATCGAACTCCCAATGCAGTATAAAATCTCTATCTGAAATCATGATGAAAGGAATGGTGTCCTTCCAACAAGTGTATTATTCCGATAGAGGGTTCAGAATTATTAGAAAGCTAATTTTTCAGTGAGGTCAAGTGATCAGAATGCCTAGGTGGAGGCCGCTTCCGATCAGTAATATTAATGTGTAATTAATATTACAGCTTAATCTCGACAGAAACCTTCGGGTCACACCCAATCGAGTAACCGATCCGAGACGACGAATCAATCCGAAGGATTAGATGAGTCATTAGAGTATTACGAACAAAGACGTCGGATGTCGAGCTTAGAGCGTCGAAACCGAGCGTCACGAGTTGAGTCGAATTTAGAATTCGACGAGACGAGAAAAATCAACAAGCGACAAGTATGTGCTAAGCCATAGCCTCGCATTGGCCTAGCCATGCGAGTGCTAGGCTAGCCTAGGCCACGCACCATACCGAGCTTGCTAGCAGCGCTGGCTAGCTAGCTGGTGTGGCAAGGCTAGCATCGCTGGCGCGCTAGGCGTGCTAGCATGCTAGTGCCTCGTACATAGCAGCCCTACCGTAGCATCGCAAGGCCAGCAGCAACACGTAAGTGCTGGGCCTCGCTAGCATCGCTATGCGTGCTTGTGCTGTGCATGCGTGCGTGCTAGCCAAGTAGCACCAGCCATCGCAACGTGTTGTGCGTGCTTGCCCTGTGTGCTATGCGTGCTGGGCATCGCATAGCCCTCGCACCCGCATCACACAAGCAACATCAGCCAACAACCCGCAATGCATGCGTGGCGTGCTTGCTGCGTGTGTGCTTAGGCTGGCTGGCCAGCAAGCCCATCCTTGGTGCTAGGCGCCAGCTGGGCAGCCTTGGCACGGTTTGGTGGGGATCGATTCTTGGTAGCTTATGCTTGGGGAGCAAGGTGTATTGGTCCCCCCCCTATGGTGGTCCTCAACAACCTTGTCCCTCCTTTTGCCACATGGAGCTTGTTGATTGGTTTTCATTATGATTGGAGAAAATGCAATTCTCCCAAATTGATGGAAAAAAGGAGAATCAAGTCTCCTTTCCCTATAAATACCCAAGATTTGGGTTTGGGAAAAACCACTTGAGTTGAACTCAATGAGGCATCTCCCTTTAGGTGAAAAAACCTCTAATTTCGTAATACTCTAGTCTTATCTTGGTCTAGCCCCAGCTAACCTCCAGGGTAGAGGCCGTTCGGGTCGGGTCTCGAGGGTGGACTCCGTCGGAGGCTCTCGCGCTTGCGGAGCTAAGGCTTTGAAGTCCGAGCTCCATAGGAGCAAAGCACGCGTCGAGGGTAAGAATGCCATTTCCCTTTCTTTCTTTTATGTTGTTAATTATGTGATTAAATATTTAGTTGCTTTAATTAGTGAGCGGGTCTTGGGCGGGTTTCTCTTCTGCGTAGCGTTGGACGCTACGAAACCCAACAGCGGTATCGGAGCCGCGCTCATTTTAATTATTGTAACTAATAATTAATTAAGGTGATTTAAAATGGATTTAAATTTCTGGTTGTGCTTTCTAATTGGATTAGAAGCTCGTTTTAATTAGTTTTAATCTCGTTTTTTTACTAGTTTTGGCTGACGAAACTAGATTTCGACTCAAAAATAGTGATTTTTAGGTGGAATCGATGTTCTAAATCGTTTTTGATTCTTTAAGGGTTGTCCATAAGCCAAAATCCACCCAGAAACATGTTTTTCGAGGGGTTTTTCGTTTTTGACAAAAAAATTTAAATCTTTAAACCTTGATTAATTATGACATGTTGAAGGTAGCTTAAATGTATGGTTGCATCCCTAATCTACTGCAATTATAAACCTCATTAAGCATGTTTATGAAGTCATAATTGGTGCTTAATTTGGTATGTTCATTTTTCACATAAACTTGATTTTTTCACATTGTTGCAAATTAATTGCTTCAAGTGTGTATGTTTATGGTGAACTTGTAATTTTTGAAGCCCCAAATATTTCAAAAATTCAATCTTTAATTTTTTATTTGGTTGGAACTTTGACTGCTAAATTCCATGTTGAACTAATTTTGGATTTAATCATTTTTGTGTTGATTAAAGTCCTTAAAGTTCAAAACTTTTGATTGAATTTAATTAATCTTCATATTGGAAAATGTAATTTTTCAATTATACACAAGTTATTGTTGGAAATTTTTCATTGGATGAAAGGGTTTATTTTTTCAATCTCCTTAATTTTGTCAAATCTCATTATTAATTTATATTTGGTTAAATTAATTATAAGTCTAGCCCTTCAATTTTGTAGCATCAAGATAGACCTAAATTGATTTAAAGAATGGTTCTTGAACAATTTAGGCTTGTGCACTATTAAAATTGAATTTAATTAAGTTTGACTTGTTTTATCTTCATTTTGCTCTAAATTGATTCTAAAATAAATTTAGAATTAATTTTATGTCACACATATATCGGGATTAAAATCCCGAGTCAAGTGCACGCAAATCGAGGCAAACCGCCCAAAATGCACTCTTGGGCTAGTCGGGCTGCTCATAGTAGCCCACATGTGGCTGCCAAGGTGCTTTATGGGCTGCCATGTTTCGAGGGTGTGCTGATGTGTGGCAGGCTGGGTGCACGTTGTGTGTGTGCTTGGTGCGTGGTGCATGGCTGCTAGGAGATGCTTGCGAATGCTGCTGGGTAGCAAGGCATGCGAGCCCCAATAAGCCCAACCACTCGCTGCCAGCGCTAGCATGATGCGTAGCATGCTGCTGGTGCCAGCAAGCGTGGCGTGCATTGCTAGGCAAGCATGCCAGCACCCCAAGCACGCAGCCCACACTCGGTTTGTGGGTGGGCCGTTTTTGCGTTAATTGGGCTATCGGGTTTTGTAAAATTTTTGCCGTTTTAATTTTATTTAATTATTTTAACGAGGCTATCCTCGGTTTTTCCGGCTTTTGTAAAATTTTAATTTTGACAGAATTTGGGTTAACCGGCTTAATTAATTGGATTAATTAAGTTGGATGCGGAATTTAGTGGGAGCTTCTTTAATTACTTGAACTAATTGCGTCTTAATCACATAAAATGTTTAACAACTTTGACTAGTTTTAATTAAACGCGTTAATCGGATTAACCACCTAAGTTAGTTACTAGTTTATGCGTGTTATGCATTGTTACTTGTTTTTCGTTGTAAAATGCATGGGCCATTCACATATAGTGAATGGATGAATGGAATGAATATTGTTTCACAGGTTTTGTGAAAATGGCAACTAGTGGGGCCCGACTAAGATAGTAAATACGGACTGCGATCCGTTATGTATTTTTGTAAATCTAAATACGGTCTGCGTACCGTTGCCTATTTTTGTACCTTAATATTTAGATTATTCCTAGTCGTAGTAGCTAGTAGATTCTTAGTTGGCGTAGATGTCTCGAAGACAGCGTTTCTAAAAAGGCAAGCCAAAGAAGTTGCATCGGAGACCCTTGAAGATTTGAAGACTCAAGGGGTCATGCTAGTTGTCAAATGCATCATTTACTTATGTCTTATATATATAATTGTGTTTATATATGATTGGATAGTATGATAAATGCATGTTTAGGATTTCAAATGTTGCTGTTTGGGGGTTTTTTATGTGTCCTACAGGAGAGTTACAATTTCCTAGTATGCTCCTTCCTTTGCCTGTACCTGCACAAATAACGGAATACTCCGGCTGGGGCTGGGGTGTTCCGTCTCCGAAGATTAAGTTAGTCTCTTTGTTAATGAGGAAATAAGACAATAAATGCTTCTCTATTTGAGAGCGTTTGCAAGGGGATTTGTGTTTTGTTGGTGGTTGGGAAAATGATTCGATCCCCATTAATGAGGTCTGCCCTTACTATTTATAGTAGGGGAGAGCTGTACCTCAATTAGGGTACAAAGACACGTGTTGCAAAGGGATTGGGCCTTTGCTGACCGTTACGATCTTGACACGTGGCAAGCCATTATGGGGCCACGTGTCTTAGGGGTATTTACCCTAAACATCTACCCATCACAGGTGTGACGTGGCATGTCCACGTGTCACCTGTGACAAGTGTCAGACGCATGGGAGGAGACGGTTCGTCTTCTTCCCTCCTTTTTTTCAAATTTTAAGTTTTTAGGGCAGAAGGCATCGTTTCGCCTTCTGTTCCTTTTCTATAAATGAGAGACACACTCTCTCTCCTCCACACTTTACATATTTTTCAAAAAAATTCTTTGAGAGCTCTGATACCGGCTGCTAATTTCTTTCAATTTTTCTTGCATCCGGCTTTGTGAGATCAAGTACATCCGGCTACCGGTTGGGTATTTTCTCTGCAATTTCTAAGGTGCCGGATCCCTTTCTTTATTCTCTTTTACTTCTCTCTTTTTGAGGATTTGTTGAATGTTTTCCCCATCCGGGTGGTAAGCCGCCTGAGGGGTCCTAGACCCATTTCCAAGTTGACTACCATACCCTTTCTTTTTCTTTCAAATAACAAGGCTTTCAAAGCACCCTCATCCCGTATTACCCCGCCTGGGTATTTGTTTTGTCAAGAAATGATTTCAAAAACCCCAACCGGTTTTAAAGCTGGTTGGGTCATCATCCTTGTCTTTTCATGACCTTTTCAATTTTAAAGATGCGTTCAATGCACCCCCATCCGGTGACTCACCGTCTGGGTATTGTTTGAACAGGCCTTTTTGAAACAGGTCTTACTATACCCTCATCCGGTATTTTACCGTTTGGGGTATGGTTGACTTTAAATGCTGCTTGCAGCACCTACATCCGGCATCTTTACCGGATGGGGTATCTCTGACCCAACTTCCTTGATACCGTCTGGGGTATCATGGAGTGAGCCTTACAATTCTTTTTACTACCTTTACCAATGCTTATCATAACCCCCCCATCCGGTTTTATACCGTTTGGGGGTACTTCTAACCTAGCTCACTAAATACCGTCTGGGGTATTATTCAGTGAACTTTACAATTTATCTAGCTAAGTTTTACAAAAATGCAAGTCATAACCCCCACCCGGTCTTATACCGTCTGGGGCACTTCTTACCTAGCTCGCTGAATACCGTCTGGGGTATCATAGAGAGCTGTACAACAATTCAGCTAGCCTTTACAAAAATGCAAGTCATAACCCCCCATCCGGTCTTATACCGTCTGGGGTACTTCTGACCTAGCCCGCTGAATACCGTCTGGGGTATCATAGAGAGCTTTACAATAATCTAGCTAGCCTTTACAAATGTTTGTAAAGAACCCCCATCCGGCCTTACACCGTCTGGGGTACTTCTAACCCACCTCATTGAACACCGTCTGGGGTGTTTTTGGGCGAGTTAGTGAATAACCGGCTAAGCATTTACTTTTTCTTTTTCAGCTTTAAACACTTTTGTGGAGTTCCCCGCCTGAGGTGACTTCAAGCCAACTCTTTCAACTTTCTCATTTCAAAGGTACCGCCTGCATCCCATACTTATCACTTTCTTTTATTTCCGGTTTCATAGTATAAGAATATGGACTACACCAATGCACACACGGCACAGCCTACGACTTTGGTCAGCCGGTCACCAGGAACGGCTGAGTCTAGGACTGGGATTGCCGTCTGGGGGTGCTTGGAACAACCTTCACCTACATCGAATCCGACCGTCTCTGTTCATGTGCAGGACAGAATGGCTCGGATCAGAGTGACGGCAGTCGACCCTGACTACCAGTCCAACGATGCAGCCGGTGATCCGGCTGACCCTATAAATCAAGAACAAGCCGAGGAACCGGCTGAGATGGGTCCTAATGAAGAGGTTCTGCAAGATTCCCCGAATACTCCTAGCACACTGGGTGACAGTATCTTGGATACCTCTGGTTCCAACGCTGAGGAATCCGGAGAGGGATCCGGTGAAGAATCCGGAGAGGGATCAGCTGATAATGAGGAGTCCGGCCTTGGCTCTGATGAAGAGTCTTTTGAAGAGGCGGCTCCTATTGACGAGGAGGCCTACAAGTGGCCGGCTAAGGGCGACCCAACTAATATGACCATGTCCGCCAGGGATGTGGTTACTTTAAACGCCACACTCCCTGCTTTTTTAAAGAAGAAGCCGGTTGGGGAGGAATGGGAAGTGGTTGTCCCACCTGTAGAGGCAAGCGTCGTTTGGACCGACGACGTGGACAATGCCGACAACTACTTCGGCTGCTACGAGGCGGCATTCACAACTGGCCTCCAGTTCCCCCTCCATCACTACATAAAAGCCATACTAAAGGGGTATGACTTGGGTGTATGGCCGTTGACCCCTAATTCATGGGTCAACATTCTTGGATATATTGTCGCCTGCGAGCTGTAGGATGTCAAGCAAAGATGGGAAGCATTTGCGCATATGCATTACTTAAGCAGAGCGCCGGGTGGGTGGAATGCGTGGTACACTCTCACCACGCTTTCGGAGTATATGATGACTTTGGACAAGCCGTCCAAATGGAGTAATTGGAAGAGTAAATTTTATGTCGTCTCTTCCCCATCCCCCCAACTTAACCGCTGGCTGCGTAGATACAATAAGCACCCGACATTGGTGGGAAGAAAAAATGCGCTCTCCCTAAAGTACCGGCTGAGGCTTGGGACCAAATAATGGAGAAGGGTCTCTTTCTAAAGACAACCGCTCCACTGGATGACGGGAGCGAGATCATAGTTTCCCAATTTTGGGTGCCCCATCCGAATTGGTTTAAGGATGAGGGTTTTTTGTCCCTTTGTAATTTAAGTACCATATTTAATAAGGGTAGGTTCACTGATTGATCAAGTCTTTCCCGGATGGGTATACTTTGTGTGATCTCTAACCATATTTTCTCTCTTTTTTTTTTGGTAGAAGAAGCAAAAAGAATGGTGCCACCAGAGAAGACACCGGCTACTTCTGCCATTCTTTTGAGGAAGAAGCAGCTGGAAGAGAAAAAGGCGGCGCTGGCCGCCAAAAATGCCGGGGTAGTCTTTTCTTTACCATCTTTCTGTTTTTCAGTTTATTCTTCTTTTGCCGGATGTACCCTTTTATAAGATTTTAACCGGATGCATCCTTTTTGACTGTTTCTAGGCTGAGAGCCAAGTCGTACCTCGTTCTGTAGCGAGTATGCAAAAACGACCGGCTGGGAATATTCCCAAGCCAGTCGCCAAAGTGCCTAGGGTGGAGGCTCCTGCCCCGGCTGCTGGGCATAAAAAGAAGACGCCTGACAAGGACAGGCCAACAACAGCAGGGAAGAGCCTGCAATTCACTCCCCACTTTGAAATGGTGGTGGAGTCAGCAAGATCGGATGCTCGTACTCAGACGGGCTCCGGTTCTTTAGCGGCTGGGGGGGCTTTGACCCCACAGTCCGAAAAAGGTAAAACTTCTGCCTTTGATCCCCCCTGTCCGCTTGGGCATATGCGAGTAAAAACCCAAGCAAGCCAATCCGGGGATTATTCTGGACACCGCCTGAATATTGGCGAGGCATATGCCCAATACCTTACAGATGATTCTATGCTTGCAGATACAACCTCCAGCCGTCCAAACTATCAGCAATATGCTAAGAGGATGGTCAAGACCATTACTTGGTCTGAGTGGGAAGCTGTGACGGCTGTGCACACGGTCAATCTTGACTGGATCACTTCTCTTCTTGCTGAGGTACATAAACCAGATGGCCTATGTTTAAGCAATAATCTTTTTTACCGGATGCAAGTACTTTGTTTTTGATCTTTCCTAACACTTTTCCCCGATGATATCGCAGACGCTACTGAGAGTTGATGGGCTCAGCGTCCCTCTGCGCAAGAAGCAGGAGGAGGTAAGAGACGCTCAGAAGCACGCATCTGAGCTTATTAACGTTTGCCAATTCAATGCCATTTCATATGGCTTGGAAACTGAAAAACGGAAGTTGCAACAGAGGGAACTGCTGAAGAAGGCGGCTGAGGCTGGGGAGGTTGCTTTGAAGAGAGTTGATGAGCTTGAGCTGCAAGTAAAAAATCTTCAAAATGACCTTAAAGCTCTGGAGAACGCTGACAAGGAGAATGCTGATCTTCGGAAGGACAACAGCCGGCTGGTAACTGAACTTGCAAACAATCAGGCGGCTCATAAGAAAGAGCTAGAAAAGGAACAACTCCGCCTGATTGAAGAAAATGAGGCCAACTGCGAAGAGCGTATGAAGCTGGCTTGGAACCTGATCCATCCGGACTTTGAGTATGAATACTGGAATCTTCGATACCAGTATGCCTTTGAGGTTTACGAGGCAAAGGTACTCGGTGCTGACCCTCCTCCCGCTTTTAACGAGTGGGTTGAGCGCAACAATGAGATTCAGCCGGATGGGGCTAACCAAGAAGCGCCAGTAAAGGATCAGCAAGAAGTGGTGGAGCAGTCGGCCGAAGTTTTAATCGATCCAACTTAGCAGCCGGAGCATCAGCAGCAGCAAACTCAACAACAACAACCACCTCAACAGCAACAACAACCATAAACATTTTTTATCTTCTTTTCCGGCCTGTGAGCCGAGTATCTTTGAGTGTAACTTTCCCGGACGGGGGTCCGGTTAACATTTCTATACATATTTTTTTTAAAATCTACTAGTCAACGCAGTCGGTTTTGCTATTTTATATTCTCTATTACTTGCATATTTTATTTATGCATTTTCTACAAGTATTACAAGTTTCTACTACTCATTCGGTAAAAATGAGCAGCCGTTCTATTTTTCGCCGGACGAAGCGATGGTATCGTGATATGCCCCTGAAATGGCCAACTGTTTACTCCAACGGTAAACAGGCAGCCGTTTCATTGGCGTCGGATGGGTGATCAATGATTGATCTACTCCTACTCCGGCTGGTGAAATAAAATGCCCCTGAAATGGCCAACTATTTACTCAAACAATGGTAAACAGGCAGCCGTTTCATTGGCAGCCGGATGGGTGATCAATGATTGATCTACTCCTACTCTGGCTGGTACAATAAAATGCCCCTGAAATGGCCAACTGTTTACTTAAACAACGGTAAACAGGCAGCCGTTTCATTGGCAGCCGGATGGGTGATCAATGATTGATCTACTCCTACTCCGGCTGGTACAATAAAATGCCCCTAAAATTGCCAACTGTTTACTCCAACGGTAAACAGGCAGCCGTTTCATTGTCAGCCGGATGGGTGATCAATGATTGATCTATTCCTTCTCCGGCTGGTAAAATAAAATGCCCCTGAAATGGCCAACTGTTTACTCCAACGGTAAACAGGCAGCCGTTTCATTGGCAGCCGGATGGGTGATAAATGATTGATCTACTCCTTCTCCATCTTGTACAATAAAATGCCCCTGAAATGGCCAACTATTTACTCAAACAATGGTAAACAGGCAGCCGTTTCATTGGCAGCCGGATGGGTGATCAATGATTGATCTACTCCTACTCCGGCTGGTACAATAAAATGCCCTTGAAATGGTTAACTGTTTACTTCAACGGTAAACAGGCAGCCGTTTCATTGGCAGCCGGATGGGTGATCAATGATTGATCTACTCCTACTCCGGCTGGTACAATAAAACGCCCTGAAATGGCCAACTGTTTACTCCAACGGTAAACAGGCAGCTGTTTCATTGGCAACCGGATGGGTTTTAAAACCGTTTGGGTGGCTTTAAGACAAAAACCGGTTGCATTAACCCGTTAGG
This sequence comes from Chenopodium berlandieri, assembly GCA_034703905.1. Lineage (NCBI taxonomy): Eukaryota > Viridiplantae > Streptophyta > Magnoliopsida > Caryophyllales > Amaranthaceae > Chenopodium > Chenopodium berlandieri. Next base: position 8,213,165 of record CM068285.1, read on the forward strand.
ATTTTTACTTTGTCGGATGGATCACTTTTGGGTCCTTGCCGGATGAATCCTAGATGCAAAGGATCTTTTCTAACGGTTGCGAGTTTTTTTTTAAGTAAATGCCGTTTGAGTTATTTGATCGCTGGAATAATGTACCACCCGGAAGGGAGCTGTTCTCTTCAACGATTTCACCCGGATGGGTGTCGCCGGATGACTGCTCTTTTTGGAGCAGTAGTTTTTAACAAGTGTTCTTCCATCTGTGTTTTTGCACTAGACAGGTGCTAATACAATTGTATGAATGGAAATTATAGGCTTTCACATTTCAATACTATTTACAAAAAATTACAAATTCCTTAGAAGTAGTACTTTTTCAAGTTATCTACGTTCCATGTACGAGGCAACCGCATTCCGTCTGGGGTTTCCAGGCGGTAAGTGTCGTTTCTAACTTCTTCAAAAATCCGGTAGGGTCCTTCCCAGTTTCGGGTCAGTTTCCCTTGTTCGTTCGCCCTACCGGTTGCCTCAAGCTTTCGTAAAACAAAATCTCCAACTTTGAGGAGGCGTTTGCGCACCCTTTTGTTGTAGGCCCTCGTCATTCGCAACCGATAGATTTCATGACATAAGGCGGCATTGCCCCTTCTTTTAGGAAGAGTATCCAAAGCCAGGCGCATGGCTTCCCAATTTGCCTCTTCATCATATAACATGATTCGAAGTGTTGGCTCATATAATTCAATGGGAAGCACCGCCTCTGTGCCATATGCCATAAGAAATGGAGTTTCACCGGTTGACCCCTTCTCAGTAGTTCTGATAGACCAAAGAACATGAGTCAATTCCTCTGCCCAAAGACCGCCTGCTTTTTCAATCTTCTTTTTTATGCCGCCTGAGATGAGCTTATTAAAAGCTTCAACTTGACCGTTTGCTTGAGGATGGCCAACGGATGCGAAGTAATGGGAAATCCCTTGATCTTGCAACCAAGTCTTTAGGACAGGCGTTTCGAACTGGGGGCCATTGTCAAAGACCATTGACATAGGTACACCAAACCGGGTGATGACATTTCTCCAGATGAAGGACATGACATCCTTGGTTTTGATGCCCTTTACCGCCTCGGCCTCAACCCACTTTGTGAAGTAATCAACAGCCACTAAAATGTACCTTTTTCCGCCTGGAGCAGGAGTGTATGGCCCCAAAATATCCATGCCCCATTTAGCAAAGGGAATAGGGCTGTGAATAGCCGTTAAATCAGTGGCCGGCTGTCGGATCAGCCGGCCAAACTTCTGGCATTTGTCACATCTTTTTACCAGATCTAATGCATCTGCCTCGAGAGTGGGCCAAAGGTATCCCTACCGCCTGGCTCTTTTGGCAAGAGTCTTCCCGCCAATGTGTGATCCACAGAAGCCGGCATGCAGATCTTCCAATATTTCCTTTCCCCTTTATGGGGTAACACATTTGAATAGCGGCTGCAGGTAACCCTTCCGGAAGAGTTCACCTTTGTGCATTACGAAGCTTAATGCTCGTCTTTTAAGAGCAGCCGCTTCTGATGAGACACCCGGCAGAGTGCCGTCTACCAAGTAATCCCGTATGGGGTCCATCCAAGTGGAGCTTCGATCTAGAACTCCAATGGGATCATGTTCAATGCTTTTCTTTTCCATGACTTCCCAGAAGACTGACCTAGGCGTATCACATGTGGCGGATGATGCCAATTTTGATAGTGCATCCGCCTGATTATTCTCGAACCTGGGTACTTGATTTAGATTGAATTCAACAAATGCCCCAGCCTCCTCCTTGACCGCCTGAAGATACTTAATCATCACCGGATGGGTGGCCTCATAATCACCGTTGTATTGGCTAACGATGAGTTGAGAATCAGAACAGGCGTCAACTTTTCTTGCCCCGACTGCCTTACACATGCGGATACCGGCTAGCAAGGCCTCGTATTCAGCTTCATTATTTGAAGCTTGAAATTTGAATCGTAGAGCATATTCGTATTTGTCCCCCTCTGGAGAATGATAAATTACGCCTGCCCCACAACCATTCACAGTAGAGCTCCCGTCTACATATACTTTCCAAACTTGATCATTTTTATCCGGCTGTATCGGCCTTGTCATTTCAACAATGAAGTCGGCAAACGCCTGACCCTTCACTGCCCGCCTAGGTTCGAAAGTGATTTCTAGACTCTGAATTTCCACAGCCCATTTAATCATTCTTCCGGATGACTCTAAAGTGGTCATAGGCCTTTTAAGCGGTTGGTCAGTATAGACAGTAACCGGATGAGCCAGAAAATAAGGTTTCAACCGCTTGACTGCTTTGAACAAAGCCATACCGAATTTTTTGATCATGGGATAACGAAGTTCAGCATTCCGGATGACATGGCTTATAAAGTAGACCGGGAGCTGATTGCCGTCTCTCTCAGCAAGGAGAACGACACTTCAGGAGTGATCTGAGACGGCTAAGTACATGTAGAGGGCCTCCTGGGGTAGGGGACTCACTAATCTTGGCAAAGAATGCAAGTGTTGCTTCAGCCTTTGGAATGCCGCCTCAACCTCTTCACCCCATTCAAACCTTGACCTCTTTTTGATTGCTTGAAAGAAATACAAGCACTTGTCACCTGACCGGCTGAGGAATCTCCCCAATGCCGCCAGGCAACCGGTAAGCTTTTGAGCCTCCCTAATGGTACGAGGTGACTGCATGTCAATCACCGCCTGTACTTTGTCCGGATTAGCCTCTATGCCTCTCTGATCAATCAAAAATCCGAGAAACTTCCCAGACTCAACTCCAAAGACGCATTTTTTCGGGTTTAACATGACTTTATGCCGCTTGAGGGTGGTGAAGGTTTCTCGGAGGTCAGCTAGATGATCCGCCTGTAGTTTTGACTTGACTATCATGTCATCGATGTACGCCTCCACATTCCTTCCAATCTGATCATAAAAGACCGAGTTCATCATTTGTTGGAAAGTGGCAGGCGCATTCTTCAACCCTAACGGCATCACCGTGTAGCAGTACAGCCCTTGATCTGTGACGAAAGCCGTCTTTTCTTGGTCTTTCTTCCACAAGGGTATCTGATGGAAGCCGAAGTAGGCATCCATAAAACTCATCAGGGCATGGCCGGCTGTAGAGTCTACCAAATGATCTATCTTTGGAAGCGGGTAGCTATCTTTTGGACAAGCTCTGTTTAAGTCCGTGTAATCTACGCACATCCGCCAGGATCCATTCGGCTTTTTCACAAGGACAACATTGGCTACCCAATCCGGGTAGTAGCATTGCCGGATAAACCCAGCACCTAAGAGTTTCTTGACCTCAGTTGCTGCCACCTGGGACCTTTCCTCGCCATGGTTCCTTTTCTTTTGCCTGACCGGCTTCTTCTTAGGATCCATAGCGAGTTTATGAACAGCAAGATCCGGACTTACACCTGACATCTCTTCTACTTCAAAGGAAAACACATCTTTGAACTCCTTCAGCAAAATGAGCAAGTCAGGTCCCAAGCTTTCAAAAGCAACCGTCCCAATTTTGACAGTTCTGTCTGGCCGGCTGTCTTCAAGGACAATGTCAATTATTTCTCCAGCCGGCTGGGGGCGAAGGCCGTCTGGTCTCTCCCCTGACAGTGATTGCTATTGTTTCTCTTTTACAGGCGCCATTTGGTCCGCCTTTCTCTTTTTTCCGGCTGGCTTAATAGCCGGTGAGCTTTGATCACAATCGTCAAGTTCAACTATTTCTTTCTCTTGACCATCTGTGTCAAGCGTTGGTTTGATGTCCGAGAGGTAACACTCTCTCGACATCTTTTGAACCCCACTCAAGGAACCGACTGTGCCATCATCCCTTTCAAACTTGATCAACATTAGAGATGGGATGATGACTGCTTTTGAGATGTTAAAGGTTGGGCGGCCAATAATCAAGTTGTAGGCAGTCAGTTCTCCTACAACAAGAAACTTGACAACCATGTGCCGACCCTTTCCCTTTACTTCGAACCGGATGGGTAGATCAATCATGCCCACCGGATGTACTACTCCTCCCCCAAAACCAACAAGAGGGTATGAGGCCGGATGTATGCTACTGGGCTTGTACTTGAGTTTTTCCAAGCACGGGTAGCTTATGAGGTCAGATGAGCTCCCGGTATCAATTAAGATCCGGCCAACTCGTTGATTAGCGATTTTACATTCGATGACTATTAGGTCATCATGGGGCCGCCTGACCTCTCCTCTGTCTTTCTCGGAGATGTTAACTTCCGGAAATGAATATTTAGACGACTGGCCCTCATCCACTGAGTTGACCAGTTTCCTAATGTTATCCTTCGTGCCCCGGATGGTAGGCCCACCTCCCGCAAAACCACCAGCTATGGTTAGGATGGTATCCTCATCCGTATCCGATTGATTAGCCGGTGTCTTTGGGGGTGGTCCTTTTACTTGTTTGGGAGCACCCTTTGACTTGGATAAATAGGACTTGAGAGCCCCTTCATCAGCGAGCCGGTCAAAGAGCCGCCTGAGGCTAAAACAACCCTCAGTATCATGGCCAACTTCTTCATGAAAGAGGCAATATTTGCTCTTATCCTGGGTGCTTACGGGACTCTTCATGGGAGCCGGTTTTTCAAGATTCAACCGGTCCTTTACTTCTTTGAGAATGGAGGCACAATCCTTGTTGAATTCATACTTTGGCACATATGGATCCGACCTCTTTCTTTTCTGGAAAGGTTGTCCGGATGGTTCTGCTGCCCATACCCCCTTTCTCTTATTTTCTTCCTTTTTGGCCGGCTGGGTAGGCCGATTCTCTTTTTTGTCGAATATTTTGTAATCCGTTGGAAGTTTCACAGCACAGAGTTCCATTGCTTGAATGTAAGCCTCCGCCTTCATAAGCGCCTCGTGAAGAGTAGAGACCCTCTTCCTGACCAAGTCAAGCTTAAAAGTTGACCCGTCTTTTAGGCCTTTAAAGAAATCAATGTAGGCAATGTCATCAGACAATCCATGGATTTGGATTCTCATCAGGTTAAACCGCCTGACATATGACCGGAGCCCTTCCTATCTCCCTGCTGAATTGCCCCTAGATCAAGGCTTGTTTTCTTGGCAGGAATATTCATAGAAAAGTTGGACGTAAACCAGTAGGCCAACGTCCTAAAATTATTGATGCATCCGGCTGGGAGGTTGCCAAACCAACGTTGAGAAATCCCTTTCAACGTTGCCGGGAAGCACCTACACCATGAGGCGTCATCCAAACCTTGCAAATACATCAGGTTGGTGTATGCCATGAGGTGATCTTCCGGGTTGGTGGTACCGTCATAAGCACCCACCAACACGTTTTTAATTTTTGACGGCTGGGCTATCTCGGTGATTTCCCTGGAAAACGCCGTTAGCTGTTCCCCAAGGTTGAGCAGCCGGAGCTGCCAGTCCATAGGCTGGACAGGCGGCCACTGCTGCCCCCCCGAAAAGACCCGGCTGTGTATATGGAGATCCAAAAGGCGTGTATGGTGTCCCATGCAATGCTGGTTGGATGATATGAGGGCCGGATCGAGCGGAAACCTCGCTCGTCCGGCTGTCATTGTTCGTTCTCGAGTGCCTCCCTGATGTGACATTGAAGCTGTCTCGAAAGGTTGATGTTGATGCCGACTCGGAGCGCTGCTGAGTCTTTTTATCCTAAATGAGCGTCCGAGCGTCAGAATAGACTTTCTTTGTTCCATCCGGCTGTATGTGCCGGACGGGTTTCCTGGCTCCATCCATGGGAGTGTGAATCTTTGAGAAATCAATGGGCCTAGCCGGCATTTTTGACTTCAGGTGTGGGGTAGATGCTCTACCCTTCACTGTCTTGGCCGTCTTTTTTCCAAGACGTCTTTCTTCCGCCTGACCCTTACGGGGGCCGGCTGTGTTATCCAGAAGGCCTTTGATTTCCCCTTTAAAAATCATCATCATGTTCATGAGTTCATCCCTGGAGACCGGGGTGTCCCCTTCTGAAGCAGGAGTTAACCCAAGCGGTCCCCTGATGGGATGGTTTGGGCCTGCCTGCTGCTCTGCCCGTTCCCTTTTGTCTTTGGAACGACTATGCTTGGTTCTGAAAGAACCATCGGCAGCTGTGTAAGTCTCAACCTCATAGTTGTCGGCTGTATCTTGGTCCGAGTGGACCTCAGCCTCACCAGCAGGTTAACTACCTTTACCCGACAGTACCGGTTCTGAAGTCATCTAGAAAGTACTCTCCCCACAGACGGCGCCAGATGTTTGGGGGTTTTTTATGTGTCCTACTGGAAAGTTACAATTTCCTAGTATGCTCCTTCCTTTGCCTGTACCTGCACAAATAACGGAATACTCCGGCTGGGGCTGAGGTGTTCCGCCTCCGAAGATTAAGTTAGTCTCTTTCTTAATGAGGAAATAAGACAATAAATGCTTCTCGATTTGAGAACGTTTGCAAGGGGATTTGTGTTTGATTGGTGGTTGGGAAAATGATTCGATCCCCATTAATGAGGTCTGCCCTTACTATTTATAGTAGGGGAGAGCTGTACCTTAATTAGGGTACAAAGACACGTGTTGCAAAGGGATTGGGCCTTTGCTGACCGTTACGATCTTGACACATGGAAAGCCATTATAGGGCCACGTGTCTTAGGGGTATTTTACCCTAAACAGTTGCGATGATTAATTAAGTTCACTTAAATCAACCAACATAGAAACCCTAGGTCCCTATAATATTGAGCCAAATTTGTCATTCCAAGAACGACACTTACCGAACTAATTGTTAGGAAATATGTTCCTACTAGAACAAATTCTAGAACTATGAAATTGATAAATAAATTACAATGTAATATAATACCAATTACACCAACAAACCAAACACCAACAAGTTTAGAAAGCAAAAATTACAGAGAATCAAACTAAACTACAAGTATGAAGAACTATACTTGCCTCACTCCAAGCCAAATGAACAACCAAGAACACGAGAATACCATGGACCACGTGAGTCTTCAACACTTGATACTCGTCTAAGGCGTGTAAACACTTTCCTAAAGTGTTAATTTTCCCCACAACGATGCTTGGGTTGAACTAGAAATACGCTTTGAGATACAATAGACGAACACTACACTCTAAGCACAAAGATGTGTAGAAAGATGATCAAATTCTCAATTATAAACTTAATTGATGGAGTATTTCAAGAAGAGATTGCAAGTTTCTTAGTGAAATTGTGAAGAAGAGAGTATTCTTGGAGAGGAAAATCAGAGAGGATAAAAATTGCTAACTTCTCTCATTCTTTTAATTTCGCAATTAAAAGGAAGACGACACCGCAACTGCCAGGAGGAGTGGGCGCTCCTCACCCAAGTTGCAAAATTCAACAAGAAGGCAGTGAGGGGCGTGGTTTAGGCGCGACCAGCAGCGCGGGCGCGCCACCAGGACGCGCGGGCGCGCCAACCTCATCCTTCCAAATTGCCAATTTCCAGAGAGGTACGCGGTTTAGGCGCGCTCTCTACGCGACTGCGCCTACCTTGCGCGGGCGCTCTTCATGGTTCGCGAGCGCGCGCAACCATCAACACTCTAAATATCTAACACTAATGCGCGTGGTGATGGGCTACGCCAAAGCGAGGCATCACCGCTTCCCTGGGAACGTAAGGTATACTAGGTATACAAGTCGTCTTGGTTAAGCTCAACGATATTAGTAAGGAGTCCTTAGATATCGTGGCAATGGAGATAAAATGTCAAGGAAGCATTAGATGCGACGTTTTATCGAACCAAGAGTAGCTTAGAGCTATTAGCAATTGGATTGCTTACCCTAAAATATTAAGTGTTAAGACAAGCCAAAGCATGCTTAATCACTTTCTGATTTTTGGGATCTTGGAATCGTTTTATTCTCGCCTAAAAGGGACAATTTTTTTAATACGTGGATAAGACGCGTAATAAGATTGAAAGTGTGCATGAATTTCAAACATATTATGTTATGAACTTGATAAATGGTTATACTTAGCACTTATATTTGTAGAATTCTAAATCAAATTATACTATTTTCAATGTTTGGTAAAGGAAATCTTTTGAGAATGGTTCTCAAAGAATGGAAAGGCATTTCTAAAATACAACCTCTCATAATTAACTTTTATGACTTAAGTCCGAAAGGACGATTGGACATCATGTATTCAAAATACTGGTAGGTTTGATGAACATGAAATATTGAGTTGAAAAACTCAAATTGTCAATAGTTGACAACCAACATATCTTTTCGCTTCATACACAAATGAGTAGGACTCATTGATGTAACAATTCAAATACGAATTGAATGAAAAGATGGAACTTTGTTCCACGGCGCATTAGATGCTTAATTATGCCTAACAAAGTGTAAAAGTCAAGGAACTTAAAGAAATGGTTCTTAAAGTTATGAGATGTTGTATGATAAGAAATATAGGAAATAAGGAACAAAGGAAAGGAATAAGATTCCTTTTCTACCCATGAGTTCATGTTATTATGGTCAACTTAGAAATTCGTTATCTTCATAAGTATTGGATACTGCTTGAGTGTTCCACTTTGAAAGTAACCTCAAACCATTGAAGACAAGCTAAGTTATTGACTTACAAGCTCAGAATGAAGCAAGTAGTGCTACATCAGTTGTAAGGTCATTTGTTTTGTTTAAAGTCCTTTTAAGCCAAGGCTGGAACGAATAATGATTATTGTGTTCCATAATCAGCAAATGATCCGTTTACACACGGAAAGACTCACATTCAATAAAAGAGAAATAGTTGCGGGTTTTATTTGAATGCCATGGTTGTCTAAGCCATGAGTCAAGAATGCTAGATTATAAACAAACATTTCCCTAACATGAAAACTCACAAGTCATGGACATCATTTGTGTTCCAAATATCTTTAGCAATGTCACATCGACAAGAACATACCCAAGGCTCTATTAGATAGACTCTTGATAGTTGATCGATTCGGAATCGTTCTAAGACAAGCAAGTCTTACTTGTTGAAATCGACAAAGAAAGGAGCTATTGTGCTTGGCATAGACAATTGACTCCAAAAGCTAAAGAGGATTCCATTACTTCAACGTCAGGCAAGAATTTGAATGAATGTGGCTACATTCATCAAATGTGAACAAACTGGACCTTGAGTAGATCAAATGTTCAGTGAAGTATAGAATCAACTTGGCAAGATATCAAAACGTCTAGATTAGATTGAGCGATGTTTGCTTGAGCCAAGAGTGATCATATCAAACTTATGAAATCGAAATTTCATAATGAGCTCCACAAAGAATATAGTATGTCTTGACGGAGACCTCGATGCCATTTGGAAATGACTCGAATGATGATGGATCAAATCCCTTCCTATAAAGTTCTTAAAGATTTGCACAAATGACTAATGTTACACTAAAAAAAATTGTCGATGCTATGAAAGGACACCATAATTCAGTTATGGATAGAAATAGTTTCTAGCGTCTTTTCAAGTATATGTCTAGGGCTCTTAGCTCAGTGGGAGTTGATTGGCTCAGTGGGAGTTCATTGATTTAGTGGGAGCTAAGTGGCTTAATAAGGGCTAAGGTAGCTCGAGAAGGAGCTAACTGTTTGTTTCAAAACGAACTTTTACCCAAAGACAATATACATGTCTCTTTGTAAGTATTCAAGTGAGACTACGGGCATTACCTCCACAACCTAATTGAGAACATAGTATTTGTTGCTCTAAGTGGTGTCTTTTTGGAAAGTAACACATTTCCAAAACGACAAGTGGGAGTAAAATGAACTCGATGACCATCGAGATTAGTAGCAAACTAGAACTGAGAATCTCCGAAGACTTTAGAAGGGCTTCATGAGAATGATTGATCAAGAATACTCAAAGGACTTTACAAGTGCCTTAAATGAGAATTCAATACTCACAAAACTTTAGAAGTAGTGGAGTAAGATCAATATAATCAAAGGGCTTTAAAAGCACCTTGAAACTCAATGTTTGATGCAATTACCCCGTATAGGTATAGAATTCACCAAAGGCTTGGTTTGAATCCTATAAATTTCTATTAATTTAGAAATAAACCTAAAACAAGCATACTATTTACCATTGGATGGTGAGGTAATAGTGTCTTGTAAATTAGCTATGACAAATCCAAATTCCGAATAATGGTTAAAGGCCATAAAATCCGAGACTCCATGTTTGTAAAACATGTTTGGAACTTGATTCATTTGCATGAAGGGTGAAAGACCCATCAATTGCAAATAAGTTTTCAAGGAGAAAACTGACAAATGTGAAATGCATAATGCATACATAGCTAGGTTGGTTGAAAAGGATACAATTAATTCAAGGCGTTGATTTTTATAAAAACCTATTCACCAATCGGAATGCTTAAGTCTTTTTGTTATTATTCTAGCAAAATTGCGCATATGAAATATGGCAAAATAGATAACGAAACCGCCTTCCTAAAATGGGATTTTAGGAAGAGACTATGAAAATAGTCTAAGGGTTTTGTAATTCTAAATAATGCCAGAAAGCAAGCTCAAGAAATCCATTGTGGGATTAAGTGAAGCATTGCATGTAGGAATTGGAACATGTACTCTTATAAAGTTAATAAAAGGTTTGACTTATGGAGAATTATAGAAATTCTTATGAACAAGAAGTTTAGTGGGAGCAAGAGTCACAATCTTGTATGGTCCAACAAGAAGTTTACGAACTCTATTGTGAAATGACTATCAAATGCTAAATATGGACTAATTAAAAGGCGATACTTAGTACATAGTGGGAATTAAGATTTATTGGATAGACTTAATGAAATGTTTAAACGAGTAGAGGAATTTACCGTGTTAAACATAAAGGACTTTGAAAGGCTTTCAACCCATATGTATAAAACTAAGTAGATGTTTGAACTAAGTATAAGCTGGGCTAATACTAAATCAAACAAGAAAGACTCTAGGAGAGATTTTCAACCGTATCACATAGCAAACAGTTTAGCAAGACTCAGTGAAACTGGATGAGCTAAAAGGACACAAGAATGGAACATATTGGGAATAATTCTGCAATTAAAACCATCATGTATGCTATGATATGGAGTCGTCACTCAACTTACATGCTTAGAGCATGAGAAGTATAAAATACCAATCAATTTAAATCTAAGTGATGAATCGTTAGATTATGATCAAGAAAAATCCAAAGTACTTTGATAAGTAAAAGGGGATAAGTTCTTAACGCATGGAAACAAATGTAATTTGAGAATTGATGTTGCAAGCACATCCTTAGCAAGGATTAGATCCTTAATAAGGAAGCCGTTTATAAGCACGAGTTAGAATGTGTTCTGGCTTGAGAATGGTAACATGGACGCCCATCCATGTATAATGTGCGGAAATTTAAGGTAAATTTCCATAATCACAAGTGATTAGGGTCTCCCAAATCATTGTGAGCTGTTCGGAATGAAATCCGAGCAAAGCACCATCAGAATGTTTACTGAAATATATGTTGAGAATATTGTTGCCTGGAAGGCAATAATAAGATAGTGTTCAATGGAAAGTTCATTGTCAAACATTGATTGTAGGTTGTCAGGTTGAAAGATCTCAAGTCATGAAAATGAGTGGGAGCCATCACTTGGACAATAAATCCTAAATCACATATTATCCATAACACTCTCAAAATTTTATCATCTTATTATGAATTTGTTCGATAATGAAGATGCTAAGATTTGCAAAGTAATAGTAACTAAACCTATGCAATAAGTGAACGACAACATTCACCAGATTGCATGAAAGAAATCAAGCACATTAAATATGAGTGTGATTTCTATAAATGTTTTGTGAAGAGTGTTACTCTTAAAACATTTGGGGAAAAAAACATTTATCATAAGATGAAACGTTTGGAAGTTTCATAGTGGAATAAAATTTTACTAATAAAATTCCGCAAACTATTTAATTGTGGTTTAGAATTAAATAATGAGTCCATTCGATTTCTAAGAATATTCAAAATAGGGTATCAAGACCATGTCTTGGATAAAGAAACACCTTTTAAGTGAACATTGAATATTAAAATCAAAAATTATCCCTAATCAAGGTCATTTAAATGATGGACGATTAATGACCACTTGAGATTAGTGTGTAGTATGAGTTATAGCACCGTTTCTTGTGCTACGAGGACATGATTGTCATAAATCATTTGCACAGGTATTAGTTTGGAACTATACAGGATCGACTTATGAGAATAATTTAAGAGATTTAAAATCGTCATAAGTATATTTCTCATTATAGCTATCGGAACCTTTTTCCTTGACCATGAGTATTGCAAGTTCTCTTGTTTAAGTACTAGTCGTTTTGATGTTGTCAAACGTCTGCCATAAATGGGGATTATAACGGCAACACTCAGGTGACTAGGTCCTCTTAGTAAGAGAAGCTTACAGTACAAGACTGGGAATGTCCCCTATTAATAATAGGGAACATGTCTTTGTTGTCTACAAGGCCTCTCGAAGAGCGAGACTATGAAAATGCATGGCCGTGCTCAGATGGATTTTAGAAATCCTCTGCTTATTGACAGTCAGACTCGGGAATCAAGAAACACTTCTGAACGTAATAAGGATGACGAATAATCTTACCTTATAGTTCATGAAGAGACATTAAGCGACATAGGAAAAGGGCTATACACTAATTGCACACTTGTCCGGAAGGACAAGTGGGAGATTGAAAGGAATGATGTCCTTCTAACAAGTGTATTATTCCGATAGAGGGTTTAGAATTATTAGAAAGCTAATTCTTCAGTGAGGTCAAGTGATCGGAATGCCTAGGTGGAGGCCGGTTCCGATCAGTAATACTAATGTGTAATTAATATTACAGCTTAAACTCGACTGAACCCTTCGGGTCACACCCAATCGAGTAACCGATCCGAGACGACAAATCAATCCGAAGGATTAGATGAGTCATTAGAGTATTACGAACAAAGACGTCGGATGTCGAGCTTAGAGCGTCGAAACCGAGCATCGCGAGTCGAGTCGAATTTAGAATTCGACGAGACGAGAAAAATCAACAAGCGACAAGTATGTGCTAAGCCGTAGCCTCGCATTGGCCTAGCCATGCGAGTACTAGGCTAGCCTAGGCCACGCACCATACCGAGCTTGCTAGCAGCGCTGGCTAGCTAGCTAGTGTGGCAAGGCTAGCATCGCTGGCGCGCTAGGTGTGCTAGCATGCTAGTGCCTCGCACATAGCAGCCCTATCATAGCATCGCAAGGCCAGCAGCAGCACGCAAGTGTTGGGCCTCGCTAGCATAGCTATGCGTGCTTGTGCTGTGCATGCGTGCGTGCTAGCCAAGCAGCACCAGCCATCGCAACGTGTTGTGCGTGCTTGCACTATGTGCGTGCTTGCCCTGTGTGCTATGCGTGCTGGGCATCGCATAGCCCTCGCACCCGCATCGCACAAGCAACAGCAGCCAGCAGCTCGCAATGCATGCGTGGCGTGCTTACTGTGTGTGTGCGTAGGCTGGCTGGACAGCAAGCCCAGCCTTAGTGCTAGGCAACAGCTGGGCAGCCTTGGCAGCCAAGGCAGGCTGCCAGCCAGCCATGCTCAAGCGGACAGCTCACGGTTTGGTGGGGACCGATTCTTGGTAGCTTATGCTTGGGGAGCAAGGTGCATTGGTCCCCCCTATGGTGGTCCTCAACAACCTTGTCCCTCCCTTTGCCACATGGAGCTTGTTGATTGGTTTGCATTATGATTGTAGAAAATGTAATTCTGCCACATTGATGGGAGAAAGGAGAATCAAGTCTCGTTTCCCTATAAATACCCAAGATTTGGGTTTGGGAAAAACCACTTGAGTTGAACTCAATGAGGCATCTCCCTTTAGGTGAGAAAACCTCTAAGTTCGTAATACTCTAGTCTTATCTTGGTCTAGCCCCGGCTAACCTCCGGGGTAGAGGCCGATCGGGTCGGGTCTTGAGGGTGGACTCCGTCAGAGTCTCTCGCGCTTGCGGAGCTAAGGCTTTGAAGTCCGAGCTCTATAGGAGCGAAGCACGCGTTGAGGGTAAGAATGTCATTTCCCTTTCTCTCTTTTATGTTGTTAATTATGTGATTAAATATTTAGTTGCTTTAATTAGTGAGCGGGTCTTGGGCGGGTTTCTCTTCCACGTAGCGTTGGACGCTACAAAACCCAACACATGAATGGCTCACCAAAAATTAGTGAATAGGGCGAACCAAAAAAAAATGAAATATGGATTAGCAAAAACACAAAGTACATACCATGTGAATACCTTGTTTTTTTTTTTTTTAATTAAACATGCTTTGAAAAAGCATTTATCTTAAATAAACCATGCTTAAACAGACCTTCCATAAAACATCCATTATTAGAAACATGTTGAAAGTAGTAGCTCTCCAAAAATTATAACTTTCCAAGAATGTAACTTTAAAAAAATAATAACTTTTTAAGATAACAGATTTCACTATGAATGAAAGTCAATTTCCTCTTAAGTGTGCACACCCCCCCTCCCCCACCCAAATTAGTAACTCCTTACATGGCATATATATACTTGAGAAAAGACTAGTTAGATCACTCTCATTCGTGGGCAAAAAAATGTCATTATCTCTCTACTCACTTTCTCACTCTTCTTTCCCACTTTTTCTCATGGGCATTTTATTTCTACAACTTCTCACACACTCATGGGTTAAAAAAAAACCCCATACCACTCTCTCTCCTACCCATTATCATCATCTAATTATTTATATGATTATGAATGTTTACAACAAATCGTACATTGTATATGCTAATAATGCTAATTATCTAATTCAATTGATCTACTTTTTCATATCAAATAATAAAACATTAACATTACATATTATTATTATTTTTTTAAAAAATAAAAATCAAACTTTTTTTTGTCCTAATAATTAAACACAAGCTTATTGATTATCGGGACCAAATTCTTGCCAAATATGCTCGATAAGGTTATATTTAAGCGATTCATGCTTACCCTTATCACATAAAGCATTTCTTCTTCCCAAATAAGTGTTAATATCAATGTTTTCTGGTTGTCCACTATTGAATTGAAAAGGTTCATCGTTGTTCACCGTTGCACTTCTGCTTGTTCCGGCTCCGGTGCTTCTACGTTGTGGTCGATCTTCATAGAATTTTCTCAAAACCTTAGCTCGAATGTAGTTATGTCGTTCATCCTTGACTATTATGACCGTTCACTAGAAAATTTATTGGAGGTGTCCGACCCTGCAAAATATCATCAAATACAGGAGATCTATACAGGTGTTAAGATCATTACATGAGCCAGGAATTCCAAAGAAAGCATGCCATATCCATAAGTCTTGATCTGCAACGCCTTCCAAAATTAGGGTTGCATTCTTAGTTCGTCCAGAATATTGGGCTTTCCATGCCATAGGCCAGTTTACTACTACAAAATGCGTATATTAACGACGATGTGGGCTTGACATAGTGTAAGGGGCATTAGTTGTTTAATATAGTTCGCGTGTTCCCTCGACGCTTATTTAAGTCAAAATTAATTTTTGACAGTTAAAAGCGTCGAGATATATCCACCTGCCCAGCACGTGACAAAATTTGTTTATCCCGCATCTTCACATTACAATTTGGGGATAATAAAACCACCGCTCTAGATACCTTAACTCGATCTCATCAGTTTTAATTTCTTCTCCCTCCTTACCTAATTCTCCAAAAACAATAAGAGATTCATGAAATAAGGATTTAGATCTGTATTTTCAGCGTGGTTCTTATAAATTGCGAAGCGGAGTTTGCTTTGCTCTCATTCCTTTGTGCTGGTAAGTAATAATGCGAAGGTACTTTTTAACTTTTTTTATTTATTTATTTTTTAATTTCCTGTTAGAATTGAGTATTTTAAATCGCTTTTAGAGTTTCAATTTTGAGATCTAGAGTATTTTTTTTTAGTGAAACAGAGGGTTTACTCATGAAGAACTGAGATTTGAGGGTTTTGTTTATGGTTCTCTTTGTGCTACAGAATCGATGTAGTTGGGTTGTACTGTTTACGACAATGAGAGAGAGGTATTGAGATTAATGAGCTTAATTTTGTTGCAATTTTAACTACTTATTCTATAATTTTAGAGTCGTATTGGGGTTCAGATTCAATCCTTAGTTGTTGAGCTAGGTTATTTTCCTCCCTTTACAGATTTGGTCTTCACTTTTTGAGGAAAAACCACCAAATTCTCTCCCTATAATTTTTTCCTAATGTTATGCCTGTCCTTATTATGCCGTATTATTTTGCTAGAGACAACGTTGATTTAGGGGTTGGTGCATCCCCCAGGTTAGATTTCTCCTTTTTTATTCCTTTAATTTGCTTTATTATAATTGTTGTGGTTTAATTTTGATGTCAAATTGGGCATATTGTTTCAATTTTGCTTAATTTTTGATCTGATTAAGCATGTAAGTGAGATTTTGTATCTTTATTTTTTGTAGGATTTGCTTAATTTGCTCTGAAATTTTTTGTTGTTCTTAGTTGGTTTCTTAATTGCACATTTCTTATTGTTTAAACAGAATGGGGAATTTGACTGTTTTCTTGACTGCGCGATTGTCACTTTAAATTTTTATTTTATTCTCTTCTTTGGGAAGTAATTACATACAAGTATTACGGGAGTAGTACTTAGGATCTTACTTTTTCCAAAAAAAAAATAAATAATTAGAGTTACTTAGATGGAACAAATTGGTGTGAGTAATAGTGTGTGACTAAACCAATTTAAATCTTTTTTTTTTTTTTTTTTTTTTTTTTTTTTGTGTTAAATTATATTACACATTCTGTGTGAGGTTTGTTATGTTGGGGAGCTTGAGTATGTACTGTTATTTCCAAAATTAAAATCAATGCAAGATTTAAAATTAAACCCCTTTTGACATCTAAAAGAATGAAACCTTAAGTTATTTATAAGAAATCAAACCATGTCTTTTAGGTTGCAACATTTTTTCAAGAGTGATAAGAGAAGCCTCCTAGTTATGTTGGATTACTCTTGTGGGAGATCATATATGTTCTTATGTGGGTTGTTGGTGTTTTAGATTTTTCTTCTATTAGATTACCATAGTTTGGACTTTGGAGTTTTTTTATAAAAATTTGTCGTAGTGCTATTACTCCTGTATTTTTGCTGTTGTAATTTTACAGTTGCTTTGAGCTGCAATTCTGTTTGTCCCAAAATGATACACCTGCAGTTGATTTTAGCCCTTAATCCCTTCTTGAAAGATATAGATCTTGAAAAGTTATCCAATCTCGGCTCAAAATTTTCTAAATGTGGAATTGTATGGTAGAAGTTACGCCTTTTTGAAATTTTCGTGGTTTGCTGCCATGGTTCTATCGCAGCGGGGATGTTATTGCTCACTTGAAGTCTATGTGGGGTTATTGCTTTGAGTTGGGTGGGCTTGCTAAAATGAATACTTTGGCTTTAATTAAACATGAAGTGGTTGAACATGAGTTGGGTTGGCTTGCTAAGATGAGTAGGTGCTTTACCCTCGGTAAGGTCTTTATTATGTCTCATGCCACAAGAGCGGCGATTGTTTTTGGAATCCAGATCATCTGTGTGTCCTTTCTCTTTGTTGTTTCTTTCTTTCATAATATAGGACCTGAGATGCAACTAAAAAAACTACGAAGCAGGACTCTCAAACCTACATTGTTTTATAATCGATTGAATTATTGATTTCCTACATCAGTATTTGGTTGCATGAAGTACTGTTGTGTCATGGACTAAGAATTTCAGTACTCTTCAGTAATGAACCCAGGGGTAAGTAGTGTTAGAAACCTTGTTATGTAGCCGATTACATTTTTTATTTCACATTTGTTTGCCATGAATCATGGAGTTTAATTTTCAAACTTGTTTCGGCATATTATATCTTGATCTCGGCGTTATTGTCAAAGTGCTTATTTTAGTTTGGATTCCCTTAGACATTTATTAACATTTATTTGATTGAATGAAGAATAAATCATTTAATAAGTATTTATTGCTTTTGAATACAAGAATTTCAGTGGAGCCATCACTTGCAAACAGTCTCTGTCTTTTAAATCTAATATAATTTTTGTCTTGTTGCTTGGGACTATATATAATCCGCTAACTAGAAACATGTTTATACTTAACCATATACTCAACAAAAAATATATGACAAATTTTAACTTCAAGCTTTGACATGATTGTTATTGGTGCAGGATATTATGACTGTTTTATATTTCCAAGTCTACTTATTCATCAACATATTATACTTAACCATATACTCGACAACAAATATGTATATGACAAATTTTAACTTCAAGCTCTGACATGATTGTTATTGGTGCAGGATATTATGACTGTTTTATATGTCCAAGTCAACTTATAAATCAAGTCGTTCCATGAAGATGTTTAAGTAGCTCTAAACTCAATAGAGAGAAGTTGCATGTTTTTTAAAAGGTGTAGAATTGCAACTACACATTTTTATTTAATGTTTGCAGCTTAAGAGAATGTGTTGTAAATGAATATTAGTTTGTGCTGATCTTTTATCAATCATGCTAGCTAACATGATTAATAATGTTAGAATATAATGGTTTTTTGCATTGTATTGCACATATATATACACTAATTTGTACTCTTCTTTTTTTTTTTTTTTTTTAGGGAAATTTGTACTCTTCTTTAATTACGAATAAATTTAAATTTATGAGTAAACTTTTTCTTTTGACTTTGTTTAATTCTATGATATGGAGTATCTTTGCTAGTAATATAAATATTCTCAACATTTGGATATTTTATAAAGAATATGGACTTGAAAAAGTGTTGCCTACTTTTAAAATATGGACACAAAAAAGCGTCGGTAAAATATTGTACATCACATATATGAAATCAGAGACTTTAAAAAGCGTCGCCAAATTAGCGATAGATAGGAAAAAGCGTCAACAAATTTGAGAAAGTGCGCGAAACAATGCAAATTTTGACGCTTCGTATAAAAATTTGCACAATTAAAAGCGTCGATATTTGCGACGCTTTTTCGAGTCGGGTAGACCGACTCACGTTTTTTCAACGATTTTTAGAAGCGCCGAGAGAAAAATTTTCGTCGCTTTGTGGTGGCGAAAATAAGCCTTAAAGCGTCTTAAAACCACGGAAATTCTAGCAGTGGTTCTTCCATACCTAGTGCATGCAATCAATGCTACCAATCATTCTTGGAAATCCTCTGCTTTCATTTTAGTGAAAGATCCTTCTTAGGTCATCATCCTGAGATATTCATCTTGAAAATTCTTAATTACCCCTTCACAAAAATGGTGCAATGATCGTCGTGCAGTTGTTTGGCCCTTGCGTACCTATTCATCGACAACATCTTGTGCCAAACCATATGCTAACATTCTTATTGCTGCTGTGCATTTCTGTAATGGTGATAATCCAAGCCTTCCCATGGCATCTCTTCATTGCATGAAAAACTCGTCAATTTCAACCACCGTGTTCATAATGCGATTAAACAACAGTCTATTCATTCGAAACTTTCGACGAAATTGTTTATCATTGGACACGGAATTCAATGCAAAGTAATCGTTGTGCAATTGATTATGGCCCTCCTCCCTCTTTTTATCTCCCCTAACATCCTCCTCGACACCATCATTTACATTCTGATTTAAGGGTTGTGGTGTAGTAGATTGTGGGTACAATATAGCTGGTAAATAACTCCTTGTAAATTCATCTACTACATTTGTTGGTCAATGGATATGGTTTAATTTGTGAATGATTTTCATTTAAGGGTTTCGGAGTCCTTTATATAGACTATTTTTTTTTGGCTTTGGTAGTATTTCCATGCATGTGATGATTTTGACAACTTGCTTAGACAATGACAAACCATGCATGGTAAAAGCTCTCTTCCAAAAGATATGTTGGAAATTACACTAGCTATAAAACTTACTACAAAAAAATTGTGGGGGAAAACAAACATCATAAAGTTAAGTGACAACTCAATGCAAATTTAGTGACAATTCAATAACATACATTAACAATAATAAGTTACATTAATACAAGAAATTAATACTACACACAAATAACAGTTGATTAAAATTACGGTTTTTTCACCATACACCCCTGAGTTTTTTGTTTATTCACCATATACCCCTGAACTTTCTTAAATTTATCATGTACCCCCGAGTTTTCACAAAAATACACCATATACCCTTGATGACTAATGATTGTTAACTTCGTCAGTCAATAGGGTTCATTTTGATCCAAAACCACCCTAAATACATTCCCCTACCTTCGAAACCACCCAAATTCTTTTTTCCCACCCCCAAAACCACCCGAAATTTCCTTTTCTTATCCTCAAAATCAATCATACGGATATGGTTATGGAGATTTAAAGTGGTTTCAAGGGTTGGAGAAAGGAGAAGAGTGGTTTTGGGGATGGGGAAGAGATTTAAGGTGGTTTCAATGCATAATTAACCAAATTCTACTCATCTTGTTGTCATTAGGGGTATATGGTGAATTTTTGTAACAACTCAAGGGTATATGGAGAATTTAAAAAATTTCAGGGGTATATGGTGAATAAACAATAAATTCAAGGATATATGGTGAAAAAACCGTTAAAATTACATAGCATAACATTACCATAAATGTAAATTACATAATTATATAATAAGACTATTAAAAACAAATCTACATGACTAAAAAAACCAATAATAAAACACATCCTAAGGATAAATTATAAAATACTTAATCAAGATTGAACTAGCTTTAATTACCACCGTATAGTTCTTGCATCAATTTATCCCTAAACGCTTCTCCACCAGGCGTAAGTGTTGCCTTAGATATTAAAGTTTGAAGCATATTAAACTTCATCTTCATTTGTTCAAATTGCAACTGTTGCTCAGTTAATTCCATTTGTCTTTTCCTCCTTTGTTCCTTTGCCCTTTCCATCTCTAATCTTTGTTGGCGCGTACTCGCCTCTTGAACTCTAACTCGATGTTTGCATGCATTTTCTCAGTAAAACTAAAAACTGCCCCTTCCATCGTAACTCCTTTGCCTTTGCGCTTCGCCTTAGTTTTCTTAACACCATCAGGTCGAGGGAGTCCTCCAGAGAAAAATCCACCGCCAGATGAGTCGGTCTGGTCATCTCAATCGACTCCATATCTCTTCCCACTTCCACTGCTATCTTGCCGATTATCATCTACATCCTCTTTAAGTTGCATTGCCTACCTTTCTTATTTAGATAGTGCCCACCGAAGTTTCGGCATCTGATTTGGTTCTTTAATGACCATCCTCCAACCATGCACACATAAGAAGTTCCTAGGCTTGGGACGTACAGAGTTACGAAATATCTTATCAGCATTTTGGATTCAGTCATCCTCGTTGTACCCACTCCCAAATTTACCAGCTTCTTCATAACAACTTCCCCACAAAACAATATCTAGAGCAATTCGTCTCCACGATTCTGCAACATTTTGCTCGTTCTTAGTGGCAAGATATGTGGCTTTTCAGCTTGAGCCAAATCATACGATGCAAAACCTTTTGTCATAGAAATGATGCTTTCTAGTTTGACCCAATTAATTTATCGGGTGTAGTGATCTAAATAGTTAACAATTAGTACTTCATCTTCAACTACAGACCAAATACGAGAGGATTGAACATGTTCTTGTTGTTGTTGCTGTGGATTCACTAGCGACAGTTGCGTTAACGGTTCTGGAGGGTATTGCGGTGTTTCCGAAACATGTTTTTTGTCTTCACCAAACTCATAATTGCTTCCCTGATTACCACAAGGAGATTGTTCATAGTTATCAAAAGATGGTTGTGTCAGAGCATAGCCATCCGTTTCCCTTTTATAATTAATGGGCATGAGGAGAAAGAAGATGAAATAGTATAATAAAATACAAAAACTAGCATTATATTTTTGGAGAGAGAAATGCCATGACCAGATCATGGCTATGACCTCTTGCAAAAGGTGGGCAAAAGATGAGGGTGCGCCACTTGTCTTTTAATAATTAGCCTATAGTGTTATTTTTAATATCCTTTTTAGAGTTTTATGTTCATTAGAGTACAAGTATAAAAAAATATATATGACCAAGGACACTAATGAGAATATATGGGCATAACTAGGTGTTTGGGGGTAAAAATACCCCTGACAAATGGACCAATGCTAATGCAGCGCGTGTCCCAATAGCCTGCTGACACGTGTTAGCCTTAGAGAGGCCCAAAGGGATCCAACCCTCTACTGATACGTGTCACCTAAACCCTAGAAGGGGAACTGATTCCCTTCCCTATAAATAGAGGAACCATCCTCATTTATGGAGAACATTGAATACACATTCAATCCACACCAAAAAACCGAGCAATATTCATTGCAGAATTCTCTCTAAATCAGAGAGAAGTATTTACATTCCGCACTATACTCCTCATACACGTTCTAACTTGATCGTCGGAGGCGGAACTCCCACCCTTGGGAGTCTCCGTTATTTTGCAGGTACAGGCAGCCGGAGGTCAGTCTTGGTGTTGTAACTCTCCCGCAGGACACATCAAAAAATCCCGAAACATTTGGCGCCGTATGTGGGGAGAGTACTACTGAGATGGCTTCATAGCAGTCTGTATCGCCTGCTGCCAGGAGGCGGCCTTTGGTCGGAGTCTAGAACCGAGTGCCTCCTCCCTATCCTAAATGTCTAAGTTAACTTCAAGGTCGACCTTCCCAGATAGCTTCCAGAAAACCTCAAATGAGGCATTCACAATCAAACCGAGGGGGTTAGGCAGGCGGCGGTCTATCCCTTCTGGCCCTCAGATAACCCATTCGGCATAGTATGCGCCTCAGCAGCCATACATGCCGTATGGGAAACCATGTCTACAGCCGGCCTTCCTCAGGAGGCAGCCGGCATGAAGCGTCCAACCTCTGGATAGGCAGCCTCGTCTGCGAAAGCTTGCTGAGCAAACCCTCTGCGTTCTCAAAGAAATAACCTTCTGGTGCGGAAGCGCTAGACCGCCAAGTAATACAGGCATCATCAAGCCAACTGTCAAGTACAACAGGCACCATGAGGCCAACGGTCTAGTGCTGCAGGCGTCATGAGGTCATACTTGTCCCATGCTTAGACAGGCGACATCATGTCGTCAAGCAGCCTCTTAGTTAGCCGGCATGCCCAGGCATGTTGACATACAAGCGGTAAGTCCAGCTATATACAGGCGACCTCAATGCTGAGTCCAATGGGTCCGTCCATGCATGTGAGTAGGGGCTGACTAATACACAGTCGTCCCTAGGCTCCCTTGTAAGCATACCATGCAAGCGGCATCATAGGCAGCCGACCTGCTCTAACCGCACATCCGGCTATGCATATGTGGGATAAGCAACATGCACCTAGCATGATATCTAATGGGTATAGCCGGCATCAAGCTAATAAACAACACAAACATCCAGCCGGCATAGGCGCATGAGCCTTGAATGCAAGAGTTGAATGGCTTACTTCAAACACATACAGGCGACACTATAGAAGAGCCTCCTAATTGAGTTTAAAGATTTATCATATGCATCAAAATGCAATGCCCTCAACTCAGCGGCCCCTAAACGCAAGAGCCAAGAGCTTGTCATCTCAAGCACATACAACCGGCATGATACCAGCCTCCGAGCATCTAGTCAGGCGGCCAAGTACCACAAGCGTCGTGAGGCTAGCTGTCTAGTACAGGAGGCGTCATAAGGCCGAATGTCAAGTGCTACAGGCGTCATATGACCGAATGTCAAGGGTTAGCCGGTCAAGATTGTAAGCAATTCTTACTACCATATCATTATTATGATTGTATATAAAAAAAAAAGCATGATTATTTTAGTGGAAAAAGAAAAGCATGTAGCACTTAAATACATTTATACATGTGTAGCATGTTATTAAATTACTAGCCACACTACAATCCGCTATTATAAGTTTCACGAAGGTTACTCTCATGCATGAGAACAATAAAGCCATGCACTCTTGAAACCTTGTTTAAGCTCTCATGAGACGGCAGTCGTATGAATATAGCAAGTGGAAATCGAAATCAAGGATAGCAACAACCAAGCTGTTGAGGAAGCAAGATATACAAATGGCTCTCATGCGTGGCTAGGGGCTGCCTGGTATACTTGGGTGTCCGAGAGCTTTATTACAAGCATGAGACACAAGCGGCCTTGATTTGAAGACCATACAACCGACATTCTCACCGGCTGTGTGTATGCAAGTCCAGCCATGATCAATGTTAGCCGGTTGTCCATAGGCAAAGCAGCCGCCAGCACCTATTTTGGTCCACGCCAATAAGCTGCCAGCCGGCAGCTCAACAAATCTGGCACTTTGCCATTAATGATACGACTCTTATTGATGTTATTAACAGAGGGGTCATGCAGCATTTGGAGGTTACGACTGTGAGTGCATGCTTCAACACACAAGCGAATAGGTCAGGCTATTGCTATCAAAGTTCTCAGCCGGCACTTGGTGGCCGGATGACCATGAAAATACCAGATGCGCCAATATAAAATTGTGAAGTGGTTTGCTTTGCCTAATGAGCTGGACCACTTTATAATTTGCATAAAAAGTTGTTAGGCGGCAACACTATCATTTGCTCTACTATTATTATAATAAGCTCCTCCTTTGTTGTTCTCATTCATGAGAATAATGAGGCACTGAGCAGACACTAAGCAGACGCTTTTCAACCACGACAAACTCAGGTTATTTGATTGCCTGGGTTTTCGTCTTTTCAATGCCAAGCCGTGTATACCAACAACAAACGGCATCATACGCTAGACATAAAGAGCATCCGGTTAAGCACCTTGGTTGAGCCAATGGGGTTAGCCGACACCAATCTCCAACCAGCTCAAGCCCCGTATCCGGTTGTGGGTATACGTCTCAAAGGCCATGCTTAGCTAAACATCCGCATAGGCTACTCCATTAAAACCGGTTGCGCACATGATTGAAGCCATGACTCAACGGTTGTATATGCATGGGTAAATGGTTGTATAATTATCAACAAGCATCATTCCCAACGGTCGTATAAGCGTCGCGGTTTTTTGAGCTTATTATCTAAGGGGTCAGCCGTCACCATTATACATTGGGGAGGCGGCCCTTGAAGCCGGCTATTAGAGCAATGTGATGCACCTAACAAGCTAAGCATCCATCCGGCTCTAGGCATCGCATCCGGCTGTGTACACTTTGAATAAGCAGCGTGCAATTGGCATCATCAAGCATGAGCATCACACCTGGCCGTGTATACTTTGTATAAAAACCCATGCTCTATGCAACACAATCGGCCCACGACCTACGCATGACTATGATAGCAGCCGGTCAAGCTCTACCTATCCATATCTATGTATAGAGCATGCTTCAGTGCTGCAGCCAGCTCCACCTATGCACCCGGCACCGCCACACATGGGTTAGGCGGCACGCGATCGGTTGTGCCACTGGCATAGAAGACCAGTTGGCATGACTATGAGAGCAGCCAATCAAGCACCTAGGACCAGGCAAAGCCGGCTGGGGTGACTCGCATGACTTTGATGCCTCCAGCCCAAACCATGCAATCGGCTTTAGTACCAGTTGTGTATATGCGAACTAGGCCATGGCCTGGGCAGTCCGAATGTAATGCTTGTGCTTCGTCCGTCTTCTTTACTCACCATTTCAACGAAAGTTCCCCTTGCATGAGAACAAGTCAGGCGGCAAAGCACAATAAAGCGAAGCGGTCTCTGTATGTATGGATCTGTTGAGTTTTTAAATCAGCTAGCATTAAGCTAGCAGTGAAGTGCTCGAGTTCTGGCCAGGCAGCAGCCGGCTATCCCCAGCCAGGCGTAAATGCTGCACCTTCGAAGCCGGCTGTGGTAGAATTGCAATGCTACGTTCATCTCTAACCAAGAATCCGACAAGAATAATACGGTTGTATATGCATGAGCAGTGTCTCGTTATTACAATTCCCAACAAGCATGCTGAAGTATTAACATAATCATGAGAATCATTATTGTTATTAAAATAATGATTTGATTAAAATAATGATTTATCAAATCATTATTATGATTGATATAATTATTTGATTATAATAATGATTCATCAAATCATTATTATAATTGATATAATGATTTGATTAAAATAATGATTTATCAAATCATAAAAAATAAAAAAAAGGGTCTGGCTGTATATATGTGAGATGAGCCTTGAGATTTCCGGATGAATGGTGCATGTATGCATTACGCCATGACGCCGGTTGTGGATGCATCCTTGCTAAGCCGCCTGTATGTATGTGGTTTGAGCCATGAGTTGTCCGGTTGGGTGGTGCTTTTGGTACACCATTGAAACCGGCTATGGTGCGAAGCTATCAAGCAAAGTCTTGTGTTTGTAACAAGAGGCATCCTCATGAGCAAAGCCTCATGATAGTAACAAGCCTTGTGATTGCAACAAGTGTTGTTCAACATTATTATGATTCAAAAAAAAAAAAAAAAAAAACGGCTGTATATATCAAGCTGAGCCATGAAAAAGCAGAATTAGTGTCGGAGGTGTTGCACCATTGCAACCGCCTGTGGATGCATACTCTAAAGCGTCGTGATCAGCTTTGATCGCGCATATTTTACTCCATTAAAGCCGACTGTATGTATATGGGTTGAAGCCTAGCCAAATTGAGTCAAGGCATTGCCGCCTGAATCAACCGTCTGGGGAATCGTCAAGCAAGGCTTCAGGGAAATGCCTGGGTGCCTAGCAAGCAACTGATTGACTTCCGCCTGCTGATTCGGCTAGCCAACCTTTTTCATTTCCAAAGCATCTTCAAGGAAAAGGTCTAGAGATGGTGTCGCCTGGGTACCTCAACAATTTCTTGTTTTCTTTCCGAGTGTATGTTGCTTGGAGTCTTGCAGCATGTGTATGGTTTGACAACCCCCCGACACTTGAATTTGAACTTGAAACCAAGCGACATGGTAGAATTGAAAGGAATGGTGTCCTTTCAACAAGTGTATTATTCCGATAGAGGGTTCAGAATTATCGAAAAGCTAATTCTTCAATAAGGTCAAGTGATCGGAGTGTCTAGGTGGAGGCCGCTTCCGATCAGTAATATTAATGTACAATTAATACAACTTAATCTTGACTGAACCCTTCGGGTCAAACCCAATCGAACAACCGATCCGAGACGACGAATCAATCCGAAGGATTTTGATGAGTCGTCGGAGTTTTACGAACAAAGACGTCGGATATCGAGCTTAGAGCATCGAGATCGAGCATCACAAGTCGAGTCGAATTGGAATTCGACGAGACGAGAAAAATCAACAAGCGACAAGTTCGAGCTAAGCCGTAGCCTCCCATTTGCCGAGCAATGCGATTGCTAGGCTAGCTTGAGATGCCATGCGCATCACTAAGCTTACCGCAAGCATGCAACGCATAGCACTCGCACAGCAGCATGCTATGCGTGCTTGTGCTATGGGCTGTGCATGCTAAGCATCGCACCAAGAAGAACCTTCGTACAACACATACATTGCTGGCAGCATGTTCTGTATGCGCGAGTGCGTAGTTGTAGGTGCTTGCTAGCGAGAAGAACAAAGCATCAGCCCCTTGACCTTGCCTAACGCAGAACAGCATGCTTGTGCTAAGGGCTATGCATGCTGGGGATCGCATAGCAGCAACACCCGCATCACACAAGCAACAGCAGCCAGCAGCCCGCAATGCATATGCGTGGCGTACTTGCTGCGTGTGTGCGTAAGCTTGCTGGCCAGCAAGCCCAGCCTTGGTGCTAGGCGCCAGCTGGGCAGCCTTGGCAGCCAAGGCAGGCTGCCAGCCAGCCATGGTCAAGCGGACAGCTCATGGTTTGGTGGGGACCGATTCTTGGTAGCT
Source organism: Chenopodium berlandieri (assembly GCA_034703905.1). Classification (NCBI taxonomy): domain Eukaryota; kingdom Viridiplantae; phylum Streptophyta; class Magnoliopsida; order Caryophyllales; family Amaranthaceae; genus Chenopodium; species Chenopodium berlandieri. The sequence goes on from CM068285.1 coordinate 8,240,776, forward strand.
TAGGCTTGGGGTGCAAGGTGTGATGGTTTCCCTTGTAGTCCTCACCTAACCTCTCTTCACCATATGACACTTGTTGATTAACTATTGCTTGTCTTTTCATGATGGAAATGCAATTCTGCCACATTGGTGGGAGAATGGGAAATCAAGTAGCATTCCCTTATAAATATCCAAGTGTTGGGCATATGGGAACTTACTTGAGTAGAACTCAATGAGGAATCTCCCATTAGGTGAGAAAACCTCTAAGTTCGTAAAACTCCAAGTTTTTATTGGTCGGGTCCCGACTAACCTTCGGGACTTGGACCGTTTGGGTCGGTTTCGTGGGTACGAGCCATTGGAGGCGTTCACACTTGTGACGCTCGAGCTTTCGAAGTAAGAGCTCGATTTGCGAGCGAAGCACGCGTCAAAGGTATAATATTTTATCCTTTCTTATGCTTTAAATTATGTTTTGCTTGATAATTGCATTTATTATGGGGGCGGGTCTTGGCGGGTTTCATTCCGCGTAGTGTGGGTCACTACGAAACCCAACAGCGGTATCGGAGCCATGCTCCTTTTAATTTTTGCAATTATTGATTAATTAAGGTGTTTCAAAGTGAGATTTAATTTCTGGTTTTGCTTTTCTAATTAGATTAGAAGCTCGTTTTAATTAATTTTAAAACTCGTATTTTTTATCGATTTGGCTGTCGAACCCAGATTCTAGCTCAAAAATAGTGATTTTTGGGTGGAATCGACATTGTGAAACAGATTCAACTCTCTTTGAGGACTGTTCAGAAGCCAAATTCGAACCAGAAACCCAAGTTTGGGGTTTTTTCGTTTTTCAACGAAAATTTTTAATCCTTTTAAGCCTTGATTAATGCAAGTATTACAAGGTTAGATTAAATGCATTATTGCATCCCTAGTCTACTGCTATTTTAATTATCCTTGAGCATAATTATGGAGTTTTAATTAGTGCTTGAGTTGATATGCTATGTTTCACACAAACTTGATTTTTCACAATTATGCAAATAAATGGCATTAATATGTCAATGTTTGATGTGAATGTGTAATTTTAAGTTCCCAAGTATGTTAAAGTTCTAATCTTTAAAAGTTTAAATGATTGGAACTCTAACCCTAAATTCCATATTGAACAAGTTTGGATTTTTCATTTTGGTTGATTAAAATCCATGAAGTTCAAATACTCGTGAGTAAAATTTTGATTAGTCTTCATATTGGAAGATGTAATCTTGGTATTTTACACAAGTATGAAAGTTGAAAAATTTTATCATTAGATGGTTAATTTATTTTTCCAACTCCCATTTGTCAAATCCATTATTAATTTGCATATTGGCTAAATTAATCATGGACATAGCTAATTTCAATTTTAAGCATGAAGGAAGACTTAAATTATTTCAAAAATAAATTTTTGGATGATTTAGGCTTGTGCACCGTTAAAATTGAATTTAATTAAGTTGGACTTATTTTATTTTCTTTTTGCCCTTAAATTAATTCTAAAATAAATTTAGATTAATTTTATGTCACACGTAAATCGGGATTAAAATCCCGAGAAATGGCACGCAAATAAAGGCAAAAACACCCAAGTGCCACCAAGGCTAGCCTATGGTGCGCATAAGGGTGTGCCTTGAGGGGTTGCTGTGTGGCAGTGGGAGTTGTGTGCTGCCATAGTGCTAGGTGCATGGCAGGGCTACTGGAGTTGCTTGTGCGTGCTGCTGGGCAGCGAGGCAACAAGCCCCAGCCAGCCTGCCAGACGCTGCCAGGCACTAGCTAGCAAGCTAGCATGCGCAGCTTGCGTAGCGTGCTGCTAGTGCTGGCTGGCGCAGCATGCTACGCTAGGCGTAGACGCTGGCACACAGCACAGCAAGCGCAGCACATGGGCTGCCTAGCAGCCATGGTGCGCACCCACCAAGCACTTGTGTGGGGTATTTTTCTTGATTTTGAGCTATGTAATTTTGCGAAAATTTTTGCCGTTTTAATTATTTATGTGATTAATTTAACGAGGTTAGACCTCGATTTTTCCGGCTTTTGCAAAATTTTGATTTTGACAAATTATGGGTTATTCCGACTTAATTAATCGGATTAATTAAGTATGGATGCGGAATTTAGTGGGAGCTTAGTTAGTTACGTGAGCAATTTGCTTTTAGAAATAATGGGTTAAACAACTTTGACTAGTTTTAATTAGGCGCGTTAATCGGATTAACCACCTAAGTTAGTTACTAGTTTTGCGTGTTTAATTATGTATTTCGTAATATGCATGGGCCATTCACAAATAGTGAAAGGGTGAATGAAAGATTGTTTTCAAAACAGGTTATTGAAAAGGCAACTAGTAGGGCCCGACTAGGATAGAAAATACGGACCGCGTTCCGTTATGTATTCTTGTAAATCTAAATACGGTCTGTGAACCGTTAAGTATTTTTGTACTTTAGATTAATCTTAGTCGTAGTAGCTAGTTAATTTATTTTGGCAAAGATGTCTCAAGACGGAGTTTCGATGAAGACGAGCCAAGATGAAGGCCCTTGAAGATTTGAAGATTTCAAGGGGTCGTACTAGTTGCCGAATGCATCATTTTATGCCTTTTATATATATTATTGTTATATATGAATGTTAGATGCATGTCTAGGTTTTCATATGTTGCGAAGATTAGTTAAGTTCACTTAAATCAACCAACATAGAAACTCTAGGTCCCTTAATAATATTGTGCTAAAATATGCCATTCCAAGAACAACACTTACCGAACTAATGCGCGTATGTGATGGGCTACGCCAAAGCGAGGCATCACTACTTCCCTAGGGACGTAAGGTATACTAGGTATACAAGTTGTCTTGGTTAAGCTCAACGATATCAGTAAGGAGTCCTTAGATATCGTGGCAATGGAGATAAAATGTCACGGAAGCATTAGATGCGACGTTTTATCGAACCAAGAGTAGCTTGGAGCTATTAGCAATTGGATTGATTACCCTAAGATATTAAGTGTTAAGACAAGCCAAAGCATGCTTAATCACTTTCTGATTTTTGGGATCTTGGAATCGTTTTATTCTCGCCTAAAAGGGACATTTTTTTTAATGCGTGGATAAAACGCATAATAAGATTGAAAGTTTACATGTATGCCTTGAATTTCAAACTTATTATGATCTTGATAAATGGTTAAACTTTGCACTTATATATTAGTGAAATTCTTAATCAAATTATATTGTTTCTATTGATTGGTTAAAGGAAATCTTTTGAGAATGGTTCTCAAAATGGAAAGGCATCTCAAAAATACAACCTCTCATAATTGACTTTTATAGTAAAGTTCGAAAGGACGGTTGGATATCATGTTTTCAAAATACTAGGTAGTTTTGATTAACATGAAATATTCAGTTGAAAAACTCAAAATTGTCAATAATTGACAACCAACATATCTTTTCGCTTCATACACAAATGAGTAGGACTCATTGATGTAGCAATTCAAGTACGAATTGAAAGAAAAGATGGAACTTTGTTTCACGGCGCATTAGATGCTTAATTATGCCTAACAAAGTGTAAAAGTCAAGACACTTAAAGAAATGACTCTTGAAGTTATGAGATGGCGTATGATAAGAAATATAGGAAACAAGGAACAAAAGAAAGGAATAAGGTTCTTTTTCTACCCTTGAGTTCATGTTATTATGATTAACTTAGAAACTCGTTATCTTCACAAGTATTGGATACTGCTTGAGTGTTCCACTTTGAAAGTGACCTCAAACCGTTGAAGACAAGCTAAGTTATTGGCTTACAAGCTTAGAATGAAGCAAGTAGTGCTATATTAGTTGTAAGGTCATTTGTTTTGTTTAAAGTCCTTTTAATACTAAGGCTGGAACAAATAATGGTTATTGTGTTCCATAATCAGCAAACGATCCGTTAACATAAGGAAAGACTCACATTCAATAAAAGAGCAATAGTTGCGGGTTTTATTTGAATAGCATGGTTGTCTAACCCATGAATCAAGAGTGCTTGATTATAAACAAACATTTCCCTGACATGAAAACTCAAAAGTTCAAGTCATGAACATGATTTATGTTCCAAAAATCTTTAGCAATGTCACATCAACAAGAACATACTCAAGGCTCTATTAGATAGACTCTTGATAATTGATCGATTCGAAATCGTTCTAAGACAAGCAAGTCTTACTTGTTGAAATCGACAAACAAAGGAGCTATTATGCTTGGCATAGACAATTGACTCCAAAAGCTAAAGAGGATTCCATTACTTCAACGTCTTACAAAGAATTTGAAAGAATACGGCTATATTCATCAAATGTGAGCAAACTGGACTTTGAGTAGCTCAAATATTCAGTGAAGTATAGAATCGACTTGGCAAGATATCACAACATCTAGCTAGATTAGATCGAGCGATGATTACTTGAGCCAAGTGTGATCACATCAAACTTATGAAATTGAAATTTCACAATGAGCTCCACAAAGAACATAGTGTTTCTTGACGGAGACCTCGATGCCATTTGGAAATGACTTGAAAGATGATGGATCACATCCCTTCCTATAAAGTTCTTGAAGATTTGCACAAATGACTAAATATTACACTAAACAAAAGTGTCGAAGCTAAGAAAGGACACCATATTCAGTTATGGATAGAAATAGTTTCTAGCGTCTTTTAAAGTATATGTCTAGGGCTCTTACCTCAGTGGGAGTTCATTGACTCAGTAGGAACTAAGTGGCTCAATAAAGGGCTAATATAGCTCGTGAAGGAGCTAACTGTTTGTTTCACAACAAACTTTTACCCAAAGACAATATACATGTCTCTTTGTAAGTATTCAAGTGAGACTACGGGCATTACCTCCACAACCTAATTGAGAACATAGTATTTGTTGCTCTAAATGGTGTCTTTCTGGAAAGTAACACCTTTCCAAAATGACAAGTGGGAGAAAAATCGAACTCGACGAAGTTCGAGAGGACGAGCAACAGTGTCAACCTGATAAAACTGACAATCAAAATGCTTTAGAAGCAGTTAATAAGATTGGTCAGAATCAAACAGACAATGTAAATGCTCAACCTATTATCCCGTATAGGTATAGAATTCACCAAAGGCTTGGATTGAATCCTATCTACCTAAGACTTACAAGCATATTATTCACCATTGGATGGTGAGGGAATAGTGTCTTGTAAATGAGCTACAACAAATCCAAATTACGAATAATGGTTAGAGGCCATGAAATCCGAAATAGACTCCATGTTTGTAAATCATGTTTAAAACTTGATTCATTTGCGTGAAGGGTGACAGACCTATCAATCGCAAATAATTTTTCAAGAAGAAAACTGACAAATGTGGAAATGCACCAGCATACAAAGCTAGATTGGTTGAAAAGGATACAATTAATTCACGGCGTTGATTTTAATAAAAACTTATTTCACCAATCGGAACGCTAAAGTCTTTTCGTGATTGTTCTAGCAAAATTACGCATATGAAATATGCCAAAAATACGAAAACGCCTTCCTAAAATTGGATTTTGGAAGAGACTATGGAAACAGTCTAAGGGTTTTGTAATTCTAAGTAATGCTAGATTTGAAAGCAAGCTCAAGAAATCCATTGTGGGATTAAATGAAGCATTGCATGAAGGAATTGGAACATGTATTCTCAGAAAGTCAATAAAAGGTTTGACTAAAGGAGAATCATAGAAATTCTTATAAACAATAAGTTCTGTGGGAGCAAGAGTCAATCCTGTATGGTCCAAAAAGAAGTTTGTGAACTCTATTGTGAAATGACTATCAAATGCTAAATTTTTATATTTGAAATGATTTTCGACAATGGACCAAGCAAAAGGCGACACTTAGTACATATGGGAATTAAGATCTATTGGATAGACTTAATGAAATGATTAAACGAGTAGAGGAATTTACCGTGTTAAACATGAAGGACTTGAAAGGCTTTCGACCCATATGTATAAAACTAAGTAAATGTTTGAACTAAGTATAAGCTGGGAAAATACTAAGTCAAACAAGAAAGACTCTAGTAGAGACTTTTAACCGTATCACATAGCAAATAGTTTAGCAAGACTCAGTGAAACTGGATGAGCTAAAAAGGTCACATGAATGGAACATATTGGGAATAAGTCTGCGATTAAAACCATCATGTATGCTATGATATGGAGTCATCACTCAACTCACATGCTTAGAGCATGAGAAGTATAAAATACCAATCAATCTAAATCTAAGTAATGTATCGTTAGATTATGGTCAAGAAAATCCAAAGTACTTTGATAAGTAAAAGGGGATAAGTTCTTGACGCATAGAAACAATTGCAATTTGAGAATTGATGTTGCAAGCACATCCTTAGCAAGGATTAGATCCTTAAAAAGGAAACCGTTTATAAGCACGAGCTAGAATGCGTCGTGGCTTGAGAATGGTAACATGGACGCACGTCCATGTATAATGTGCGGAAATTTGAGGTAAGTTTCCATGGTCACAAGTGATTAGGGTAGCCCAAATCATTGTGAGCCGTTTGGAATGAAATCCAAAGAAAAGCTTCATCAGGAACTCTACTGAAATATATGTTGAGCATTATTATTGCCTAGAAGGCAATAATAAAGAAAGGTGTTCAATGGAAAGTTCGTTGTCAAACGTTGATTGTAGGTTGTCATGTTGAAGATCTCAAATCATGAAAATGAGTGGGAGACATCACATGGACAATAAATCCTAAATCACAGATAATCCATAACACTCTCAGATTCTATCATCTTATTTGAAAGTGTTCATTAATGAAGATGTTGAGATTTGCAAAGTAAAATAATTGAAACTAAACCTGTGCAAAAGGTGAACAACAACATTCACAATTGCATGGAAGAAATCAAGCATATTAAGTATGGGTGTGAATTCTATAAATGTTTCAATAAAGAGTATTACTCTCAAAACATTTGAAGAAAACCATTTATCACAAGATGAAACGTTGAAAGGTTTCATGGTGGAATAAAATTTTACTAATAAATTCCACAAACTATTTAATTGTGGTTTAGAATTAAATAATGAGTCCATTCTATTCAAAACAGGGTATCAAGACCATGTCTTGGATAAAGAAACACCTGTTAAGTGAACATTGAATATTTAAATAAAAAATTGTCCCTAATCGAGGTCATCTAACTAATGGACGATTGATGACCACCAGAGATTAGTGTGTAGTATGATTTACAACACCGTTTCTTATGCTGCAAGGACATGATGGTCATAAATCATTTGCACAGGTGCCAGTTTGGAACTGCATTGGATCGACCTATGAGAGTACTTTAAGAGATTTAAAATTGTCATAAGTACATTTCTCATTATAGCTATCGGAACTCGTTTCCTCGACCATGAGTATTGTGAAGTTTTCTTGTTTGAGAACTAGTCTCTTTGATGTTGCCTAACGTCTGCCGTAACTGGGGATCATAACGGGAACACTGGGGAGATGAGGTCCTCTTAGTAAGAGAAACTTACAATGCGAGACTGGGAATGTCCCCCTATTAACAATAGGGAATATGTCTTTGTTGTTTACAAGGCCGCTCGAAGAGCGAGACTGTAAAAATGCATGGCCGTGCTCAGATGGATTTTAGAAATCATCTTCTTATTGACAGTCGAACTCGGAGATCGAGAAACACTTCTGAACATAATAAGGATGACGATGAATCTTACCTTATAGTTCACGAAGAGACATTAAGCGACATAGGAAATGGGCTATACACTATATGCACACTTGTCCGGAAGAACAAGTGGGAGATTGAAAGGAATGGTGTCCTTCCAACAAGTGTATTATTCCGATAGAGGGTTCAGAATTATCGGAAAGCTAATTCGTCAGTAAAGTTAAGTGATCGGAATGTCTAGGTGGAGGCCGCTTCCGATCAGTAATATTAATGTACAATTAATATTACAGCTTAATCTTGACTGAACCCTTCGGGTCGAACCCAATCGAACAACCGATCTGAGACGACGAATCAATCCGAAGGATTTTGATGAGTCGTCGGAGTTTTACGAACAAAGACGTCGGATATCGAGCTTAGAGCATCGAGATCGAGCGTCGCAAGTCGAGTCGAATTGGAATTCGACGAGACGAGACAAAATCAACAAGCGACAAGTTTGAGCTAAGCCGTAGCCTCGCATTTGCCGAAAAATGCGAGTGATAGGCTAGCTTGAGATGCCATGCGCATCACTAAGCTTACCGCAAGCATGCAACGCATAGCACTCGTACAGCAGCATGCTATGCGTGCTTGTGCTATGGGCTGTGCATGCTAAGCATCGCACCAAGCAGAACCTTCGTACACCACACGCATTGCTGGCAGCATGTTTTGTATGCGCGAGTGCGTAGCTGTAGGTGCTTGCTAGCGAGCAGCGTCAAGCATCAGCCCCTTGACCTTGCCAAACGCAGAACAACATGCTTGTGCTAAGGGCTATGCATGCTGGGGATCGCATAGCAGCAACACCCGCATCACACAAGCAACAGCAGCCAGCAGCCCGCAATGCATGCGTGGCGTACTTGCTGCGTGTGTGCGTAAGCTGGCTGGCCAGCAAGCCCAGCCTTGGTGCTAGGCGCCAGCTGGGCAGCCTTGGCAGCCAAGGCAGGCTGCCAGCCAGCCATGGTCAAGCGGACAACTCATGGTTTGGTGGGGACCGATTCTTGGTAGCTTAGGCTTGGGGTGCAAGGTGTGATGGTTTCCCTTGTGGTCCTCACCTAACCTCTCTTCACCATGTGACACTTGTTGATTAACTATTTCTTGTCTTTTCATGATGGAAATGCAATTCTGCCACATTGGTGGGAGAATGGGAAATCAAGTAGCATTCCCTTATAAATATCCATGTGTTGGGCATATGGGAACTTACTTGAGTAGAACTCAATGAGGCATCTCCCATTAGGTGAGAAAACCTCTAAGTTCGTAAAACTCCAAGTTTTTATTGGTCGGGTCCCGACTAAACTTCGGGACTTGGACCGTTTGGGTTGGGTTCGTGGGTACGAGCCATTGGAGGCGTTCACACTTGTGACGCTCGAGCTTTCGAAGTAAGAGCTCGATTTGCGAGCGAAGCACGCGTCAAAGGTATAATCTTTTATCCTTTCTTACGCTTTAAATTATGTTTTGCTTGATAATTGCATTTATTATGGGGGCGGGTCTTGGCGGGTTTCATTCCGCGTAGTCTGGGTCACTACGAAACCCAACAAGAATTACCGCCGGGTATAGCCCGGTTAGCAGGAGGCATCCCCATAGAAAGCCATATGTATAAGCCGAGAGCAAATTCGTTTCTCGAGCTCAGTTGCTCGGCATCTCATGGCTGCTTGTCTCCATTTGAAGAGCTCATTCTCATGAATCTAGCAGGAAGCGTCTTAATGTCGTCCCATGGCCGCTATTTCCATTTGAATAGCTAAGTATTATGAATTAAAACGGAGGCATCTCAATATCCTCCAGCATATTGACACATTCTCCATCGGAAGTTAATATTGGTTTAAGTCTCCCTCAAGGGAAGCATATCGACCGAAAAAGGTCTAAAATTATGTTGAACAGGCTTAAGTAGAACCACCGCCTGTGTAATGTGTAGGCGTAAAAATTTAGATCAACCACCTGCTCCAACATGAGTGGATATTAGCTAAGTCTAAACAACTTAGCTGCTGTGTTGTTTCTTTTAGAACAACCAAATTGAGGCCAATGGCCAGAATGATCAAGCGAAGGCTAATGGCCAGATGATCTTATTTAAATAAAACAATCCGTCTGCTCCAGCAGGGGGAGGCGTCCAGCGACGCCCATTCGGGTGAATTCGTCGCAGGGAGCATCTTCCATTTGGGTGGTACATTGCTCCATGATCAAAAGAAGGCCAATGGCCGGATGATCAAATTGAGGCCAATGGCCAGAACGATCAAAAGACGGCCAATGGCCGGATGATTAAATTGAGGCCCATGGCCAGATGATCAACCAAGGCTCCAAGCCGACTGATCTCATTTAATATTAAACTAATATGTCTGTCCCAACATCATAGCAAGCGTCCGGCGACATCTATCCAGATGAAATTCGTTGCAGAGAGCAGCTCCCTTTTGGGTGGAACATTGCTCTATAAACTCAAAACAAACGGCCCTATCGAGTGTCCCCAGGACAACCTCGCAGTCGTTTTTACACAATTCAAAGATAAACGTACCGCTACCCAAACCAGTAGTAGACAGTTCAAATCCGAGTCAGAAACTGCCTGCCATTACTTGGGATAAATGAAGGCGGCACCCTTTGAGTTAATAGCCAAGCAAAACTTGGCGAATAAAGGGGGTCAGCCGACCTAAGCTGCTTGATTCCTCTACTACTCAAACCAGAGTGACGGAAACTGAGTAACCCCAAGGTTAACTCATAGTCACTCAACCAACCTAGTTCGGAACCTAAAAGGTATGAGAAGTCCGCCTGTTTTTTGGAGAACAAAGGCACTCGACCACTAATCTTACTAGGTTGGCTATACTAAAGCTACCACCTGTAAGTCAACAGGCGTAGCTACTTCGGTTGGACATCCCGATCAATGCCTGCTTCTATGCGGCCACCATAGCAGACGGTCAGCCATCACCCAAATAAACTAAGTACCAAACTTAGTATATTGCAGTTTATATTAAGAACAAACCTAAAGAGGCCAATGGCCGGAATGATCAATCAAAGGCCAATGGCCGAATGATCAAATTGAGGCCAATGGCCATATAATATTGCACGCTTACTCCCACTTGATGGTCGACAATCCGCCTGATCTGGGGCTATCAGCATAGTGGGGCTAAAAGCAATAAGAGTCGACATCTGTCTAGTTCAGCGGCAATCATTATTATGATTTGATTAACTTAGAAAATGTCATACCGCTCAAGGTATCAAAATTTTCCAAGTCAATCAAATCCCTCCTTAATTGAACTAGACAAATGCCGACCAAAGAGGCTCAAGGGGTTTCGTATTCGAAAGGAACAATCCCTCTTAAAAGAGAGATTACTCCTTTCGAGGGACTAATGTTTGGGGTTAAAAATACCCCTGACAAATGGACCAATGCTAATGCAGCGCGTGTCCCAATAGCCTGCTAACACGTGTCAGCCTTAGAGAGGCCCAAAGGGATCCAACCCTCTACTGACACGTGTCACCTAAACCTTAGAAGGGGAATTGATCCCCTTCCCTATATATAGAGGAACCATCCTCATTTATGGAGAACATTGAATACACATTCAATCCACACCAAAAAACCGAGGAATATTCATTGCAGAATTCTCTCTAAATCAGAGGGAAGTATTTACATTCCGCACTATACTCCTCATACACGTTCTAACTTGATCGTCGGAGGCGAAATTACCATCCTTGGGAGTCTCCGTTGTTTTGCAGGTACAGGCAGCCGGAGGTCAGTCTCGGTATTGCAACTCTCCCGTAGGACACATCAAAAAACCCCGAAACACTAGGTATAAGAATTGGGCATGAATGAAGTCGAAGAGAGAGATATGTATTAAATATTTCATGACCTCCATTGGCTTGGGAAACCAATGTCTTTGCTCTTAATGGAGAAATTTCTTAGGGAGGATTTTCAATAAAAGTACTACCCTTTTATGTAAAAATTGTTGAAAAGAAGGGTGATTAATGAAGGTTAGATCTAAATCTCCAAAATTTCCTAAATATTGTGCATAATTAAGAAGGTTAGGATCCATTTACTGAGGGTACTATTACTAACTTGAGAAGTAAATATAGATAAATCAAAATTCAATAGAGAAATATGATTTTTTATATTAGGTAAAAATGTAGGAAAATTGGTGTCTATATATCGAGCAACAAAAAAAAAAAAAAAAAAAAAAAAAACCCAACCATTCTTAGCCTTTTTTTATATAGGTAAATTAGTCAAAATTCTCATTAAAATTGCAAACGATCAAAAAATTATTAATCAGCCTTTGTGAATGGTAGGGACACGTGGCAACACCTTAATGATCACGCTGAATGCCATTGTCAGCGATACAATGCAACGCCTCTTTTTTAAAAATTACCCCGCGCTTTCCTTTTTTTTTTTTTAATTTTATTTTACTTGGATGGCTCACCATTACTATAGGTCTGTAGCTATTTCATTTGCCATTGCTGTGGGCATTTGTCCATTTCCTCATGGGCATTTTTTTTAATGCTCATGAGTGGGAAGCTAAAATACCATTTTTTATCATAAAATTCTCTTCGTGAGCAAAAAAATGCTCATGATCTGAGTGAGAGTGCTTTTAATAACCTTATCAATCGATTCCGCATAGTGGGAATAAAATCCAATAATTGTGTTTAATAAGACAACTTCCTTAAATATATATTCCAAAAATAAACTTTCCATAAATAAACCATCCATAAATATAATATCCAAAAATAACTTTTCTAAAAATAGATTTTCCATAAATAAAACTTTCGATATAGAATACCTTAGCTTGGAAATAAAGTAATCTCATAAACAACTTTAACAACAATCAATTATGCTTATAAAGATTCAAACTTCAATCTTAAATATAAATCATCGTACTTTTCCAATTCAAACAAACATCAAAACATCAAACAAAACCCTAAAAACATATTTGCAAATCAAAATCACATCATTAAAAGACCTAGCCACATATACATACCTCAACTTTCAAGACTAATTATTCCACCAATTACAATTACAAGAGATCTCCTAAGCAAACATTATAATTATTCTTTATATAAACTTTATTTAAAGATCAAAAATTTATTAAAGTTATAACTTTGAAAACAAATATATAGAAAACTAACCATGAAAGAATTAAGGGAATAACGACTTACAGAAAAGCTTCACGTTGGAATGAATTAGGCAGAACTTGCAAAAGTCATAATTCCTAGAATATAACTCCGAATTGGGTGATTTGTGTGCCTATTTAACCTCAAGGATTTTTCAAGAGGTACGTGAATTAAAAACACTTATATACACCTAGCTTGCACTTGGGTAGTTGGGTGTATGTAAAAGGTGATGTACATGTATCAAACCTATCTTTCCCAAAAAAAAAGCATAATATATACAAATTATTGTTTTTGAAAGATTTTAACCAATTATGATTAGAATGTTTTAAGGATAGTTTCAATCATAATTTTAACCTGTGATATCGGGAAATGATACTGAATATATCATGATTAGAATGGTGAACATGATAAAATAATTTGTTTTTGGTACTTAATTAATTGTGATTTGCTAAAATAAGTCGTACAAGAATGTGGAGGGTGGAAGTTCCTTTGTTATTTAAATTGAAAAACATTTACTTGTCCTTTACATGTGCAGAACATGTACCCAAGTTAAAGTAACATATTGAAATACGAATTTGCACTCACTAATCATCATTTTGCTCTATATCCTTGAATGCATATAGCATTCTGATGTCAAACCCTCTTTTTTCAAATGTTAAATAAGTTTGGTATCTTAGAGTATACGAATATTTATACAATATACTTATAATAAGCTCGTACATTGAACAAGCTAATAAAGAACCAGTTATTGTTGATATACACATTCATAACAAATCAAATCTTGTACAAAAATTTCCTAATCAATTAATGGTTTCTTATTTCATACATGTGGTAAGAACATTAGTTCAACAATTGTCCTACAAATAATTATTAAAACTCCTTTTCTTAACCGTTATAAGTACTTGAGGCATAAAGGCTAAGATTATATAGTTCTTTTGTCAAATGGTTTGATCAAATATATTAGTCAGCCTGTCAACATCTTACCATCATCAACTTCTTTGTTTAGCTAATCTTGATATTTAAGAGATGTAGTTAGGGTTCATTGGTGGAGGATTGATAGGCGTGTCGTGCACCTAACAAAAATAACCTAACTAGACCTCCTAGTTATGTAGTAGGGTAAGTCAGGGTCGATCCCCCAGAGAGAAGGTTATTTAACAATCAACTTTTACCAATGACAAAACTAAATAAGAGATTGAATGATAGAATAAATAACTATGACTACTCAAATATCAAATATGAATCAATTAATAATAAAACATCTAGAATTAAGTATCACCACTAGCATAATCAATACAAGACAAATTCCTACCCCAATCAATCAATTATATGTTCACAAGGAAAAGTAATCCCTAAATAATACCAAAGGTCACTCTTGAGTTATCAATGGCTACCCTAATCACAATCAAGCCTACTCTTGTGGAATCATGCAAATTAGAGACATTACCTAGATTCCTAATCATCCATCCAACTACTCTCGTAAAGAACTTCAAACCCTTAATTGATCTATTCAAATCCGTTAAAATCCAATTCTCGTTGTGATTAAAACAAAGGAATAATAACAATACTAATTATCTCTAATCTAGTATTGGCATAAGCACAATCATTTAAGCATGAACAATATAAACAATTAATGGAGAATTTAAAAGAACAAATCAAGTATAAATCATGGCTAGGGTTCAACCTAATCCTAGAACAATAATCTACTCTACCATAATAAAAGAAATAAACATAAAATAAAGAGAAGAAGAAAATATAATACTTAAATTAATAAAATAAAATTAGATAGAAAATTAGGGTTTCTGTTAGTTGAGACGAACTTATACAAGAGGGAGGGGGGGATTTTATGGAGTTCCTAATGGTACTTTTTCGCAAAAACATAAAACATAATATTAAAGGAACGTGCAATGCACACAGGATTTTACGAGAAAACCTTTCAGGGCCCACCTGGAAGTAAAACCTCGACCCACCAAGGGATTTCAAACACCAAATCAATCCACTATAATAGGCCAAACACTCCTAATGTTACAACTTATTACAATCAAACCTTTCTCACAAGTTCCAGACTGAACTTGCTACCTAGTAGAACCCTATTCTACCAAACTTAAGTCCCAGACTTAGATTCACTCAGCTCTCCCGGAGCACTAAACACTCAGCTTGAACCTTGAAGCCTACCTTACTGTATGCAAAGAGTAATCACTCACCCAATACCAAAACAATACAAACTCTTGACTCTTATATGTGATTGGAAAGCTACACATGAAATCCGAAACTAATATAACAAAGCCTTAAACTTGGAAAACTTACTCTTAAGCACTCTTCAGATTTTTCACGCATAAACTCACAAAGTATTTCAATTATAATTACTCCTTTATATACATAAACTTATGTATGTAAAGTAGGGTTTTTCAAAAGCTAGAAATTGCAAAATTGTCGTTTACAAAACCCATTATGAAATAAATCTTGTGAAGAAAATCTTTTGGAAAACTTAACAAAGATATAATTTAGAAAAGATTATTATTTTGCAAAACCAGATTTTATAAGATAAAATCTCTCAAAGATCTTTTCCTAAATCAAAACTTATCTTTTATAACTTTCCATATTTAAAAGCTTGCCAAGCTTTGCCACGCTTCTAATAAACTTCATGCGTAAACTTACTAAACATATTTACAACAATCCTAGTAGAAATAAACTTAACAAAAACCTTAATAAAAAGAATGTTAGTCTATTACTGGATTGTCTCCTCAATCATTGCATTATAAGGATACTTGGGCTCTATGCAGACCAGATTGAGTTCCTGCTATCTTCAACTCTCCAGCTCTTTGCTGGAACTCGTAGACCAAGTTCTTGCGGAACTTGTTGTGTTCAACGCAGTCCAAGCTAGTCTTCTTAGCTTGCTGTCAAGCTCCTGTTAGGAAGCTTCTCTTTGAGTTCCTGTTAGGGATCACTTTAACTTTCCTTTAATTCCCCTTGGATCTTCATAGGCAGGCTACTCTTCCACTTTCAACACTACAAAAAAATAGACATTTAGCAACAGATCAAATCCGTTGCTAGATTGTACTTTTCTGTAGCTAAATATAGGTAGCGACAGATTTTGAAACGGAATTACTCCGTTGCAAATTCAACTTCACCTATCTAATTAAATAATTAGAGAAAACGCATTAGATGAAGTTTTCTTTTAATCATCATCATCAAAACTCTCAAGCTTCAACAATTTCCCCCTTTTTGATGATGACAAACTTTAGCAATTTCGAGCAGAAAAGTTAACTAGAATAAAAGGCCGTATTTTTTTATTTTTTAACAGGAAAGGAAAACACACAATTAACTAGCAAAAATAAACTAAGAGCAAACAAATCAAAACATAACATAACTAAGCAATTATATACACTATATCAAAGAAATCTTTGATACTTTATCAACTAGAACCCAGAACAACTACACTTCCAAGTTTGCTTCCTCTTTTCCCCCTTTTGGCATTATAAAAAAGTCCTGCAAGTTAAGTTATTTGACATATAAACATAGCCCCACAAGTAATTTATCGAGTGTGGGAAACTGAAGGCAGCGCTGACTAGCTCCCTTTAGCTAGATACTTTACACAATCCTGCTCATACTTTCATACTATACTATGTGTTTCGGGGTTTTCTGATGTCCTGCGGGAGAGTTACAACACCGAGACTGGAACCGGACGCCTGTACCTGCAAAACAACGGAGACTCCTGGTGGTGGGAGCTCCGCCTCCAACGGTCAAGTTAGTACTTGATTAAGGAGTAATTAATGCGGAAATTAAAGTGTTTTGGTCTCTCTAGGTGAGAGTGTTTAATGTGTAATCCGTGTGTTTTTCGAGTCTTCCCTCTTAATGAGGATTAAGAGGAGTATTTATAACCTCGGGAAGCGTGCCAAGCTCTAGGTTTAGGGTAAACCTAGGGCTGACTGGGCCTCTAAACAGGATTGGGCCTTGTTGACCGGTTTTCCCATTTGGCATGGGTGGACACGTGGCGTGTCTCAATTGGTCCGTAGTGGACGAATCTGGGACTGACACGTGTCAGGCTCCTATTGGCCTACGTGAAGGATACGTGGCAGAACCTGGTTGGTCCACTTGTCAGACCGTGATTGGTGGATAAAAATCCCCTAATCATTTGCCCCTCACAGGTGGCACGTGACTGGTCACGTGTCACCTGTGACAGGTGTCGCATGGTGACAGGCGACGGCCTGCAACAGGTGTCACCCTGCAATGGGCCGAGAGATTTTTCCCGCCCAAATTTTGAATTTGGAAGTGACCCTTCGCCTTCTCACTTTGCCTATATAAGGAAGTGCTGACTTCGGTCATTTTCACATTTGAGAACTTTTGCGAGAGAACATTCGGACCCCTGAACTTGCTCTGACACTTTGGACTTTGTTGCCTACCGCCTGCTCTGACAAACCGTTTACAAAGGACTTCAGACTTTCATCATCCGTCACTCGTTCAGGTAACCGTTGGTTCTCTTACTCTTTAACTTTTTCTTTATTATTATTTTTTTTGAAATGGCCCCATGGAAGCACACGACACGGCCTAAGTTAGTGATCAGCCGGTCACCGGGGACGGCTGAATCTAGGACTAGGAGTGCCGCCTGCCCTTTTCTGGACCCATCTTTGCCCTTTATACCAAGTCCGACTGTATCTGTGTCTATGCAGAACGTGATGGCCAGAACAAAAAAGACTGCTAGGATCTCAAACTCAGACGGCTCCTCCCAAAGGGTGCCAATTAGTGAAACATCTGACCAGACGCCAGATGTAGAAGTAAAGCAAAGCGGCTGCCAAGCCGACAGTTCTGAGGGAGGGGTCAAGGTGGTCCCTTCCCATTTCACAGTTGATATGTCAAACTTTTCTCCTGCTCCTTCTAAGGGAGAGGAGGCGGGCCCCTCTGGGAGAGGGGAGGAGTCGTCTTTTTCTGACTCGTCAGAGGACGAGTCTGAGTCCAGCTCTTCTGGCCACTCTTCCCCAGGCTCAGAAGAAAGAAACAGCCGCCTACAAGAGGCGAGGAGTTCTCATGCAGTTGAGAAGGGGGATAATTGGGCGGAGCCGTCCGCCTCTTACCGAGAGGAAAACACCCCCTATTACTGCACGGTACCCCGGGGCCGGATCGCAGCCATGCAAGACAAGGTGGAGAGCTTTATAGCTAATCACAGAATGGGCCCTGGGTTTTTACTGTTCGTGCCGGATCCAGAAGACACAGTCGTCTGGCCGGCTGGTACCAGCTATGATGACGGCTGCTTTGGCTGCTATGTGGCGGCCATCAAAGCTGGACTGCGCTTCCCATTACATCCGGTTGTTCAGCGGATTTTAGATGGGTATGATTTGGGGTTATGGCAGTTAGCCCCCAACTCTTGGGTAAACGTACTCGGCTATGTGGCCGGGTGCGAAATGTACGGGGTGGAGCCTAGCTTTGAGGCTTTAGCCCACATGAACTATCTCAGCCGGACCCCGAAGTCGGGCGGTACCGGCTGGTATCAAATAACAAGCCATAGGGGTTACCTCATGACGAGAGGTAAGGCAAACAAATGGAAGGATTGGCGGAACACCTTCCTTATCATCGAGGGTTCAGACACGGAGCTGAACAAACGGTTTAACAAGTGGAACAGGGATCCGCCTCTTCTTGCAGGTGGCCGCAGCATGCCGCCTGTTCCCTCAAAGGCTAAAAAAGAGATCCTGGACAAAGGACTCTTCAAAGTAGAGACTAGGGTGAACTCTACTTCAGGGGTACGAGAGCAAGTACCCCTAAACTGCGTCCCGAGCTTCAAGTGGCTCTATGACGAGTACTTTTTGGCCGCCTGTGGCCTCGGCAGTCGGTGCTCTACAGGTAGCCGGCCTGGCAAATACTCTTTTTTCACGCCTTGTTTACTTGGGATTTTTGCTGACTTTACTGTTTGTTCTTTTGCAGCTGACGCCATGAGTAAAATAACAGCATCCAAGACTGCGGCGGCCATGTTGCGGGCCTCTCTCATGCAACAGTCTTGTACCGACTCCCCCAACAAGGGGGCACCCTTGGTAGGCTTTGGAACTCTTCCTCTTTTTGGAGTAGTTGTCTTATGCATATACTAACTCCTCTCTTCTTTTTTTTTTTTTTTTTTTTAGTCGGGCACTCCAAGAGCTTCTTCCTCGCAACAGCCGGACCCCAAGGCCCGGAGGACGACTGTTGCAAGCTCTCCTGGGTCTTCCAGGAAAACGGTGGCGGCTGAGAAGCAGCCGGCCACTTCTTCTAAAACTCCGGCGGGGCCGCCTAGAAGTATGGACAATTACTTGTAAAAACTTTTACACTTGCTTCCTTCTTGACTAGGTCTAACTTGCTTTTTTACGCTTGATGCAGCCGGCCCTCAGGAGCCTGACTTGGTAGAGGTAGCCAAGTCCATGATAAAAGCAGTGCCTCCATCTGAAAGGGAGGCGGTCTGGGGTGTCGGCACCCTTGACCTTGATGGGATTGCAGGGGTCCTTGCTGAGGTATACTTAGCATTTTTTGAGTAGTTGAATTCCAGGACGCCTGTTATCTTTTTGTTTGGAAACTGACGCATGTCTTCTTTACTTAGGCCCTGCTCCGAGTGAACAGCCTTCGCAAGCCGCTTGATCGGAAAAACAAAGAGGTAAAGGCTGCAAAAGCTATGGCCGCCTCTAACTGTGATAAGGCAATGTTTCAAATTGCCCAAAATGAAGTTCTGACAATTGATATTCTTTATTATCAGGCGCAGGCTACCGCTGCTGTCCGGGCTCAGTTAGAGGCGGCCCAGAAGCGGAACAGCGAGCTGGAGGCGACCGTCACCAATCTCAAGGCCGAGCTTAAACCTCTCCGCCAAAAAATGCTCTCATACGAAGTCATGGAGAAATCCTTGGCTAGCGTAAAGGAACACCTGGTGACTCAGGAGAAGAGTCTCACTAAAGAGCTCTCGGAGAAGGCTGAGCAAGAGTAGAGAGAGCTCGTCCGAGAGATGATGGAAGACTCTTCCCAGATCCAGCGTATGACCTGGAGCCGCCTCTTCCCCAGTGCCGACTTTGCCTCGTGGGAAAAAACATACCGCTAGTGTTCTGAAACATATAATCAAGAGATCCTGGCGGCTGCTGAAGACGAGGCGTTCGAGGAGGGCTTGGAGGTGGAGGAGCAGCCGGTAGTGGCGCTTGTGCCACTTGGGGGCAAGGCATCGAAAAAGAATGCAGCTGAGGCCGAGTCCAGCAAGAAGAATGCTGACCAGGCGGACGCTGCTAATGTTGAAGATTTGCCCCCTTCTTAAGCTTTTATGTCTTCTTTTCACGGCCTGCGTGCCGTTTACTTGTATTTACCCGGCCAGGGGGCCGGGGTTCTGAATATTTTACTCTCCTTAATGAAATTTTATTTTTCTTGAAATTTGTCTAAGTGTTGAATATTTGATATTGAATTGCACACTATATCGACTGTTTTGCATGGCCGATTGTAGACAGGTACGGATGGTTAGTCACGCCGCCTATGCCCCTGGACGACTGGTTGTTTGTTTCCAAACTAGGCGATCAGTCGGTCATTTATTCAATCGGTATTCGACCCGTTTAAAAGACTGGATTACCCTTAGGCAGGCGGTCCTGTCATTTTGTAAAATTAACCAAGTAGGAAAGGGTTTTCTTACTTGTATTTTGTAGGCTAGACTTGAGGCAGTCTACGACTGGATTACCCTTAGGCAGGCGGTCCTGTCATTTTGTAAAATTAACCAAGTAGGAAAGGGTTTTCTTACTTGTATTTTGTAGGCTAGACTTTAGGCAGTCTACGACTGGATTACCCTTAGGCAGGCGGTCCTGTCATTTTGTAAAATTAACCAAGTAGGAAAGGGTTTTCTTACTTGTATTTTGTAGGCTAGACTTTAGGCAGTCTACGACTGGATTACCCTTAGGCAGGCGGTCCTGTCATTTGTAAAATTAACCAAGTAGGAAAGGGTTTTCTTACTTGTGTTTTGTTTTTTTTTTTTTTTTTTTTTGCTATAGGCAGTCTAGGACGACTGTTTCCTATCATAAGTACTTAAAATTTTTAGGGGATGACCAAGTAACTATGACTGTTACCTAATCGCCGATTGATTGAGTAGTAGGGGTATCAAGCGGTGGGTACCGGTTGTTCCCCTTTATTTGCCAATGTTTGTTGGCTATTAACTCGAAGGTAAAACTAGTAGGAATAGTAGTTTGAAAGCCCTTGTTTGCCAAAAAACAGGTGGTCTATTCAAACTTTTTAGGTTCCATGCCAAGTTTTGGGAGAGTGACTATGAGTTAAGTTGGTGTTACTCAGTCGTCCTCATTCTAGATTGAGTAGTAGAGGTGCCAAGCGGCGGAGGCCGGCTGGACCCCTTGATTCGCCAATGTTTGTTGGCTATTAACTCAAAAGGTACCCCCTGCATTTATCCCAAGTAATACAGGTGGTAATCCGACTCAGATGTCAACTGTTACCACTAGTTTGGTTAGTGATAGAAGTTATCCTTGTCTCAAAAACGGCTACGTGGTTGCCCTTGGGGACAGTCGTATAGGTGTCGTGTGATTAGTTTATAGAACAATGTTCCACCCAAAAGGGAGCTGCTCTCTGCGACGAATTTCATCCGGATGGATGCCGTCGGACGCCTGCTATAATGTTGGGACAGGTCGAATTGAATTTTTATATTTTGATCAGTTGGCTTGACGCCTGGTCTGATCATGTTTTTTGATAGTTCTTGGTGAACTATATAATATGTGAGGGTAGCTGGTCAAGCGGCGTGCCCCTCTTAAATTAAACATAGAGACTGGCCGACTGTTTGTCAGTTGGCATGCCCCTCTTAAATAAAAATAAATATAAACATGGAGAGTAGCCGACTGTTGGTCAGTTGGCATGTCCCTCTTAATACAGAATTGAATAGTAAAGATGCAAGCTTTATTCAAGTAATCCTTGACTTTACATTTTTCAAAAGAAATATTTCTTAAGGTTATCTATGTTCCAGGTTCGAGGTAACGGCTGGCCGTCTGGTGTTTCCAGACGGTAGGTACCGTCTCTAACCTCTTCATATATTCGGTAGGGGCCTTCCCAGTTGGGAGTTAGCTTGCCAGACTCGTTAGCCCTACCAACAGCTTCCATTTTTCTAAGTACAAAGTCCCCCACTTTGAGTGGACGTCTGTGCACTTTTTTGTTGTATGATCGAGTCATTCTCAGGCGGTAAATCTCATGGCGTAAGACAGCATTGCCCCTCTTTTCAGGGAGTGAGTCTAATGCCAGGCGCATGGCTTCCCAGTTTGCCTCTTCGTCATATAGCATGACTCGAAGAGTCGGCTCGTAGTGTTCTATTGGAAGAACAGCTTCCGCACCATAAGTTAGGATGAATGGAGTTTCTCCAGTCGCGCCTTTTTCAGTCGTCCTAATGGCCCAGAGAACATGTGGTAGTTCATCCGCCCATAGGCCGCCTGCTCGTTCAATCTTTTTCTTCAGACCATCTGAGATGATTTTATTAAAGGCTTCTACTTGGCCGTTTGCTTGTGGACGGCCGACAGATGCAAAGCAATGTGCAATTCCTTGGTCACCCAACCAGCTTTTGAGAACAGGCGTCTCAAATTGGGGACCATTATCAAAAACCATAGACATGGGAACCCCGAACCGAGTGATGACATTTCTCCAAATGAATGAAATTACATCCTTCGTCTTGATTCCCTTAACAGCCTCCGCCTCTACCCATTTAGTGAAGTAGTCGACGGCAACAAGTATGTACCTTCTTCCGCCTGTAGCAGGCGTATATGGACCCATAATATCCATGCCCCACTTAGCAAACGGTAGGGGGCTATGAATGGTGGTGAGGTCAGTAGCCGGACGGTGAATTAGTTTGCCAAACCTTTGACACTTATCACATTTTTTCACCATCTCCATCGCATCTGCCTCTAAAGTAGGCCAAAAGTAGCCCTGGCGCCTTGCCCGTTGAGCAAGCGTCCTTCCGCCTATATGTGAAGCACAGAAACCAGAGTGAAGGTCATCTAGTATCTCTCGCCCTTTTTCTGGAGTAACACACTTTAAGAAGGGTTGAAGGTACCCTCTTTTGTGAAGTTCTCCCTTTATCATTTCAAAATTGGTGGCTCGTCTTTTCAGCACTGCCGCCTGTTGATGATCATCCGGCAGGGTACCGTTTGTCAGATATGCCCTGATTGGATCCATCCAGGTTGAGCTTCTGTCTAGGATTCCAATAGGGTCTCCCTCAATGCTTCTCTTCTCCACTACTTCCCAAAAAACGGTTCGAGGAGTATCACAGGAGGCGGATGATGCTAGTTTTGAAAGCGCATCCGCTTGGTTATTTTCTGATCTCGGTACTTGGTCCAGATGGAAATCCTCAAGGGAGCCGACTGCTTGACGGACCGCCTGTAAATACTTGATCATGGCCGGATGGGTCGCTTCGTATTCGCCATTGTACTGACTCACTATCAATTGTGAATCAGAACAGGCGTCTATTTTTCTTGCCCCTGCCGCCTTGCACATGCGGATTCCGGCTAGTAAAGCTTCATATTCTGCCTCATTGTTTGAAGCCTGAAAACTGAAACGTAAAGCATACTCGTACCTGTCGCCCTCTGGCGACTGACATATGACGCCTGCTCCACACCCAGTTGAAGTGGAGCTTCCATCCACATATACCTTCCAGACCTTGTCTGGAACTTGAGAGTCAGGGGGACGAGTCATTTCGACAATAAAGTCAGCAAAGGCTTGCCCCTTCACTGCTTTTCTAGGCTCGAAGGTAACTTCGAGGCTCTGTATTTCTATGGCCCATTTGATCATTCGGCCTGACGACTCCATGGTGGTCAGTGGCCGCTTGATCGGTTGATCTGTATACACGACGACTGCATGCGCCAAAAAGTAGGGCTTTAATTTTTTAACGGCCATGAAGAGTGCAAGACCAAACTTCTCCACTAAAGGATACCTCAACTCGGCATTTTTCAGCACATGGCTGACAAAGTAGACCGGGAGCTGACAGCCGTCTCTTTCAGCAAGAAGAACAGCGCTTAACGCATGATCAGAGACGGCCAGATACATGTAGAGTACTTCTTTGGGCAAAGGGCTGACTAGCCTTGGCAAGGAATGCAAGTGAACTTTCAATTTTTGGAAGGCCGCCTCAGCATCCGGCCCCCATTCGAACCTTGCCTTTTTCTTAATTGCCAGGAAAAAGTATAGGCATTTGTCGCCTGATCGACTTAGGAATCTACCCAAGGCCGCCAGACAACCTGTTAACTTCTGAACCTCTCGGACGGTACGGGGCGACTGCATGTCGACGACTGCCTGCACCTTCTCAGGGTTCGCCTCTATTCCTCTCTGATTAATGAGAAATCCGAGAAATTTCCCAGACTCAACTCCAAAGACACATTTCTTGGGATTGAGCATGACATGGTGCCGCCTGAGTGTGGCGAAAGTTTCTCGGAGGTCCGACAGATGATCTTTCTGAAGTTTAGACTTGACAATCATATCATCAATATATGCCTCGACATTCCTCCCAATTTGATCAAAGAACACAGTGTTTATCATTCTTTGGAAAGTGGCCGGGGCATTCTTAAGACCAAACGGCATGACAGTGTAACAGTATAACCCTTGATCAGTGACGAAGGCCGTCTTCTCCTGATCTTTCTTCCATAAAGGGATTTGATGGAAACCAGAGTAGGCGTCCATAAAACTCATCAAAGCGTGGCCGGCTGTTGAGTCGACCAGGTTGTCAATTTTAGGCAGAGGGTAACTGTCTTTTGGGCACGCCTTGTTTAAGTCTGTGTAGTCTACACACATTCGCCAGGTACCATTCGGCTTTTTAACAAGCACAACATTTGCAACCCAGTCTGGGAAAAAACATTGCCGAATGAATCCTGCATCAAGTAATTTTTTAACTTCGGCGGCTGCCGCCTGACTTCTTTCTTCGCCATGGTTCCGCTTCTTCTGCCTTACCGGCTTCTTTTTTGGATCCACAGCTAGTTTATGTACCGCCAGCTCAGAACTAATGCCCGGCATTTCATGGACTTCGAATGCAAAGATGTCCTTGTATTCTTTCAACAGATTGTGAAAGTCGTCACCTAGGACCCCTAAAGCAGTCGTTCCAACTTTGACTGTTCTGTCAGGACACGTGACATCCAAGATTAGGTCCGTATGCTCACCAACCGGCTGAGGGCGGAATTCATGTGACCGCTCCTCTGCCAATGATTGCTATTTTTTATCTTTTCTTTCGGCCCCCATCTGAGATGCCTTTCTTTTCTTGTCGTCTGCTTCTGGAATAGGCGCACTTTCCTTGACATTGTCAAGGTCTATCTTTCCTCCACTGGACCCAGCGGCCATAACAGTGGGCTTGACGTCCGAGAGATAGCACTCTCGGGCCATCCTCTGATCTCCCCTCAGGGATCCGACTGTTCCATTATCCCTCTCAAATTTGAGTAACATAAGAGATGGGATTATTACAGCATTGGAATTATTCAGGGTTGGTCGTCCTAGAATAATGTTTTAGGCCGAGAGTTCTTCTACTACCCGGAATCGGACTACCATGTGTCGTCCTTCCCCTTTTTCGCCCAGGCGGACGGGTAAATCTACTCGTCCTACAGGGTGGACGACTCCTCCTCCAAACCCTACTAAAGGGTGGGAGGCCGGATGTATACAATCAGTATTGTACTTCAATTTTGACAGACATTTGCTACTGATAAGATCTGAGGAGCTTCCGGTATCTCTGAGGATTCGGCCAACTCTCTGATTGGCCACTTTACATTCAATGACGATAGGGTCGTCATGCGGCCCCCTGACCCCTCCTAGATCTTCTTCAGTAATGACAATCTCAGGAAATGAATATTTGGAGGACCGTTCTGGGTGAACGGCGTTTACATCTAGCCGCCTGATATTGTCTTTGTTGCCCCTAATAGTGGGACCTCCTCCTGCGAAGCCGCTTGAAATAGTGTAGACGATTGCATCATCTGTATCAGAGTTGTCGGCCTGTTGATTCTTTTTGGCCGGCTGCTTTTTCGAGGAGGTGTTCCCCGTGGATTTCTTGACAAAAGAGTCAAGATCCCCTTGCTCAGCCAGGCGGTCCAGATACCGCATGAGACTGATGCATTCGTTGGTGTGATGACCAACATCTTCATGATAATCACAAAATTTGTCTTGGTTCCGGTTGCTTGCAGAACCCTTCATGGGGACCGGCTTCTCAATAGAGATCCGTCCCTTTATCGCTTTTAGGATATCTTGGCTATCCTTGTTAAACGCATACTTTGGAGAGTATGGTTTGAATTCTTTTTTCTTCTTCTGGGCCGGCTGTTTAGAGGAATCAGCCGCCCAAACCTCTTTTCTCTTCTTTTGATCTTTGTGTGACGACTGTATCTGTCGTCCTTCTCTTTTGTCGAACTTTTTCCCGTCCGACTGTTTTGCTGTACTACAAAGATCAGTCGCCTGTATGTAGGCTTCTGCTTCAATCAAGGCCTCTTGAAGACTCGCCACCCTCTTTCGAACCAGATCGAATTTGAAGGTCGACCCGTCTTTGAGACCCCTGAAAAAGTCAGTATAGGCCACCTCATCCGGTAACCCTTGAATCTGTATCCTCATCAGGTTAAACCGCCTGATATAAGATCGAAGCCCCTCCTTTTCACCCTGCTGAATTGTTCCCAAATCAAGGGTCGTCTTCTTCGCAGGGATATTCATGGCGAAGTTGGAGGTGAACAAGTAAGCAAGCGTTCTGAAGTTGTTTACATAACCAGTCGGCAGGTTGCCGAACCATTGCTGTGCGATTCCTTTGAGAGTCGCTGGAAAACACTTGCACCAGGTTGGATCATCCAACCCTTGAAGGTACATTAGGTTGGAGAATGCCATCAGATGATCTTCTGGGTTAGTAGTGCCGTCATAGGCGCCTACTAACACATTTTTCACTTTGGCCGGCTGAGCGGCCTCAGTAATTTCCTTGGAGAAGGCCGACGGCTGTTCACCAAGTCTAAGCAACCGTAGCTTCCAGTCCAAAGGTTGGACATTTTTAGCTGCCTGTCCACCAAACGGAGGTGGCGGCATAAAATACTGTTGTTGTGGTACAAACGGTAAGTTTGGTACCGCCTGGTCGCTATGAAAGCCGGACTGACGGGAGGTGCCGCCTGACTGACTCTCATGATACGACTGGGTATGCCTCATCGAGGTATTTCGCAAACTTTCTTGGAATTCAGAAGTAGAGGCCGACTCAGACAGTCGGTCATTCTTCTTCTGCTCTAACAGCAGACGAGCGTCTGTGTATGTTTTCTTCGACCCGTCCGCCTGAATGTGACGGACAGGTTTCCTCTTTCCTGGAGTAGGAAAATGGTATTTTGTGAGATCAAGGGCAGGCGGCTCCCACTTCCTGGATCTAGGATGAGGAGTTCCCTCTCGTCCTTAAACCGGCTTCCTCTTGCCTGAAGTGGAAGGTTTCGTAGCCGACTGTCCCTTGGTCGGTGCAGGCTTCTTATTTAGCAATTCTTGAATCTCTCCCTTGAAGTCCCTCATGAAGTTCATGAGTTCGTTTCTGGTGATGGGAGCAGACCCATCAGTCGCCTGCTGCCGAACAGGCGGTGCGCCTGCTGGCTCGCCTTCAGTTTGAAAATGTTCCCGTTCTCTCCTTTCGGTTTGACGGGTACGTCGGGCCCTTAGGGTCCCGTCTGGAGCTGTGTGAGCTTCAACTTCAAGTTCATTTTCAGTATCATGGTCCGACTGGACTTGAGGGTCGTCTAGGGGACGCCTCTCTTCAAAAGTCGGTACAAACGTGGATGCCATCTCAGAAGTACTCTCCCCACAGACGGCGCCAAAATGTTTCGGGGTTTTCTGATGTCCTGCGGGAGAGTTACAACACCGAGACTGGAACCGGACGCCTGTACCTGCAAAACAACGGAGACTCCTGGTGGTGGGAGCTCCGCCTCCAACGGTCAAGTTAGTACTTGATTAAGGAGTAATTAATGCGGAAATTAAAGTGTTTTGGTCTCTCTAGGTGAGAGTGCTTAATGTGTAATCCGTGTGTTTTTCGAGTCTTCCCTCTTAATGAGGATTAAGAGGAGTATTTATAACCTCGGGAAGCGTGCCAAGCTCTAGGTTTAGGGTAAACCTAGGGCTGACTGGGCCTCTAAACAGGATTGGGCCTTGTTGACCGGTTTTCCCATTTGGCATGGGTGGACACGTGGCGTGTCTCAATTGGTCCGTAGTGGACGAATCTGGGACTGACACGTGGCAGGCTCCTATTGGCCTACGTGAAGGATACGTGGCAGAACCTGGTTGGTCCACTTGTCAGACCGTGATTGGTGGATAAAAATCCCCTAATCACTATGCACACATATATAAGCAAAGTTCCAAATTGACATTAAAAACCAAAAGATCACCTTGTTTTTTTCAATTATTACAAACCAAAGTATTCAAAATACCAAAACATAACTTGTTCATGACATAATCCAAAAGGAAGAAAATGGCTAAGGCTAAGTTAGGCTAGGGTAGGCTGCAAGAGTTAAGCTGGTTCAAAATTCGAGGATTGCAAGAATCTTCTTGTTGTCCTCCTTGTAGGCTTCAATGATTGCATCCAGCTTTTCTTCCAGACTCTTGATAGTCATTTGGAACTCAACCTGTTGTCCCTTAAGAGTCTTCTCAAGACCCTGCATACTCTTTTCAAGCCTTTGAACTCTCCCTGTTGCTTCTTCGAGTTATCTCTCAACAACCTCAACTCTGTCAGAAAGTCCGGCAACCTTCCCAACCATCACTTTGGTATCTTCCTCATTAAGCTCCAATGGCTTCTCCATACTTGTCTGAGGAAAGGAATTAGCTGTCAGCCTCCTGCTCTTCCTCACAGGCTCAACAGATGCTGCTCTCTCTCTCCTCTCTTCCCACTAATTGTATTTTTCTTTTCCTCAGCTAGACTTATTCCCTGCAGAGTCTCCTCATTAATAACATTCTTTGCTTTTTCTTTCAACCCTCCATAAACTCCCTTGAGTTTCATACCAAGTGTTTCAAACACAATAGATAGCAGAGCACCATAACCCACTTTGTTCTTAGCAGGAACACAGTGAGCTAGGTGTTAATACATCAATGAAGGAAAATTGATTTTAATCTTTTTCACCAAACAGAAAATCACAGTCATGTCCAACAAACTTAATTCATTTTTCTTTTGAGTTCTAGGCAGGATAATTTTCTTAACCAAATTAAATTAAACAAAAATTTGTTTATAGGGCTCAACTTATTATGATTCATGATGTTAACACCCCTTTTGCCTCCCAGATACTCAACAATGTCACCACCAAAGTAATTCCCCACTTTTGCACCAGACTTCCCTTTGACATATGCTTCATAACCCTCAGTAGGAGCTTTCAGAATAGTTTTCAATCGCTCAACATCAAACTCAATTGCAATTTAATTTATTTTACTCGAAGATATCCCTTCTTTCACTTTAAAATTTGCACATAACTCATTCATAGCTAATGGATACATGAGATTGTTTGAAGACTTAGATAACATATGTTCCCAACCTTAAAATCGCAGTAAATCAAGAAATTCTAAAAACTTAGCTTTTCTACACCAAGTTAAATCAAGTCTATGGCCAACAACAACCTTCCAGCACTCTTTCCCAAGTCATCCTGATCATCATCCTCTTCCATAGGATCGTTCTCATTCTCCGATTCTTGTTCCCCCTCAGCAAATTCTTCAACTTCCCTTTAAGAGACTTTTCCTTCACTTTCTTCTCTTTCCACTCTTGTAGTTTCTTGACGATATCAGACGAAGATGATGCTTCACCTCCTGTAGAATATTTCTCCTTTTCCTTCGGGTTTTTCTTTGTGGTTTAAGTAGTGGGTGTATTTGCTTCAGGAATTTATTCGCCCTTATTTGGGGATTTGTACACCATCGTAGAAAGAGGTGATGTCTCTTCTGGTTCGGAACGTTATGGGATTGGAATTTTCTCAGTAGAGTTTTTGGAAGTCTCAATCCTCATGTTTGAAGGTTTAAGGGTTTTGGGGAGTTTGATGGTTTTTACTGAAGAGGGTTTTGTGATTTGACAGTGGAGCTGAGTGAGAGGGTGGATGAAAGATTCTTTTTATAATAAATGAAGCGGTGTCATGGAAAGTAAAGAGGTGTACTGTTAAGTCATTAATTGAACAACTTCAATTATAATTTCTAAAACTTTTAACTAGGGTGATTTTCTAAACAAAATTTTTTCTTTCCAAATTCAATTAATTTCAAAAAATAAAATTTTCCAAAAATCAGATGTATTTGGAACACACTATATACACATATACATTTTACAATACTAATCATACACACATTCAAGTGTTAGTGAACTAACCTCTAGGAATTTACCAACGGTGACACTTCAGCTATGTTTAGCACACCAAGATTATGCTAGATGTCCTTTTTCCTCGTTTTGCATTATATTCAATTTTGCCATATCTTGGAACTTCCGAAGCAATCAAGTTAGCTTGATCATCCCAAGTTCCAATCTCAATTTATCAAATCTTTCTCTATTCAAAGGCTTGGTTAGAATATCAGCAATTTGACTTTGAGTTTGACAAAATTCTAACTTAATATTCCCTTGTTCCACATTATCCTTTAGGAAGTGATGCCTAATGTGGATATGCTTGACCTTTGAGTGTTGAACTGGATCTTTTGAAATACATATAGCACTTGTATTATCACAGCAAATGGAAACACGTTAAAATATACGGCTATTTCACCAAATGCCACTGAGCAATTGCAAAATTCACCAAATGCCATCGCGTTTTTCAGAATTCACCAAATGCCACAGAGCTTTAGTATATTATCACCAGATGTCATTTCCGTTAGTTGACTGTTACTGTCCGTTAGTTGACCGTTAGTTGACCCCACCAATTGCCACGTGTCACCTTATGACTGGTCTGTTTTAAAATATATATATATATATATATATATATATATATATATATATTAAAAAATATATATTATTTTTAAAAAAAAACAAAAAAATCAAAAATTAAAAAAAATTAAAAAATAAAACAGAAAACCTTGAAACCACCCCAGCCACCACCCCTTCCACCACCTTCTCCCTACCGCCGAACCCCAAAACCGCGCCGCCGGCGATCTGCACCCTCACCGGCAGGCACGCAGGTGGCCGCCGAAGCAACCCCTCCCCCTCCCCTCCTCTTTCCCGTTGCGAATGAAGCAATCTCTGTTCTACAAAGAACAAACCCAAATGCGGTCCGATAGAAATCCGTATGAAGCCCGATTAAAAACTGAACAAAGTTGGTTGCTTGACTGCTTACTATTCACCCAGATTGACGGCAGTGGTAGTGGCTAATTGTGGAGCTTCAAAAATGCGGTGTTGGAAGCGGCCAGAAGGACGGTGCTCGAACAAATTTATCTGGGTTGGTTCGAAAAATGGAGGAATGGGTTCAATTTTGGGTCTTCAAATTTAGGGAGAAACTGAAAGAAAATGGTAATTCATGATGTTTTCTGGCTGGAAAATCAACTAAACACAAAATTCAGGTTGCTACTGCGATTGGTGGTGGAAATTATATCAATTGATGGTCAGATTGCTATTTGCAAGTGGCTAATTGGTGGAGCAGGGGAAGTTAATTGGTGAACTAACGGAGAGGGAGAGGAAGGAGGGTGGGGTTTTGGGGTGGTGGAAGAAGGGGGGTGGGGTTTCAGGGTGGTGGAGGAAAGGGGGTGGGGTTTCGCGGGTTTGGGCTAGGGTGGGTGGCGCGATGGGGGAAGGGGTGGGGGTTCGCCGGCCGCCGACGCGCCTTCCGGTGCTGGCTTCGGCGGCAAGGGATGGCTGGTGGCTGGTGGGGTGGTGGCTCGGGTTTAGGGGTTTTTTTTCATTTTTTTTTTAATTTTTATAAAATATTTTTGTTTTTTTTAATTTTTTTAATTATTGTTTATTTTTTTAAAAAACGGACCAATCATAAAGTGACACGCGGCAAGTGGTGGGGTCAACTAACGGTCAACTAACGGACGGTAACGGTCAACTAACGGAAATGGCATTTGGTGATAATATACTAAAGCTTAATGGCATTTGGTGAATTTTGCAATTGTTCAGTGGCATTTGGTGAAATAGCCGTAAAATATAATACCAAAATCTCTAACCTGTTGCTTTATCCATAAAATTTGAGAACAATATGCTGCTGCAGCTACATATTCAGCTTCAGTAGTAGATAATGTAACTGTGTTTTGTTTCTTGAAACCCCAAGATACCAAACACACCCCTAAAAATTGTGCCATACCTGAAGTGCTTTTTCTATTAACAAAATCACCTGCATAATCAGCGTCAGTATAATGAATTAAATCAAATGAGTCACTTCTAGGATAGAAGAGACCCAAGTCATCAGTTCCTTACAAGTAACGAAGGATTCTTTTCACTGCTATCAAGTGTGACTCTTTTGGGTTTGCTTGGAACCTGGCACATAAACCTACACTAAAAGATATGTCATGTCTACTAGCAGTTGAGTATAGTAGAGAACCAATCATACCTCGATACATAGTCTGGTCTATGTTGGTTCCAGTTAGGTCTTCATCAAGTCTAGTTGCAACCCCCATGGGAGTTCTATTGGTTTTGGAACTCTCAAGCTTATATTTCTTACTGAGTTCCTTAGTGTAAATCTGTTGATGAATCATAATTCCTTCTTCAGTTTGTTTAATTTGCAAACTAAGAAAGAAACTCAACTCACCAATCATGCTCATTTCAAATTCTCCACTCATGAGATCAGCAAAATACTTGCACAAAGATTCGTTAGTTGCACCAAACAATATATCATCAACATAAATTTGCACAACTAAAATGTATGTTCCTTTTGACTTCAAAAACATACCACGTTTAAAATCATTTTTCAAAAGCAACTTAGACAACCTTTCATGCCATGCTATAGGAGTTTGCTTTAGTCCATAAAGGGTCTTATCAAGCTTATAAACATGGTTTGGGAACTCTGGATTTTCAAATCCAGGAGGTCTTTCCACGTAGACGTCTTTCTCGAGATATCCATTTAAGAATGCACATTTGACGTCCATCTGGTACAACAAAAATCCCATATAAGCAGCAAAATCTATAAGTAAACGAATAGCTTCTAACCTTGCAACTAGGGCAAATGTCTCATCATAGTCCATCCCTTCTTGCTGGTTGGAACCTTGAATCACTAGTCTTTCTTTGTTTCTGACTATAATACCATGTTCACCTAGTTTGTTTCTGAACACCCACTTGAGACCAATAGTATTTACATGATTAGATCTAGGTCCAGATGCCAAACTCTATTTCTTTCGAATTCATTTAATTCAGCTTGCATGGCATTAATCCAGTTAGCATCAGTCAGTGCTTCCACATGGTTCCTAGGTCCCATTGAGGATAGGAATGCATAAAATGCACAGAAGTTTCTTAGTTATGATCTTGTCTAAGTTCCTTTGGCTATATCACGTATAATAACATTCACTGGATGTGATCTTTGATGTTTCCAAGGTTTAGGTTGGAAGTCTCTAATCGAAAATAGCCTTTCTTGAGTTGCATCATTTGCATGTTCTTCTACTGGAACTCCTTCTGGAACTTCTATTGGAACTCCTTATTGAGTTCCTTGTGCTTCAACAATTATTTTCTCTTGTTGATGAGCATCATTCACAGTTACTTCTTGATTCGTTTCACCTTCCTATTCATGAGGCTGGTTCTGCAATGATGTTGATTCTTCCTCTGGATCATACTTCCGTACTAGTCCAATTTCAAAATCATCATCATCTTCCTGTACATCAATTAACTCGTTAGTTTCATCAAAAATTACATGTACAGACACTTCAACACACATTGTTCCTTTATTATAAACTCTGTAAGCTTGACTATTTGAGGCATATTCTAAGAACACTGCCTCATCACTACGTCCATCAAACTTTCCTAAGTTTCTCTTTCCATTGTTATGAACAAAACACTTGCAACCAAAAGATTTTAAATAATAAATATTGGGCTTTCTCTCTTTGATGAGTTCATATGGAGTTTTGTTGGTGATGGCTCTAACAGTGACCCAGCTCAAGATATAGCATGTTGTATTGACATCTTCTGCCCAGAAGTTCCTAGGCAGTCCACTGGAAATCAGCATTGTTCTAGCCGTGTCCTCAAGACTTCTATTCTTGCGTTCAACCACTCCATTCTGTTGTGGAGTCTTAGGTGCAGAGAAGTTGTGGTATATTCCTTGATCCTTACAGAATTCATCACACTTATAGTTTTCGAATTCTGCTCCATGATCTAATCTTAAATGTACTAGTTAGTGACCTATTCTTCTCTGTTCTTTCTTCACAAAAGCAACAAACTCATCAAACGTTTCATCTTTGCTTACAAGAAAGAACACCCATGTAAACCTTGAGAAATCATCAACAATGACCATAGCATACCTCTTACCACTTCTGCTTTGGATTCTCATTGGACCACAGAGATCCATATGAATGAGTTTCAAAGGCCTTTTGGTGCTTACCATATTTTTAGATTTAAAAGAAACACGGGTCTGATTTCCTCTAATGCATGCATGACAAACTTTATCTTTTAGGAACTTAATGAATGGAAGACCTTCCACAAGTTACTTAGATCTAAGATTGTCAAGTAAAGAAAAACTTGCATGACCAAATCTTTTGTGCCATAACAGTGGATCATCCTCGATAACACTGAGACAAGTCAAATTACTATTAGGAACTTCGTTAAGATCCACTATATAAGTGTTCCTTTTATGAGTTCTGTTTAGGATAAAAATTACCCTAGACACGTGGCCCAATGAGGGCCTGACACGTGTCACCTCCATATAGCACCATTGGCATCCAATCAATGGATGCCACATGGCATTGTACCCCCAACGGGGGAGCAGATCTTCATCTGATATAAATAGAGGAATCATCTTCATTTAATGGTATTCATAAACACACACACCAAACCCGAGAAATATTAATTGCGGAATCTCCCAGAATCCGAGAGAAATACCCGTTTACTTTCCGCACGTAATCTCATCCGGAATCTTACTAACTTGATCTTCAGAGGCGGAACTCCACCCAACACGAGTTTCGTGGTTTTGCAGGTACAGAAGTCAGGCGTGCAATCCCGGTGATGTAACTCTCCCGTAGGACACCTTAGAAAACCCCCGAAACATTTGGCGCCGGCTCTGGGGAGAGTACCACTGAGATGACATCTGACAATGTACCAACTGCAGAGGGTAGCCGGCCCACGGCTAACCCCGAGATCCATACAGACCATGAAAGTGGAAGCAGTGAAGACTACAATGTCGAAACCTAGATGGCCCCAGACGGGTCATTCCGTTCTAGGCGCACCCGTTCCAAAGAAAAGAAGGAACGGGGCCAAGACAAGGCTTACCCCAGCAACCCAGGCGACAAGCACCCTGGACAACCTCATGTTGCGGAGGGGGCTACCCCCGTCACCAGAGACAAACTCATGAATATCATGACTAGTTTCAAAGGGGAAATTAAAGATATTATCAAGAAGTCAGCTGGCTCCAGCAAGGGTCAGTCGGCCAAGAAGGCTTCCGGAAATAAGCCCATTAAATACCGGGTGCCTACTCCTCACCCGAAGACTAAAAGGGCGGATGGGCCTCTTATTGACCTTTCGAAGATTCGCTTCCCTGAATCAAGGTAGCAAAAGGCCATCCGGCATGTACAGCCGGATGGGTCAAAGAAGACTTTCTCTAACGCCCGGTTGTTAATCCAGGAGAAGAGAAGTCTGAGCATGTCTCAGTCGGCTTCTACGTCGACCTACCCAGACAGTTTCTGCAATACTTCAATGAAGCATTCGGAAACCAACCCAGGGAGCCAGTCACACGGCACGTCCGTACGTACTGCTCCTCATGTGATCCATCAGGCTCCATATGTACCCCAACAACCATATGGACCCGGATCACCCTATATGCAGTTGTCCCCCTTTGAAGGATTGGTGGCAAATATAGTCCAGCCCATGGACTGGCAGCTCCGGCTGCTAAAAAACCTAGGGGAACAGCCTTCGGCTTTCTCCCGGGAAATAACCGAGGCGGCGCAGCCGGCTAAGGTTAAGAACGTGTTGGTGGGTACCTAGGACGGTACCACCAACCCGGAAGATCACCTGAGGGCATACACCAACCTCATGTACCTACAAGGGTTGGATGATGCCGCTTGGTGTAGATGCTTCCCAGCAACACTGAAGGGCATAGCCCAACGGTGGTTTGGCAACCTGCCGGTTGGGTGCATCAACAATTTCAAGACGCTTGCATATCTGTTCGTGTCCAACTTCTCCATGAATATCCCTGCCAAGAAGACTAGCCTCGACCTAGGGGCTATCCAGCAGGGAGACAAGGAGGGACTCCGGTCCTATGTCAGGCGGTTCAATCTGATGAGAATTCAGATACAGGGACTGTCTGACGAAGTTGCGTACACAGAATTCTTCAAGGGTCTGAAGGATGGGTCAACATTCAAGTTTGATCTGGTCCGCAAGAAGGTTGCTACCCTCCAAGAGGGTCTAATGGAGGCCAAAGCTTACATACAGGCGACGGAACTCTGTGCCATCTAGCACTTATCAGAACCCAGGCGGTCTGACAAAAAAGAGAGCCGGTTCCAACAGCCGGCCAAAAAAGATGAAAAAAAAAAGAAAAGAAGTCTGGGCAGCTGACTGCCCAAGTCAGTCGTCCCAAAAGAAGCAAAAGAAATTGGAACCGTACGTCCCAAGTACGAGTTCAACAAGGACTGCTCCTCCATCCTCATGGAGATAAAAAACCGGTTAACTATTGAGAAGCCGGCTCCTTTGAAGAGCACTGTCAAAAATCGGGACAAGAGCAAGTATTGTCAATTCCATGAGGACATTGGCCATGACACCAATGGTTGCTACAGCCTCAGGCGGCTATTGGACCGTTTTGCTGATGAGGGGGCTTTAAAGTCCTATCTAACGATGTCCAAGGGTAACCCCAAAAACGATGGACAACCGTCAAAGAAGCCGGTTGTAAGCTCAGACACTGATGAGGAACAAATCTACACCATTGCAGGCGGCTTCGCTAGCGGTGGTCCCACCATCCGGGGTGCCAAGGACAACATCAGAAAGTTGTCCACCTCAGAGGACGAGGGCCAGGCATCGAAAGACACCTTCCCTGAGGTCTTCATCTCTGAGAAGGACAGGGGTACGGTCAGGCGGCCCCACGATGACCCTATCTTCATCGAATGTAAAGTCGCCAATCAACGAGTTGGCCAGATCCTAATCGATACCGGGAGCTCGTCTGACCTGATAAGCTATCGCTGTTTGACGAAGCTTAAGTACAAGCCCAGCCGTATGCACAAGGCTCCCCACCCCCTAGTCGGCTTTGGAGGTGGGGTAGTGCATCCGGTGGGTAGGACTGAGCTACCCATCCGGCTTGGAGGCAAAGGGGAAGGACGACACATGGTCGTCAAGGTTTTGGTGGTCGAGGAATTAACTGCCTACAACCTCATATTGGGCCGTCCGACCCTCAACGAGTCCAAAGTTGTAATCATCCCCTCTCCCATGCTAATAAAATTCGAGAGGGATGATGGGTCAGTAGGCTCCCTAAACGGGGACCAAAAGGCGGCAAGAGAGTGCTATCTCTCAGACGTCAAGCCGACTGCCCACACAGCCAGCCCCAGTGAGGAACCTACTGACCTCGTTGACAAAGAAGTCGGGCTTGCCCCTAAGGCAGGCGGTACAAAGAGAAAGGCAGACCAACTGGCCCCCGCCAGAAAAATGAAATAGCAATCACTAGCCGGGGAAAGGCCGGATGACTCCCGACCCCAGCCGGCTGGTGAGAGTCTTGATGTCGTCCTATACGACAGTCGTCCTGACAGAACGGTCAAGGTTGGGACGGTTGCTTTTGAAAAGTTGGGAGCAGACTTACTCCAACTTTTGAGAGAGTTCAAAGACATTTTTGCTTTTGAAGTGGAAGAGATGCCAGGCGTCAGCCCGGATCTAGCCGTCCACAAGCTAGCTGTTGATCCCAAAATAAAGCCAGTTAGGCAAAAGAAGAGGGATCATGGCGAGGAGAGGTCTCAGGCGGCTGCCGCCAAGGTCAAAAAACTCCTGGATGCTGGGTTCATTCGGCAGTGTTACTACCCGGATTGGGTAGGCAATGTTGTTCTCATCAAAAAACCGAATGGTACTTGGCGGATGTGTGTAGATTACACAGATCTGAACAGGGCATGTCCAAAGGATAGCTACCCGCTTCCTAAGATTGACAGTCTGGTTGACTCTAGAGCCGGCCATGCCTTAATGAGCTTCATGGACGCCTACTCAGGCTTCCATCAAATTCCCCTATGGAAGAAGGATCAGGAGAAGACGGCCTTCGTCACTGATCAGGGGTTGTACTGCTACACGGTGATGCCGTTTGGGTTGAAGAATGCGCCTGCTACCTTCCAACGAATGATCAACACGGTTTTCACCAATCAAATCGAAAGGAAAGTAGAGGCGTATATAGATGACATGATAGTCAAATCCAAGCTCCAGGCGGATCACCTAGCTGACCTCCGAGAAACCTTCACCACACTCAGGCGGCACAAGGTCATGCTTAACCCCAAAAAGTGTGTCTTTGGTGTTGATCAAAAAGGCATAGAGGCCAATCCGAAAAAGGTACAGGCGGTGATTGACATGCAATCACCCCGAACCGTCAAGGAAGCCCAGAAACTAACCGGTTGCCTGGCGGCATTAGGTAGATTCCTCAGCCGGTCAGGTGACAAATGCCTTTACTTCTTCCAAGCAATCAGGAAGAGGTCTAGATTTGAATGGGGAGAAGAGGCTGAGGAGGCATTCTAGAGGTTAAATCAGCACTTGCACTCTTTGCCAAGCCTAGTTAGCCCCCTGCCCAAGGAGGTTCTCCCTTAGTGTCAAATCACTCCCTTAGTGTCGTTCTTCTTGCTGAGAGAGACGGCAAGCAGCTCCCGGTGTACTTCATCAGCCACATTCTCAGAAATGCTGAGCTCCAGTACCCAATGATTGAAAAATTTGGGCTGGCTCTCTACAAGGCAGTCAAGCGGCTGAAGCCATTCTTCCTAGCCCATCCGGTGACTATCACACTGATCAGCCACTCAAACGTCCAATGACTACCATAGAGTCATCTGGCATAATGATTAAGTGGGCTGTTGAAATCCAAAGCCTGGAGATAACTTTTGAACCTACGCGGGCAGTGAAAGGTCAGGCGTTTGCCGACTTCATTGTCGAAATGACTAGGCCGACTCAGCCGAAAAATACCGATTAGGTTTGGAAGTTATTTGTAGACGGAAGCTCTACGGTAAACGGCTGTGGTGTAGGCGTAATTTGCAAATCTTCGGAAGGTGATACATACGAATATGCACTACGGTTCAAATTTCAAGCTATAAACAATGAAGCTGAGTATGAGGCCCTGCTAGCCGGTATGCGCATGTATAAGGCGGCAGGGGCAAGAAAAGTTGACGCATGCTCGGAC
Source organism: Chenopodium berlandieri (assembly GCA_034703905.1). Classification (NCBI taxonomy): domain Eukaryota; kingdom Viridiplantae; phylum Streptophyta; class Magnoliopsida; order Caryophyllales; family Amaranthaceae; genus Chenopodium; species Chenopodium berlandieri. The sequence continues at coordinate 8,279,812 of CM068285.1, forward strand.
TCTCAATTGATTGTTAGCCAATTCAATGGTGACTATGAAGCCACCCATCCGGCTATGATCAAATACCTGCATGCGGTCAAAGATGAGGCGGGGAGATTTGACGAATTCCATCTGTGTCAAGTGCCCCGATCAGAGAACAATCAGGCGGATGCTTTGTCCAAACTGGCCTCATCCGCCACTTGTGATACGCCTAGGTCAGTCTTCTGGGAAGTCATGGAAAAAAAAGCATTGAACATGATCCCATTGGAATCCTTGACCGAAGCTCCACCTGGATGGACCCCATCCGGGATTATTTGGTAGACGGCACCCTGCCGAATGCCTCATCAAAAGCGGCAACACTTAAAAAGCGAGCTCTAAGCTTTGAAATGTACAAGGGGGAACTCTTTAGAAAGGGTTACCTCCAGCCGTTGCTGAAGTGCGTTACCCTAGAGAGGGGAAAAGAGGTGCTAGAGGATCTGCATGCGGGCTTTTGTGCTTCACATATAGGCGCCAGGACTCTAGCAAAGAGAGCCAGGCGGCAAGGCTATTTTTGGCCTGCTCTTGAGGCAGACGCCATGGACTTAGTGAAGAAGTGTGACAAATGTCAGAAGTTTGGCCGGCTCATACACCGTCCGGCAACAGATCTGACTGCTATCTACAGCCCGGTTCCATTTGCAAAATGGGGCATGTACATCTTGGGTCCTTATACGCCTGCCACAGGCGGCAGGAGATACATTCTGGTGGCTGTAGACTACTTCACCAAGTAGGTTGAGGCTGAGGCGGTTAAAGGCATCAAGACAAAGGATGTCATCTCCTTCATTTGGAGGAACATCGTCACCCGGTTTGGGGTGCCTATGTCTATGGTTTTTGACAACGGTCCTCAATTTGAAACGTCTGCCCTCAAGGATTGGTTGGGAGATCAAAGGATCTCACATTGTTTTGCGTCTGTTGGCCGGCCCTAAGAAAACGGTCAAGTTGAAGCCTTCAACAAACTCATCTCAGACGGCATAAAAAAGAAGATTGAAAGAGTCGGTGGTCTTTGGGCGGATGAGTTACCTCACGTCCTTTGGGCCATCAGAACAACTGAAAAGGGGGCAACTGGTGAAACCCCGTTTCTCATGACATACGGCACTGAAGCTGTCTTGCCAATTGAACTTTATGAGCCAACATTCCGAGTTATGCTCTATGATGAAGAGGCTAACTGGGAGGCCATGCGCCTAGCATTGGATTCACTCCCAGAATGCAGGGGCAACGCCGCCTTGCGTCATGAGATATACCGTCTGAGAATGACGAGGGCTTACAACAAGAGAGTACACAAGCGGCCCCTCAAAGTTGGGGACTTTGTGCTATGAAAAATGGAAGCTACCGGTAGGGCAAATGAGCAGGGAAAGCTAACCCCCAATTGGGAAGACCCCTACTGGATTTTTGACGAAGTCAGAGGTGGCACCTACCGCCTGGAAACCCCAGACGGTAGAAAGCTACCTAGAACTTGGAACGTAGATAACTTGAAAAAGTTCTACTTCTAGGAAGATGTAATCATTTTTTGTAAATAGAGTAAATGAATGAGAAATACCTTGTTTCAAATTCTTTTTGTGTACCTAAATCCCAATGTGAACAACACATCCGGGCATTTTCTAAAAATGGGCATCCGTTTGTCCAAACATAAACCAAAAAATGCTAAGTACCTAACTTAGCCGTTTAAAGGCACAGAGCTAACATATTTAAAACCGCCTGCTCTACCCATGAACAGGCATCCGGAAATGCCCTTCCGGGTGAATTTGTCGAAGAGAACATCTCCCTTCCGGGTGGTACATTGTTTCTAAGCGTCAAAACGTCGGACGGTCTTAACTGGCTAGGTTAAGTTCATGACCGTTCGATTGACCTATTGCAAACAAGATAGAGCCGGTTATTACCCCAAGGCAATACAGACGAAAAAATTAAATCTTGTTGGGCAGTCGGTTGTTGCCAAAAAGCACCCCAGCCGGCTACCGCGCCCATTAGTCGACTTCAAAACTAATCAACTTCCAACAGATCTTCACTGGTTGTTCCCCCAAGGTACCCCAGCCGGTGAGATTACATTTCAAGTCGCAACCGTCATTGCTCCAAGGCGGTAAGGCAGACTTCTGCCGCCAGCCGGCCCCGACTCCCCATACAAACGGTCGCATAGACCCTGATTTCATTCTATCGCTCTAGCACAACTCAGGCGGCAATCAGCGTCTTAGCATGCGCCTTACCTAAATGCGCCTGACCTAAACCTGTTAAATATTGATTAGGATAATTATGGGCGGCTACTTGCTTAGTGTTGGCACTAAACAACCACCCACCCAGGGGCAGGCATAGCCAACACATCCGGCAATATTAACAACATGCAAAATAGAAGAAATTCAATAATTTGCAAAATGGAGAAAAGAGAACAATTATTGCAAAGAAAACCGACTCAGTTGGCATATATATACGTGAATAACATCAAATTTGTTCAATTGTTAGCCGGACCCCTGTCCGGTAAAAGATACAAGAAATACACGGCACGCAGGCCGGAAAAATTGGAAGACAAAAGCTCAAGGTTGAGGCAGAGGCTGAGCCGGGTCCTACGAGGCAGTTCCTGAAGTAGGAGGGACAATCTTTTCTTAATTCTCTCCCCCATCCGAGTCGATCTCCGCCTGCATGGCCTCTATCTGCTTCTGGACCCACTCTTTATAAGGCTCTGGAGCCGGCTGGTTCGACTCCTGGGCCTCAATGGCAAGATCAGCGTATTTATAGGCAAGCTCCCAGACGGTGTACTCCATCTCCAGATGCACCAGGGACCAGGCCTTTTGCATTCTGTTAGCGCAGTCTTGCTCATTCTCTTCAATGAGCCGGCTCTGTTCAGCCTCCAGCGTAGACTTGAAGTTCTCACTAACCTTGGCCGCCTCCTTCTTCAAACGGACGTTGTCAGCCAGGAGAGTTGTATTCTCCTTCTTAGCCAGGTCTAGAAGTTTAGAAGAGTCGGTCACCTTCTTCAACTCCGCCTCAGCATTCTCTTTTGCCGCCTAGATTGAGAAAATCTTGGTGTGGGCTTCATTGAGAGATTTTTGAAGGGTTTTGATGGAGTCCGCCTGTTGCATGATTATGCCTTTAGTTTTTAATTCATGCATAATCATGGAATATTGGGCAACGTTATGTGCCTCAGAAGCATCCCGTTTAGCCCGCCTTACCTCCTCGCATTTGCGGGTGTAGGCCTTCTTGAGCCCCTCCACGTGCAGCATTGACTGCAAAAGCCCAAGCGGTATTAGAAGGGGTCAGGCGGCACGATAACATAAACAAATTGGAAGAGCATATACCTCAGCCAGTCCGGCCACAACCGGGTCGGCGTTGAAGGTGTGGATCCCTAGGATCGCCTCCTTCTCTTCTTTGGGTACGGCCTTCAGCATGGCCCGGGCGTACTGCTGTACATCCGGCCAGCGAGGGGAGTAATCTGCACCAGAAAAAGATGGTGAGAAGGCAACATACTTCCCTCCTATCGACTGCCGGCTGCCAGAAGAGTCTTCTGGCTGGAGCTGGGAGTGCGACTTGACCCGCATAGGTTTGCCAAGCAAAGAAGGGTTGAAGGGGTCAATAGTACCTTGGGATCTAGGCAGAGGGTCGCGACTGCCCTCAGCCAGTACAGAGGCGCCGGATGCCCTAGGCGGCGCAGTTTCCTTCTCAGGGACATCCGGCTGCTTGGCTGTTAGATCAAAACCCCAGGCCGAGGTTTTTGACAGACTTACCCCCAACCGTCAAACGGCTGGGCACTGTCAAGGAGGAAGCCTTCCTCGCTTTGTTGTGGGTTGGCAGCTCCTCTCCAGGCCGAGGCCTTATTAATTTTGTAACGGAGCGGGGCACCTTGCTCCCATCCTGAAACGACGAACTAAAAGGTCAAGCGGCAAAGAAGTCAAACGGAAATCGAAGAAAAAAGAAAAAGGAAAAGCAAGATACCTTATTTTTAGCCGCCTGGGAAGCAAGATTTTTCTCCGCATTAGCCTTGCGGATTTCAGCGGCTGACTTAGCAGGCGTCTTGTCAACAGGCAACATAGCTAGGCCACGCACTGCGCAAAAGAACTCATCCGTTTAAAAGAATGGTAAAGAAATGATTCATTACAAACAAAATAGGGGCAATCTCTAATGTGACCTACGTTTATCAAACTGAGTGCTAAGCTTACAGACGGACAAAAACGCCTCAACACAAAGAAATTCGTGCTTTGGCACCCAATTTCTGGGTACGCTTATTATCTCCCCATTGGAGAGAGTTGTTGTAGTCTGTTAAAAAAACTTGGACTCAATTATTCGCTCGTAGTCCTCATCCGGGATACGAGGCTTTTTGCATTTATGGCCCAGAAGGTCTGGCTTCCGGTTGTATGTCCTATACTCTCGGTTTTCCTCCTGGGTAGGAGTAGAGACCAAGTAGAACCTGTTCTTCCAGTCCGACCACTTAGACGGTTTGTCTAGGGTCATCAGGTACTGGGGATAGATAGTCAATGTGTACCAGGCTCTCCAACCGCCTGGGCTTCTGCTCAAATAATGCATGTGAGCAAAGGCCTCCCAGCCAGGGTTGATTTCCTACATCTCGCAGGCGGCTATGTACCCCAAGATGTTAACCCAAGAATTAGGGGTTAACTGCTAGACGCCCAGGCCATACCCTCGAAGAATGGCCTTGATTGTATTGTGAAGAGGGAAGCGGAGACCAGCCAGAAACGCCGCTTCATAGCAACCAAAGTACCCATCTGCATTGGGCTGCTCGTCCTCCCAAACGATAGTGCCCATCTCAGGCGGCACAATTATTCTCCAATCCTTTCCAAGAGGACGGATCTTTACAAAGTCTGCTAAATTATTGGCCATGCTAACCCTATCCTTAGCTGAGACGGCGATGAGGAAGGGGTCGCCTTTATTGTTCCAAGTAGGCCTTTCCTCCGCCTCACTGTCAGCATCCGGTGTCAAGAGGGTTCTACTACTGCCGCTTTGCTCTAAGCCGGACAAGGAGGCGGTCTCGCCATCGCTTGCATTCTCTGTTGGGTTTTCCAGCTCGACCCTAGAGGGAGAGACGGTGTCTTCACCGCCTCCCTGATCCATACCCAAAATCCCATCACTGGGAGTGCTTGGGGTGCCATGCAGTGACCCCCTTGTCATCTCTACCTGATTAGGGTCAGGCGGCAACTCGCCAGAGTTTTCTTCTCTGTACTCAAGATCGAAGGCAGTTTTTTTAGTACGAGCCATTGTGTCCTTCACAGAGACAGAGACGGTCGGTTTCGGAGATGAACAAGGAGACTCCCAGTACCCAGAGGCGGCACCCCCAATCCTAGACTCAGCCGTACCAGGAGACCGGCTGATCTCTAAATTGTGGTGTGTGGTGTGTCGTGTGTGTGATGGGTGAGGTCATTATTCTAAGATATATACAGCTAGAAGATTTAAAAATAAAGAAACTCCAAAAGGCAAGGAACCGAAACGATACCTTGAAATTGAAGAAAAGTTTGGAGAAGGGAGACGAAAGATTGTTGACCAACGATACCCCAGACGGTATCACTTTGAGCAGACTACAAATTGGTAAAAGGAAGAAAAGTTAATCACCATTGTTGCCCAAAGATACCACATGCGGGACGGTTGTGGTAGATATGCAGAGCAAGTAGTCTGAAGATTTTAATAAAGGTTGTCCAAAGCCCCCCCAAACGGTATAAACTGGATGAGGTCCATCAACGGACAACTTGCGAAAAGAATTGAACGGAACCAACACAGGCGGCAGAAGGTCGGTTGCGTATCCGTTAAAATAATAAATCACGAGGCTGTTCGCAGATACCCCAGACGGTATAAGACCTGTTGGGGGTTCCAGCAAAGCAGCTTAGAAGGGAATTGCTTGCTCATACCCCAGACGATGTGAGACCGGCTAAGGGAACAGCGAAGCAGTTCAAAAGAAAGTTTTATCAAAGATCCCCCAGACGGTGAAAAAACCGGCTGAGGGTCTATTGAATGCAACTCACCAATGAGATTGCTTGAAGATCCCCCAGACGGTGAAAAAACCAGCTGAGGGTCTATTGAATGCAACTCACCAATGAGATTGCTTGAAGATACCCCAGACGGTGAAAACACCGGCTGAGGGTCTATTGAATGCATCTCACCAATGAGATTGCTTGAAGATACCCCAGACGGTGAAAAAACCGGCTGAGGGTCTATTGAATGCAACTCACCAATGAGATTGCTTGAAGATACCCCAGACGGTGAAAAAACCGGCTGAGGGTCTATTGAATGCAACTCACCAATGAGATTGCTTGAAGATACCCCACACGGTGAAAAAAACCGGCTGAGGGTCTATTGAATGCAACTCACCAATGAGATTGCTTGTTGATGCCTCAGACGGTTTACACCGGCTGAGATTCTAAATAGACGCAATTTACTATAAAAATTGCCTAAAGAAGCTCCAGACGGCAAAGGCCGTGCTGCAGCATAACCAAACATCCAAATAAACTGACTAAGTCAAAAGGATACCTTAGTGCGACGGGCTACGAAACACAAACGGTATCCGGATGTATTGATGTTGAAGGTTGTTTGCACAAGCAAGCAGGCGGGGTCATGAGCTCTCTCTTTTTCTCTCAAGAAATTTCTCTCAAAAATGGCAAAGTGAGGAATGAAAGGAGGGAGATCCCTATTTATAGGAAATCTCAGAAGGTGAACCGTCACCTCCTCTTCCCCCTTAGTTTGAAATTCAAAAAAATAGAGGGAAGGAGGCGAACCGTCGCCCTCCTACCTGTTGACACGTGTCACAGGCGCCGCGTGGCTTAGCCACGTCAGCACCTGTGAGGGGCAAATATTTAGGGTAAAAATTACCCTAGACACGTGGCCCAATGAGGGCCTGACACGTGTCACCTCCCTATAGCACCATTGGCATCCAATCAATGGATGCCACCTAGCATTGTACCCCCAACGGGGGAGCAGATCTTCATCTGCTATAAATAGAGGAATCATCTTCATTTAATGGCATTCATAAATACACACACCAAACCCGAGCAATATTAATTGCGGAATCTCCCGGAATCCGAGAGAAATACCCGTTTACTTTTCGCACGTAATCTCATCCGGAATCATACTAACTTGATCTTCGGAGGCGGAACTCCACCCAACCGCAGTTTCGTGGTTTTGCAGGTACATAAGTCAGGCGTGCATTCCCGGTGTTGTAACTCTCCCGCAGGACACCTCAGAAAACCCCCGAAACAAGTTCCTTCCAATATAATGTTCCCAGTGTCATTGTTGATGATTTGACACGAATTAGAAGTAAAACTAATAGAGTTACCTTGGTCACAAAATTGTGAAATACTCAACAAGTTGTGTTTCAAACCCTCGACGAAAAATACATTATCAATAGCATAGGAACTTGACCTTCTTACTTTTCCAATGGCAATGATTTCACCTTTCATGTTATCACCAAAGGTCATAGTCCCACCATAGTATGCATCCAGTGAGAAAAATCTTGATTTATCTCTAGTCATGTGCTTAGAACAACCGTTGTTAAGGTACCACGTGTTGTTCCCTTTCATATGTTAGTGTTAGGAACCCAAGTCTCCTTGGGTTCCTATGTAACTGATGTAGAATCAAATTTCTTAACCTATATCTATTTAACATGATTCTCGTTTTTAAGAGTGCTCTTGTCTTACTTGGGGCACTTGTTTTGCTTAAGCCCTGTCATACCACAGAAATAACAGAAAATACTACTTGGTAGGTCAACATACTTCTTTTCTTTCTGGAACTTCTTCTTATATCCTAGACCTTTAGTTCTTTTGGTTTGAGCATTGGTAATCTAATCAAGTATAGTATACTTAACTGGTTGCTTGCCCTTCATAGAACTTTCAAGTTCCCCTTTAAGTATGTCCTTATCCAATTTTAATTCTTCTAAATTAGATTTTAATTTTTCGATATTGATCTAGAAGATGAACTTCAGAGTTAGGAGTGGCACCGCTGAGTTTAAACAAAGAAATTTCCACATTCATCAATATGTTATCATGTTTCAATCTTTCAACAGTTTCTTTTAATTTCAAATAATCATCTAACAAATCAAAGAACCTCTGTTGAATATCAAGTCTCATATTATCTATCCATTCACTGTGTTCCATGTGAGTCTTAAGTGTTTTGTCACTTTGAGCTTTAGCCATATGCAAATCAATTAGCTCATTTAGAGATTCCAAGACAGTATCAATTAAGTTTTCTTAGAGAAATGTTTTAATTGATTATAATCATACCATTTCTCAGCCTCTAAAGCCTTCAATTTTGCTTTTTCGTCTGTTTTGGCCATTAGACACAAGTGTGCGGTTTGTTCAGGAGGATGTTCTTTTTCTTCTTCTGATTCTAAGTCACCCTAGGCAGCTATCATAGCTTTTCTTACATTCGTCTTAGAGAAATAAGGTTTGTAAGCTTTTGTTTCCTTGTCTTGATCCTTGCCTTTAAATCTTGCTCTATCACTTTCCTTTAATGGACAGTCTCTAATAAAGTGTTCTTTTGAGCCACACTTGAAGCAGGAAGTCTCTTTGGAACTTGAGAATTTCTTGTTCCTATCAAACTTTTTGTTTCCAAGCATCTTCTTGAATCATCTCACCAGCGTGGCCATCTCATCTTCATCAACTTCAGAGTCATTAGTGTCCTGAGCGTTCAAAGCCGGACTTTTGTTCTTGGAACTTTTAGCATTAGTTCCTAAGTAAAGTTCATGAGTCATCAAAGATCCAGCCAGCTGCTCCATGTTGAGCTTTGTGAAGTCCTTGGTTTCTTGCAATGCATTAACCTAAGATCTCCAACGTTTATCTTGAGGAAGACTTCTCAACACCTTTCTAGCCTGTTCATCAATAGGAAAGTGTCTGCTAAGGGAACCCAACTCATAGATTATATCATTATATCTAGTAAACATTTCTTTTATGGTTTCCTTAGGTAGCATTTCCAATCTTTCATATTTAGACATCAACAAATCAATTTTAGAACGTTTTACCTTGTTTTTACCTTCATGAGTAACTTCAAGTAGATCCCATATTTGCTTAGAAAACTTACATCTCATGATTTTATTGTGTTCATGGGGTTCAAGTCCACAATGCAACAGTTTTATTACTAAAGCATTCAATTCATATTTTTGAAAATATTCCTTATCAAAATCAGATAAAGGTTTAGGAACTACCTCGTTTTTCTCATTAGTTTTGGTTACCTCAAAATCACCAAATTCAATAACATGCCAAACCTGATATTTTTCAGCCTTGATGAAGATCTCTATTATTTTGCAAAACTAGATTTTATAAGATAAAATCTCTCAAAGATCTTTTCCTAAATTAAAACTTATCTTTTATAAAACTTTTCATATTTAAAAACATGCCAACCTTTGCTACGCTTCTAATAAACTTCATGCGTAAACTTACTAAACATATTTACAACAATCCTAGTAAAAATAAACTTAACAAAAACCTTAATAAAAACACTTTTAGTCTATTGCTGGATTGTCTCCTCAATCGTTGCATTATAAGGATACTTGGGCTCTACGCAGACCAGACTGAGTTCCTGCTATCTTCAACTCTCTAGCTCCTTGTTGGAACTCACAGACCAAGTTCTTGTGGAACTTGCTGTCTTCAACGCAGTCCAAGCTAGTCTTCTTAGCTTGCTGTCAAGCTCCTGTTAGGAAGCTTCTCTTCGTGTTCCTGTTAGAGATCACTTCTAGTTCCAAAGAGGAACTCTTCTTCTATTCTCTTTAACTTTCCTTTAATTCTCCTTGGATCTTCATAGGCAGGCTACTCTTCCACTTCTAAAGTCAGGTTCACCTGTTCTAATTAAATATTTAGAGAAAATCCATTAGATGACGTTTGCTTTTACTCATCATCATCAAAACTCTCAAGCTTCAACAGTTTCTAGTGTAATGGGTAATGGGCTTATAAAGCCAAGGAGTATTTATAATAAAGTTAGGAATCAAGATAGAATTAGGAAATTAATCCGCTAATAAGATGCTTTATTCGTCCAGGCACGGGCGTGCCAGCATGAGGCACGTCCGTGTCTCACTGCTGCACGCGTAGCTCATCTTAAAACAGTCATAACTTTAGATATAGAGATTTTCTTGGGGCGTGTAATACATTGTTGGAAAGATCTTGAAGTCTACTTTCTAATGCAATTTGAATCACTCCAATATCATTTGTATATCGAAAGTTATGATCAAAATAGTGGACGGGACTCATATTCGTCAAGTCTTTCATCAACGTCTTTGCTTCTTTCTATCCTTATTTCCTCTCAAAGACATGATTTAAGATTCTTGAGCGACGTAGCTTCATAACCCATGATTATTATACTCAAGACTTTCCAATTATAATCCATTTGCATCAAATCACCTGAAATTCATCAAAACACACAAACGGAGAGTAGTACAGCATGACCTAAGCAAATAATGTAAAAATTAACCTTAGACCTCTAAATCCCTAAGAAATTGAGTGTAGATAAGCACCTAAAATGTGTAAAAATTAGGACTTATCAAGGATAGAGAAAACACCATATGAGTAATAAAAAAAACAAAGTTTTTATATTACTTTCATAAAGGTGGTAAGATAATAGAGGTGGTTGAGGAGATGAGAGTGAAATTAATAGGGAAGAATAGTCCAAAAGAGGGTAGATGGTGATGAGTGTCATTTATGACACTATCTTATAGTCATGTTCCTTAGATTTTAGGTTAGTTCCTTTAGCATTTTAGTGCTTTTATCTATGCTTTTGGTATTTTGTGATTTATTGCCTTATTGTGTGTTTTTATAGATTATTGAGTCATTTAGGATGACAAAAAGATGAATTGGATAAAGGAGCCAATGTCAAATGCAAATGAACATAATGCTGAGTTCTTCGGAGGAACTCGAAGACTGATGCAGACGCAAAAGAACTTACTGGCGGTCCGAGATTTGTTAGATTCATTGTAACGTGATATTTGGTTACTTGGAGAATAATTCTTGAATATTTACAGCTGGAAGGAAGAGATATTTGATAAGGAGATCTTATCATTTAGGAAAAGATTTGGCAAAAGATAGAATTTCCTGTATTCTATCTAACTACTTTCTTTATCTTAGAAATATCTTCCATATTTTTAGGGATTTTACTTGGAAAATAATTCTATGATAATTCTTTAAAACCCTAGAGTTATTCAGCATTCAAATCATCTATTCTTCGTTCATCTATCACTTGTGCTCACGTTTAGAAGGAACTGCCTAGAGGAACTCGACATGTTTTTCTCCAAAAGCTTTTGTTCTACTCTATAACATGAGTGAGTAATTCTTAGTTAGAGGAGGCCATATAATTAGTATTTGAGACAAGTTAGTTTGATTTTAATGATAATTAGTTAATGTTTTGGGAATATTCTTGATTTACTGCTTATTTCTATAAATGATGATTTCTTATAAGTAGGTGCGCAACTATTTATTTGGGTCTGATTTCCATTGCTAATTAATACTACTAAGTCCGTAATTGCTTGGGAATGTTAATGAAGTAGCAACCAATTGTAGAGGAGTACGTTCCACTCTCTTAGTTGTAAAGTAGTTCCTGATCTAGGTGAAATCGTGTTCCAATAATGTCATGGTTGCCTAAGGCTTGATGTTTTCCTAGTTCCTAATGATGTCAACACGTTAAATTCCTTGCTCGTAGTATAGGGTTATTTGTTGGTTAGGGTTAGTGAAAGTCGTACCGGATCTAACCACTACTAAGGGAAAACATAGGAACTTGTTCCATAAGTCAAGTTGTTCCTAGAGGGTTAATTATTGTGTCATTGATTTTACGAAGTTCCATGCTAGAATCTGATTATCTACTGAGTGTTTTCTCCACTGATTGTTTGTTCTTTACTTAAACTCCTTTATATTTATTGTTCCTTTAGTTATTTTAGATTAGATTTCTCATATCAAATCTCCCCCCCCCCCCAAATCGTGTTACTCTTTGTGAAACCTGGATCTGATGACTTGTTACTTTAGACTTACTTTCCTCATGGGATTGACTTTTACTTACCCTAGCTATTTGTTAAGGTGAATAAGGTTTAATTTTGTGTGCACTTCGACAACACACCAATGGAGAGGACAGAGAGAAGGACATTGGTTTGAATGAGAAGAGAGAAACCAAACCACACCATAGAGTAGAAGAGAGAGGGTGTGTGAAATGATGGAGGAGAAAGAGAGAGAGAGAGAGAGAGAGAGAGAGAGAGAGAGAGAGAGAGAGAGAGAGAGAGAGAGAGAGAGAGAGAGAGAGAGAGAGAGAGATTAATTAAGTGGTTAGAGGGAGTTGTTAGAAGAAGTAATTAGGCGACAAGGTTGGGTTAAAAAAAATTATAAAAAGAGGTTAAGAAGATTCCATAGCTCTTAATGGAATGGAACAATCAATAAAATAAAAAAGATCCATTTACGACAAATGGAGGAAAAAAAAGGGATAGATGGAATACTAGGACTAACAAATAATAACTCATCAATCATCATACCATATCTTTTATAAGAATTTTCCAAACCCCAAATGAAGTTTCAATGAAGGAAAAAAATCAATAATAAAAAAAAAGCCAAAAACAATTCTTCATAAGTTTTATTTAAAGGACATGCCACATAATGAACTAAATGACCATAAACAAATATCAAGTGAGTCCATATCATTTGTAAAACTCCATAACCCAAAAGTTATAAACGCAACAAACAAAGTTGATAGTAGCAAAACCAGCAGCCTTAGCCAAAGCCTCAAACTCATGCTTGCTCCGCTCCTTCTCTCCGGGGTTTTGTGTCATCATAAGTAAGTCTCTTTGGCTTATGACTTTGGTGGAAACTACAGTTTCCGGCTTGTCTGCCATGGTTCCTTCCACGGCGATGACCTTACCATTTTCCGGTAATGCCTTGAAGCAATTTCTTAACAACTTTATGCAATGTTCATCACTCCAATCATGTAAAATCCACTATTTGGAAGGAAAACAAGTGTTATTTATGTGGTAAGTGCATATTTATTTCCTATTAATAGTTGTAAGTGTAAACTCACCTAGTCACCTTCATGAATATGACATCTCCTTTGGGAATACTTTCAAACATATCTCCACATACATGTTCCACACTTAGTTAAAGTGTAGTTTGTGAATAATGTAAAAGTAAAATGTTGTCAACTAAAAAAACGGAGAAAGTAATTCATTTCTTTATTAGGATATCAGGATATGTGTATTTTCCAAATACACATATCCTTATATCCCAACATCCAACTTCCATTAATTTGTTCGGTAAGCGCATTTATAGTAAATGAACATGATTTCATGGAATGGAAGGAGTGGTTCACAATAACTAAAGATAGATAAAACTAGTTTAATATACATGTAGATAAAAACAAGTTAAGGGTTCGTTTGACATCGTTGTGATTTTTTTTTTTTTTTGTTTTTTGTTTTTCAAAATCATATGATATTTGTCTATATAATGAATCAAAAATAAGTTAAACTTGTTAAAATCATGATAATTTTGAAAACAGGCAACAAAAAAGTAAAAACTCATTTTTTGTATCCTGTTTTTGGTTTTTTGTTTTTAAAAAAAAGAAAATTGAAAACAAAAAATAATGTCAAACAAGCTCTAAGTTTGCGGATTCTTTGATAGTTGTTTGAGCATATTATGTGTCCTCCTTTACCCTTTAATTAAACTTTGTTCATATATTATGTAATACTCAGAAAACTAACCAGCTCTCAATGAAGACCTTATCAACAAATAGGTTCAAAAGAGTACCTAATGACACCCCATCATTATCAGGCACCAAAAACTTAGTTACCCTCGAGGGACTATACCGCCTTTCCACACCATCAGCCGTGCCTACTGCGGTGCATCCAACAACGTCATAGGTGGCTAGAAGACGGAGCATCCGGTCTAGCATGGCTGGTGCGTTCGGGTTTAGTATCTGAACCGAAAGCCCGTTGGGGCTGGCCTGATCATTGATCAACTGCAGCACCCCCATCTCAATGGTTACCTTCATAACCATGGGAAGGACACAAGAATTGATCAATTGATAAGTATATGCATAGTCTAGTTCTTCCTCATTCATTTGATTTGTAATATGAACTTCATTGGTTTTGCTGTTTGAAGATGTGGCCATAATTTTTAGTCTCTTTCTCTGGTATAAATGTGTGTTTTTTCTTTCAAACAAAAAAACAAAACGTGTTTATTTGTGTGGTAACACTTTTGTAAGGAGGGATGAGTGTAAGGGGGTTCTATTTATAATGTCTAGCTGGTGATATTAAGTGTATCCATCTAATCTAATACTATGAAAAAAAAAAAAAATGCACCTATAAATATAAAATAAAAGTTAACATATTCTACCTGTAATATTTAAAAAATTTACCCCGATAAATGAGTACTTTCTTAATTTCTTTATTCTCTATTAATTGAATAATTGTTACGTTTTTCCAATATACTTGTAGAAGGTTATTAGTTGACATAACCCGTTTCTGATAATGTATCATCTCTATCTCTCTCATAGTTACATAATTGGTGATAAATCTTAATTTTTTTTTTTTTTTTGTTGTACAAGTAGGAAAAAGAAAAACATTAGTTGGTGTTACTTAGATTAACCGGTAAATTAATTTTTTTTTCTTTGTTTGTTTTTTTAAATGACATTAAGGACTCTGGCTAGACTCAAGTCATTATGGTTTTTCAATCTACTACTTCCTCTGTTCTTTGTTACTTGATCCGCTTTGATTTTTACACTATTCACCACTCCTCCTTTGACCCTCTTTTGTGAATAATATGTAAGGAAAAACATATTCATGTGGAATCTTTTTAAATTCATCTCAATAAGTACTATCTTAATATGTAACTTTCATAATTTTTACTTATGGAGAATTAAAGTTATTAATCGTTAATGTTTCGGGGTTTTTTGATGTGTCCAGCGGGAGAGTTACAACACCAAGACTAACCTCCGGCTTCCTGTACCTGCAAAACAACGGAGACTCCCAAGAGTAGGAGTTTCGCCTCCGACGATCAAGTTAGAACGTGTATAAGGAGTATATTGCGGAATGTAAATACTTCTCTCTGATTCAGAGAGAATTCTGCAATGAATATTGCTCGGTTTTTGTGTGGATTGAATGTGTATTCAATGTGTGTTCGTTGTTTATAAATGAGGATGGTTCCTCTATTTATAGGAAAGGGGATCAATTCCCCTTCTAGGGTTTAGGTGACACGTGTCAGTAGAGGGTTGGATCCCTTTGGGCCTCTCTAAGGCTAACACGTGTCAGCGCTATTGGGACACGTGTTGTATTAACAGTGGTCCATTTGTCAGGGGTATTTTTGCCCCCAAACATTAGCCCCTCGGAAGGAGTAATCTCTCTTTTAAGAGGGATTGCTCCTTTCGAATACGAGAACCCTTGAGCCTCTTTGGTCGGCATTTTTCTAGTTCAATTAAGGAGAAATTTAATTGACTTGGAAAATTTGATACCTTGAACGGTATGACATTTTCCGAGTTAATCAAATCATAATAATGATTGCCGTTGAACTAGACAGATGTCGACTATTATTGCTTTTAGCCCCACTATGCTAATAGCCCCAGATTAGGCGGAGTGTCGACCATCGAGTGGGGGTTAGCGCGCAATATTATCTGGCCATTGGCCTCTATTTGATCATCACGCCATTAGCCTTCGCTTGATCATTCGAGTGCATAACCGTTTGGGGTGCTTTTAAGCAACGCTTGTTATGGCATGACCAAGATTTCATGTGCCGTCTATACCATCTGGTAGTAAGGGCGGCTGTATTTTTCTGCTGGGAGTACCGGCTGTATTACCTTGAGGTAAAGCCTGGGGGTACTGCTTTGTAGAAAAGACCGGTTGTACTGTTTTGCAGTGAAAACCGGTTGTATCTTGGTTATAATGGATCATTCAAACAGCCGTGAGTTATCTTTAACCTTAGCCGGTTAAAGTCGTTCGAGTTATGACCGCTAGAACAATGTACCACCCGGAAGGGAGATGTTCTCTTCGACGAATTCACTATAAATGGGCGTCGCCGGACCTCTGTTGGAGCAGACAGATTGTTTTCTTTTAATAAGATCATCCGACCATTGGCCTTCGTTGGATCATTCCGGCCATTGGCCTCAATTGGATCATCCAGTCGTTGGCCTTCGCTTGATCGCAAAGCAATGTACCACCCATATGGGAGATGCTCTCTGCAACGAATTCACCCGAATGGGCGTCGCCGAACGCCTGCTGGAGCAGACGGATTGTTTTATTTTAAATTGATCATCCGGCTATTGGCCTTCGTTTGATCATTCCGGCCATTGACCTCAATTTGGTTGTTCTTAAAAGAAACAACACAGCCGCTAAGTTGTTTAGACTTAGCTTTTATCCACTCATGTTAAAGCAGATGGTTGATTTAAATTTTGCCGCCTGCACATCACACAGGCGGTGGTTCTACTTTAAGCCTGTTCAACATACATTTAGACCTTTTTCGGTCGGTATGCTGCCTTTGAGGCAGACTTGAACCAATATTAAATGTTTTCAAAAAACCAAGTAGGATGCGATATTGAAAACCAATCAATAATAATAAGGATGCACACAATACTCATACTGAGTTTGTTAGAATGGTACCTTCCGATGGAGGATGTCAATATGTTGGACGGCATTGAAATGCCTCCTGCTAATTCATGATACCAAGCTCTTCAAATGGTGACATATGGCCATCGAACGCCGAGTAACCAAGCTCAAACGAATTTGCTCTCAGCTTATAAAGGCGGCTCTCCATTGAGATGCCTCCTTCCTTGGACAATACTTAATGCCGGGGGGCTACGCCAGGCGGTCATTCTATCATGCCGCTTGATAGATTCAACTTCTGCTTGGAGGTTGCCAACCCATATACATGCAGCAAGGCTCCAAGCAACATACACTCGGAAAGAGAGCAAGAATTGCTGAGGTACCCAGGCGACTCCCTGAAGCTCTACTTGATGATACCCCAGACGGTTGATTCGAGCGGCTAGGCTTCAAGCCTTCAACCCATATATATGCAACCGGTTTTATTGGAGTATGATCATGTCGTTGTAGAGTATGCAACCACAGGCGGTTGGAATGGTGAGACTCAAGCGACCTTCGTCCAACCTTTCCTTGGGTCGGCTTGATGAACTCTTGTGCGGGCAACACTTATACATAAGGCAACACTTATACAGGAGGCAAGACTTATACAGGAGGAAAGACTTCATGCAATGTATGTGCGGCAGTCTTCAAACTCCAACGCAGAAAAGCGTCCAGCCCCACACTCAATTATTACCCATGGCATCTCATGAGGTTGCAGACTCTTATACATACAGCCAATCATACGGCCGCGACGCTTGTGCTTACACCTGGAGGCCGCCTCATGATGAGGCCGGCTGTTTTAAATGCTCAACTTCAAAGACTTGCGACAATGTCATTAAGTGTCGGCTGCTCATTGGTCATTGCAACCACAGTCGGCTTCAAGGGTGTAGCAAGAGTATCACCCAACCGGACAACTCATTGCTCAAACCTAATACCTACAAGCGGCTTAGCAAGGATGCACCCACAGCCGGTTTCAATGGTGTGGCAAGAGTATCACCCAACCGGACAGCTCATGGCTCAGACCTCATACATACAGCCAGTTTAGCAATGATGTAGCCGCAACCGGTTTTTTTTTTTTTTTTTTTAAATAATAATGGTATGATAATGGTGAACAATAATCATAATAATGATATGATTATCATAGTGATCATACAATTCACAAGAAAGTTTCTAAGGGTGAAACGGCAATACCACCTCTATAATGCCGCTTGGACGCATATTTTGACCGTGCATTGCTAGGCTTGGAGCATTCTTCACTTGCCTCATGCATACTCGGCACCATAGTGCTTAGCTTACACAACACCCATGCGGCTTGCACCTAGGTAGTTGTCCTTAGTTATGCCGCTTGTACTCAAAGGAGAGCCTCGACAATCGGCTTTATCCACCGCTTGTATGTTAGTTGATGATGGCCTTTGGATTATGTACTCACAGCCGTATAATTTCCGCTCGCTTTCAAGCCATACACCCGGCCATTACCCAAGCCGCCGGCTGCTTACACACGGGTTCTCAAATGCTCGAATGCAAGGTCACGCTTGTGACAATGTTGGCTGCTCTTATCAAAGACCTTGCTTGGTTTCCCAACCTCACGCGTTAACAGGTGGCTTGCTAGAGTAATAGAGTAGCAGCTATATAGTGCCAACCATCCGGACTATCCATGGCTTCTTTCACACACATACAGCCGTATACGTGCCTACACACAGCCGGTTTGAAGGCCGCATGAGTGCTGTCCAGCCATGCACAACATTCGCAAGAGGGTGAAACATGTGTATACAGCCGAAGGCGTGGTTGGCCGGCTGCTATGCTACTTCGCATTTGAACACTCGGCTTGGACCCTTGGTCAGGCGCGTTCATTTCTTGTATAGAAGGCCGGAAGCTTGGTTTTAGTTTATTGGCGTTGATACTTACACCCACAGTCGGCTTCAATGTTTGATGCATGATTAGGGGATTTTTATCCACCAATCACCGTCTGACAAGTGGACCAACCAGGTTCCGCCACGTGTCCTTCACGTAGGCCAATAGGAGCCTGCCACGTGTCAATCGCAGATACGTCCTTTACGGACCAATTGAGACACGACGCGTGTCCACCCATGCCAAATGGGAAAACCGGCCAACAAGGCCCAATCCTGTTTAGAGGCCCAGTCAGCCCTAGGTTTACCCTAAACCTAGAGAGTGGCACGCTTCCCGAGGTTATAAATACCCATCTTAATCCTCATTAAGAGGGGAGAACACGAAAAAACACACGGATTGCGCATTAAACACTCTCACCTAGAGAGACCAAATCACTTTAATTTCCGCATTAATTACTCCTTAATCAGGTACTAACTTGACCGTTGGAGGCGGAGCTCCCACCACCAGGAGTCTCCGTTGTTTTGCAGGTACAGGCGTCCGGTTCCAGTCTCGGTGTTGTAACTCTCCCGCAGGACATCAGAAAACCCCGAAACATTTTGGCGCCGTCTGTGGGGAGAGTACTTCTGATATGGCATCCACGTTTGTACCGACTTTTGAAGAGAGGCGTCCCCTAGACGACCCTCAAGTCCAGTCGGACCATGATACTGAAAATGAACTTGAAGTTGAAGCTCACACAGCTCCAGACGGGACCCTAAGGGCCCGACGTACCCGTCAGACCGAAAGGAGAGAACGGGAACATTTTCAAACTGAAGGCGAGCCAGCAGGCGCACCGCCTATTCGGCAGCAGGCGACTGATGGGTCTGCTCCCATCACCAGGAACGAACTCATGACCTTCATGAGGGACTTCAAGGGAGAGATTCAAGAGTTGCTAAATAAGAAGCCTGCACTGCCCAAGGGACAGTCGGCTACGAAACCTTCCACTTCCGGCAAGAGGAAGCCGGTTCAAGGACGAGAGGGAACTCCTCATCCTAAATCCAGGAAGTGGGAGCCGCCTGCCCTTGATCTCACAAAATACCATTTTCCTACTCCAGGAAAGAGGAAACCTGTTCGTCACATTCAGGCGGACGGGTCGAAGAAAACATACACAGACGCTCGTCTGCTGTTAGAGCAGAAGAAGAGTGACCGACTGTCGGAGTCGGCCTCTACTTCCGAATTCCAAGAAAGTCTGCGAAATACCTCGATGAGGCATACCTAGTCGTATCATGAGAGTCAGTCAGGCGGCACCTCCCGTCAGTCCGGCTTTCATAGCGACCAGGCGGTACCAAACTTACCGTTTGTACCACAACAACAGTATTTTATGCCGCCTCCTCCGTTTGGTGGACAGGCAGCTAAAAATGTCCAACCTTTGGACTGGCAGCTACGGTTGCTTAGACTTGGTGAACAGCCGTCGGCCTTCTCCAAGGAAATTACTGAAGCCGCTCAGCCGGCCAAAGTGAAAAATGTGTTAGTAGGCCCCTATGACGGCACTACTAACCCAGAAGATCATCTGATGGCATTCTCCAACCTAATGTACCTTCAAGGGTTGGATGATCCCACCTGGTGCAAGTGTTTTCCAGCGACTCTCAAAGGAATCGCACAGAAATGGTTCGGCAACCTGCCGACTGGTTGTGTAAACAACTTCAGAACGCTTGCTTACTTGTTCACCTCCAACTTCGCCATGAATATTCCTGCGAAGAAGACGACCCTTGATTTGGGAACAATTCAGCAGGGTGAGAAGGAGGGGCTTCGATCTTATATCAAGCGGTTTAACCAGATGAGGATACAGATTCAAGGGTTACCGGATGAGGTGGCCTATACTGACTTTTTCAGGGGTCTCAAAGACGGGTCGACCTTCAAATTCGATCTGGTTCGAAAGAGGGTAGCTACTCTTCAGGAGGCCTTGATTGAAGCAGAAGCCTACATACGGGCGACTGATCTTTGTAGTACAGCAAAACAGTCGGACGGGAAAAAGTTCGACAGAAGAGAAGGACGACAGATACAGTCGTCAAACAAAGATCAAAAGAAGAGAAAAGAGGTCTGGGCGGCTGATTCCTCTAAACAGCCGGCCCAGAAGAAGAAGAAAGAATTCAAACCATACTCTCCAAAGTATGCGTTTAACAAGGATAGCCAAGCTATCCTAAAAGTAATAAAGGGACGGATCTCTATTGAGAAGCCGGTCCCCATGAAGGGTTCTGCAAGCAACCTGAACCAAGACAAATTTTGTGATTATCATGAAGATGTTGGTCATCACACCAACGAATGCATCAGTCTCATGCGGTATCTGGACCGCCTGGCTAAGCAAGGTGATCTTGACTCTTTTGTCAAGAAATCCACGGGGAACACCTCCTCGAAAAAGCAGTCGGCAAAAAAGAATCAACAGGCCGACAGCTCTGATACAGATGATGCAGTCGTCTACACTATTGCAGGCGGATTCGCAGGAGGAGGTCCCACTATTAGGGGCAACAAAGACAATATCAGGCGGCTAGATGTAAATGTCGTTCACCCAGAACGGTCCTCCAAATATTCATTTCCTGAGATTGTCATTACTGAAGAAGATCTAGGAGGGGTCAGGGGGCCGCATGACGACCCTATCGTCATTGAATGTAAAGTGGCCAACCAGAGAGTTGGCCGAATCCTCATAGATACCGGAAGCTCCTCAGATCTTATCAGTAGCAAATGTCTGTCAAAATTGAAGTACAAGACTGATTTTATACATCCGGCCTCCCACCCTTTAGTAGGGTTTGGAGGAGGAGTCGTCCACCCTGTAGGACGAGTAGATTTACCCATCCGCCTGGGTGAAAAAGGGGAAGGACGACACATGGTAGTCCGATTCCTGGTGGTAGAAGAACTCTCGGCCTACAACATGATTCTGGGACGACCAACCCTGAATAATTCCAAGGCTGTAATAATCCCATCTCTTATGTTGCTCAAGTTTGAGAGGGATAATGGAACAGTCGGGTCCCTAAGGGGAGATCAGAGGATGGCCCGAGAATGCTATCTCTCGGATGTCAAGCCCACTGTTATGGCCGCTGAGTCCAGTGGAGGAAAGATAAACCTTGACAATGTCAAGGAGAGTGCGCCTGTTCAAGAAACAGGCGGCAAGAAAAGAAAGGCATCCCAGATGGGGGCTGCAAGAAAAGATAAAAAATAGCAATCATTGGCAGAGGAGCGGTCGGATGAATTCCGCCCTCAGCCGGCTGGTGAGCATACGGACCTAATCTTAGATGTCACGCGTCCTGACAGAACAGTCAAAGTTGGGACGACTGCTCTAGGGGTCCTAGGTGACGACTTTCACAATCTGTTGAAAGAATACAAGGACATCTTTGCATTCGAAGTCCATGAAATGCCAGGCATTAGTCTTGAGCTGGCGGTACATAAACTAGCTGTGGATCCAAAAAAGAAGCCGGTAAGGCAGAAGAAGCGGAACCATGGCGAAGAAAGAAGTCAGGCGGCAGCCGCCGAAGTTAAAAAATTACTTGATGCAGGATTCATTCGGCAGTGTTTCTTCCCAGACTGGGTTGCAAATATTGTGCTTGTTAAAAAGCCGAATGGTACCTGGCGAATGTGTGTAGACTACACAAACTTAAACAAGGCGTGCCCCAAAGACAGTTACCCTCTGCCTAAAATTGACAACCTGGTCGACTCAACAGCCGGCCATGCTTTGATGAGTTTTATGGACGCCTACTCTGGTTTCCATCAAATACCTTTATGGAAGAAGGATCAGGAGAAGACGACCTTCGTCACTGATCAAGGGTTATACTGTTACACGGTCATGCCGTTTGGTCTTAAGAATGCCCCGGCCACCTTCCAACGAATGATAAACACTGTGTTCTTTGATCAGATTGGGAGAAATGTCGAGGCATATATTGATGATATGATTGTCAAGTCTAAACTTCAGAAAGATCATCTGTCGGACCTCCGAGAAACTTTTGCCACACTCAGGCGGAACCATGTCATGCTCAATCCCAAGAAATGTGTCTTTGGAGTTGAGTCTGGGAAATTTCTCGGATTTCTCATTAATCAAAGAGGAATAGAGGCGAACCCTGAGAAGGTGCAGGCGGTCATCGACATGCAGTCGCCCCGTACCGTCCGAGAGGTTCAGAAGTTAACAGGTTGTCTGGCGGCCTTGGGAAGATTTCTAAGTCGATCAGGCGACAAATGCCTGTACTTTTTCCAGGAAATTAAGAAAAAGGCAAGGTTTGAATGGGGGCCGGATGCTGAGGCGGCCTTCCAAAAATTGAAAGTTCACTTGCATTCCTTGCCGAGGCTGGTCAGCCCTTTGCCCAAATAAGTACTCTACATGTACCTGGCCGTCTCAGATCATGCGTTAAGCGCTGTTCTTCTTGCTGAAAGAGACGGCTGTCAGCTCCCGGTCTACTTTGTCAGCCATGTGCTGAAAAATGCCGAGTTGAGGTATCCCTTAGTGGAGAAATTTGGTCTTGCACTCTTCATGGCTGTTAAAAAATTAAAGCCCTACTTTTTGGCGCATGCAGTCGTCGTGTATACAGACCAACCTATCAAGCGGCCACTGACTGTCATGGAGTCGTCGGGCCGAATGATCAAATGGGCCATAGAAATACAGAGCCTCGAAGTTACCTTCGAGCCTAGAAAAGCAGTGAAGGGGCAAGCCTTTGCTGACTTTATTGTTGAGATGACTCGTCCCCCTGACTCTCAAGTTCCAGACCAAGTCTGGAAGGTATATGTGGATGGAAGCTCTACTTCAAATGGTTTTGGAGCAGGCGTCATATGTCAGTCGCCAGAGGGTGACAGATACGAGTATGCTTTACGCTTCAGTTTTCAGGCCTCAAACAATGAAGCAGAATATGAAGCTTTACTAGCTGGAATCCGCATGTGCAAGGCGGCAGGGGCTAGGAAAATAGACGCCTGTTCCGATTCACAATTGATAGTGAGTCAGTACAATGGCGAATATGAAGCAACCCATCCGGCCATGATCAAGTATTTACAGGCGGTCCGACAAGCAGTCGGCTCCCTTGAGGATTTCCATCTGATCCAAGTGCCGAGATCAGAAAATAACCAGGCGGATGCACTTTCAAAATTAGCATCATCCGCCTCCTGTGATACTCCTCGAACCGTTTTTTGGGAAGTAGTGGAGAAGAGAAGCATTGAGGGAGACCCTATTGGAATCCTAGACAGAAGCTCAACCTGGATGGATCCAATCAGGGCATATCTGACAAACGGTACCCTGCCGGATGATCATCAACAGGCGGCAGTGCTGAAAAGACGAGCCACCAATTTTGAAATGATAAAGGGAGAACTTCACAAAAGAGGGTACCTTCAACCCTTCTTAAAGTGTGTTACTCCAGAAAAAGGGCGAGAGATACTAGATGACCTTCACTCTGGTTTCTGTGCTTCACATATAGGCGGAAGGACGCTTGCTCAACGGGCAAGGCGCCAGGGCTACTTTTGGCCTACTTTAGAGGCAGATGCGATGGAGATGGTGAAAAAATGTGATAAGTGTCAAAGGTTTGGCAAACTAATTCACCGTCCGGCTACTGACCTCACCACCATTCATAGCCCCCTACCGTTTGCTAAGTGGGGCATGGATATTATGGGTCCATATACGCCTGCTACAGGCGGAAGAAGGTACATACTTGTTGCCGTCGACTACTTCACTAAATGGGTAGAGGCGGAGGCTGTTAAGGGAATCAAGACGAAGGATGTAATTTCATTCATTTGGAGAAATGTCATCACTCGGTTCGGGGTTCCCATGTCTATGGTTTTTGATAATGGTCCCCAATTTGAGACGCCTGTTCTCAAAAGCTGGTTGGGTGACCAAGGAATTGCACATTGCTTTGCATCTGTCGGCCGTCCACAAGCAAACGGCCAAGTAGAAGCCTTTAATAAAATCATCTCAGACGGTCTGAAGAAAAAGATTGAACGAGCAGGCGGCCTATGGGCGGATGAACTACCACATGTTCTCTGGGCCATTAGGACGACTGAAAAAGGCGCGACTGGAGAAACTCCATTCATCCTAACTTATGGTGCGGAAGCTGTTCTTCCAATAGAACACTACGAGCCGACTCTTCGAGTCATGCTATATGACGAAGAGGCAAACTGGGAAGCCATGCGCCTGGCATTAGACTCACTCCCTGAAAAGAGGGGCAATGCTGTCTTACGCCATGAGATTTACCGCCTGAGAATGACTCGATCATACAACAAAAAAGTGCACAGACGTCCACTCAAAGTGGGGGACTTTGTACTTAGAAAAATGGAAGCTGTTGGTAGGGCTAACGAGTCTGGCAAGCTAACTCCCAACTGGGAAGGCCCCTACCGAATATATGAAGAGGTTAGAGACGGTACCTACCGTCTGGAAACACCAGACGGCCAGCCGTTGCCTCGAACTTGGAACATAGATAATCTTAAGAAATATTTCTTTTGAAAAATGTAAACTCAAGGACTACTTGAATAAAGCTTGCATTCTTACTATTCAATTTTGTATTAAGAGGGGCATGCCAACTGACAAACAGTCGGCTACTCTCCAAGTTGAAATTCATTTTTACTTTAAGAGGGGCATGCCAACTGACAAACAGTCGGCTACTCTCCATGTTTAAGAGGGGCACGCCGCTTGTTTCACTCAACCGGCTACCCTCACATAATCTAGTTCACCAAGAACTATCAAAAAACATGATCAGACCAGGCGTCAAGCCAACTGATCAAAATATAAAAATTCAATTCAACCTGTCCCAGCATTATAGCAGGCGTCCGACGGCATCCATCCGGATGAAATTCGTCGCAGAGAGCAGCTCCCTTTTGGGTGGAACATTGTTCTATAAAATCATTACACGGCACCTATACGACTGTCTAAACATGACAACCACATAGCCGTTTCCCGGACAAGGACATCTCAGTTAAACTGACTAATCACGTCAAGCAAGTGTTCACAATAACCATCCGGGTCAACCGACCGACTGAACTACTTGGGATAAGAACAGTTGGTATTTTATGAGTTAATAGCCAACAAACATTGGCGAATAAAGGGGAACAAACGGTACCCACCGCTTGATACCTCTACTACTCATCACTCGGCGATTAGGTAAGAGCCATATTTACTTAGTCACCCCTTAAAAATTTTAGTATGAAATTAAAAAGTTCATACAACACCTATTCACACTGATAGGAACCAGTCGTCCTAGACTGCCTATAGCAAAAAAAAAAAAAAACAAAACACAAGTAAGAAAACCTTTTCCTACTTGGTTAATTTTACAAATGACAGGACCGCCTGCCTAAAGGTAATCCAGTCTTTTAAACGAGTCGAATACCGATTGAATAAATGGCCGACTGATCGCCTAATTTGGTCACAGACAACCAGTCGTCCAGGGGCATAGGCGGCGTGGTGACTAACCATCCGTACTTGTCTACAATCGGTCATGCAAAACAGTCGGTACAGCGTACAATTCATTACCAAATATGCAATACTTAGACAAATTTCAAGCAAAATAAAATTGCATTAAAGAGATTAAAATATTCAGAACCCCGGCCCCCTAGCCGGGTAAATACAAGCAAACGGCACGCAGGCCGTGAAAGAAGACATAAAAGCTTAAGAAGGGGGCAAATCTTCAACATTAGCAGCGTCCGCCTGGTCAGCATTCTTCTTGCTGGACTCGGCCTCAGCTGCATCCTTCTTCGATGCCTTGCCCCCAAGTGGCACAAGCGCCACTATCGGCTGCTCCTCCCCATCCAAGCCCTCCTCAAACGCCTCGTTCTCAGCAGCCGCCAGGATCTCTTGATTATATGTATCAGAACACTGGCGGTACGTTTTTTCCCATGAGGCAAAGTCGGCACTGGGGAAGAGGCGGCTTCAGGTCATGCGCTGGATCTGGGAAGAGTCTTCCATCATCTCTCGGACGAGCTCTTTCTTCTCTTGCTCGGCCTTCTCCGAGAGCTCTTTAGTGAGACTCTTCTCCTGGGTCACCAGGCGTTCCTTTACGTTAGCCAAGGATTTCTCCATGGCTTCGTATGAGAGCATTTTTTGGCGGAGAGGTTTAAGCTCGGCCTTGAGATTGGAGACGGTCGCCTCCAGCTCGCTGTTCCTCTTCTGGGCCGCCTCTAACTGAGCCCGGATAGCGGCGGTAGCCTGCGCCTGATAATAAAGAATATCAATTGTCAGAACTTCATTTTGGGCAATTTGAAACATTGCCTTATCACAGTTAGAGGCAGCCATAGCTTTTGCAGCCTTTACCTCTTTATTCTTCCGATCAAGCGGCTTGCGAAGGCCGTTCACTCGGAGCAGGGCCTAAGTAAAGAGAAAACATGCGTCAGTTTCCAAGAAAAAAGATAACAGGCGTCCTGAAATTCAAATACTCAAAAAATGCAAAGTATACCTCAGCAAGGACCCCTGCAATCCCATTAAGGTCAAGGGTGCCGACACCCCTGACCGCCTCCCTTTAAGAGGGAGGAACTGCTTTGATCATAGACTTGGCTACCTCCACTAAGTCAGGCTCCTGAGGGCCGGCTGCATCAAGCATAAAAAAGCAGGTTAGGCCTAGTCAAGAAGGAAACAAGTGTAAAAAAATTTTTACAAGTAATTGTCCATACTTCTAGGCGGCCCCGCCGGAGTTTTTGAGGGAGTGGCCGGCTGCTTCTCAGCCGCCACCTGTTTCCTGGAAGACCCAGGAGAGCTTGCAACAGTCGTCCTCCGGGCCTTGGGGTCCGGCTGTTGCGAGGAAGAAGCTCTTGGAGTGCCCGACTAAAAAAAAAAAAAAAAAAAAAAAGTTAGTATATGCACAAGACAACTACTTCAAAAAGAGGAAGAGTTTCGAAGCCCACCAAGGGTGCCCCCTTGTTGGGGGAGTCGGTACAAGACTGTTGCATGATAGAAGCCCGCAACATGGCCGCCGCAGTCTTGGAGGCTGTGATTTTGCTCATGGCGTCAGCTGCAAAAGAACAAACAGCAAAGTTAGCAAAAATCCCAAGTAAACAAAGCGTGAAAAAACAGAGTATTTGTCAGGCCGGCTACCTTTAGAGCACCGACTGCTGAGGCCACAGGCGGCCAAAAAGTACTCGTCATAGAGCCACTTGAAGCTCGGGACGCAGTTTAGGGGTACTTGCTCTCGTACCCCTGAAGTAGAGTTCACCCTAGTCTCTACTTTGAAGAGTCCTTTGTCTAGGATCTCTTTTTTAGCCTTTGGGGGAACAGGCGGCATGCTGCGGCCGCCTGCAAGGAGAGGCGGATTCCTATTCCACCTGTTAAAGCGTTTGTTCAGCTCTATGTCTGAACTCTCAATAATAAGGAAGGTGTTCCGCCAATCCTTCCACTTGTTCGCCTTACCTCTCGTCATGAGGTAGCCCCTGTGGCTCGTCAATTGATACCAGCCGGTACCGCCCGACTTAGGGGTCCGGCTGAGATAGTTCATGTGGGCGAAAGCCTCAAAGCTTGGCTCCACCCTGTACATTTCGCACCCGGCCACATAGCCGAGTACGTTGACCCAAGAGTTGGGGGCTAGCTGCCATAACCCCAAATCATACCCATCCAAAATCCGCTGAACAGCCGGATGTAATGGGAAGCGCAGTCCAGCCTTGATGGCTGCCACATAGCAGCCAAAACAGGCGCCATCGTAGCTGGTACCAGCCGGCCAGACGACAGTGTCTTCTGGATCCGGCACGAACAGTAAAAATCCGGGGCCCATTCTGTGGTTAGCTATAAAGCTCTCCACTTTGTCTTGCATGGCTGCGATCCGGCCCCGGGGTACCGTGCAGTAGTAGGGGGTGTTTTCCTCTCGGTAAGAGGCGGACGGCTCCGCCCAATTATCCCCCTTCTCAACTGAATGAGAAAGCCTTGCCTCTTGTAGGCGGCTGTTTCTTTCTTCTGTGCCTGGAGAAGCGTGGCCAGAAGAGCTGGACTCGGACTCGTCCTCTGACGAGTCCGAAGAGTGTGCAGGCGAGGACCGCTCGGCTAGGGCGCGCCAGAGGAGCTTCCAGCGTGTGAAAGTAAGGTCTCCCCTTCTTCATCCGTAGTATCTCCCCGGAACGAGCCCTGTCCTACGACTCCTCCCCTCTCCCAGAGGGGCCCGCCTCCTCTCCCTTAGAAGGAGCAGGAGAAAAGTTAGTCATGTCAACTGTGAAATGGGAAGGGACCACCTTGACCCCTCCCTCAGAACTGTCGGCTTGGCAGCCGCTTTGCTTTACTTCTACATCTGGCGCCTGGTCAGATGTTTCACTAATTGGCACCCTTTGGGAGGAGTCGTCTGAGTTTGAGATCCTAGCAGTCTTTTTTGTTCTGGCCATCACGTTCTGCATAGACACAGATACAGTCGGACTTTGTATAAAGGGCAAAGATGGGTCCAGAAAAGGGCAGGCGGCACTCCTAGTCCTAGATTCAGCCGTCCCCGGTGACCGGCTGATCACTAACTTAGGCCGTGTCGTGTGCTTCCATGGGGCCATTTCAAAAAATAATAATAAAGAAAAAATTAAGAGTAAGAGAACCGACGGTTACCTGAACGAGTGACGATTGGTGAATTTTTGAAAATCCTTTGCAGACGGCTTGTCAGAGCAGGCGGTAGGCAGAAAAAGTCCAAAATGTCAGAGCAAGTTCAGGGGTCCGAATGTTCTCTCGTAAAGTTCTCAAATGTGAAAATGACCGAAGTCAGCACTTCCTTATATAGGCAAAGTGAGAAGGCGAAGGGTCACTTCCAAATTCAAAATTTGGGCGGGAAAATCTCTCGGCCATTTGCAAGGTGACACATGTAGCAGGCCGTCGCCTGTCACCATGCGACACCTGTCACAGGTGACACGTGACCAGTCACGTGCCACCTGTGAGGGGCAAATGATTAGGGGATTTTTATCCACCAATCACCGTCTGACAAGTGGACCAACCAGGTTCCGCCACGTGTCCTTCACGTAGGCCAATAGGAGCCTGCCATGTGTCAATCGCAGATACGTCCTTTACGGGCCAATTGAGACACGACGCGTGTCCACCCATGCCAAATGGGAAAACCGGCCAACAAGGCCCAATCCTGTTTAGAGGCCCAGTCAGCCCTAGGTTTACCCTAAACCTAGAGAGTGGCACGCTTCGAGGTTATAAATACCCCTCTTAATCCTCATTAAGAGGGGAGAACACGAAAAAACACACGGATTGCGCATTAAACACTCTCACCTAGAGAGACCAAATCACTTTAATTTCCGCATTAATTACTCCTTAATCAGGTACTAACTTGACCGTTGGAGGCGGAGATCCCACCACCAGGAGTCTCCGTTGTTTTGCAGGTACAGGCGTCCGGTTCCAGTCTCGGTGTTGTAACTCTCCCGCAGGACATCAGAAAACCCCGAAACAATGCATACATGCACCATACAAACGGCTCTTTTGCCTTGGATGCTCTATGGTTTTACTCATGTACATACACCCGGCTCTCGATGTTATCCTCATGAACATCCGTCCAAAACACCGGCTGACCTCTTTGCTATTAAGAGCTCAAAAGACCGACACTCATGGCCGATATACACAGCCGGTTTGAGGTTTCCTTCGTTGCCATTGGTGAGTGAAAGATTGCCGGCTGTATGCTCTTCAAATCAAGGCCGCTTGTGTATCTTGCTTCCTCAACAGCTTGGTTGCCGTTTGTATATGTGGAGTGGAGGCTTGCTGCTTGGCCTTGGAGTGTCCAATGTTAGAAGGCTATGGGAGTTGCCATCTATATATGTTGATTCTCGTAATTTGCAAATTATGGAGTTTAATAAATGTAACTTGCTAGCTGTCAAGGATGGAAATAGTAGCATGCGGCCAATTCCCCAAATAATTTATAATAATTATGGAGTTTTTTTTTTTTTTTTTTTTACTTGACAAAACATTATTTTAATCAAATCATTACATCAATTATAATAATGATTTAATAAATCCTTATTATAATCAAATCATTACATCAATCATAATAATAATGTTGATAAATCATCTTCATAATCAAATCATTATTTTAATAATAATAATGATTCCCATGATAATTCTAAGTTCACTGGATGCTCGTTGCAAACTTGAGACTTCGCTCATGCATATACAGCCGTGAATTCATGGCTTCACTCTTGTGCACGCAACCGGTTTCAATGAAGTAGCACATGTGGATGCCGGATGCATCACCACTTCGTTGTGCTTCCCTCGTGCCGGCTGCTGTCATCAAGCGTCCGAATGGTGAGCTGCCGCCTGCCATCTTAATAGCGATGACCAAGGTAGATACGGCTTGACTTGCATACACACAGTCGGTGAATGCCGGTTGTATGGTTAGAGCTGGCCAGACGCTTAGCTTGCTAGGAGCATCATATTGCTCAAGCGCTCACAACCAACTTAGCAAGCAGGCACCTACAACCGTATTAATAAAGCCGGGTACGATGCTCATGCTTGATGATGCCCATTTGCATGATGCCCAACCGGTCTTCTACGCAAGTGCACACAGCCGGGTTATACGTGCCAAGTGCGGGCTGGGTGCTTGGCTGACTTCTTTGGCTGGGACATTGAGACTTCCGGCTGTATGCTTATGGTGCAACAAGCCAATCAGCTTGTATTCAAAGCTCAGCTTTAAACGGCCGAAAGTTCATGCGAGATAATGTAGGTTGGGTACTTGTATTCTGGATGCCGGCTGTACCCCTTGAGCGCAATGCTAGTTACATGTAGCTCATCCCTATATACATGTATTGTGGGTAGAGCTGCCGGCTGCTATGCTATGTGCTTCAACCAAACACCAGCTTCGATGCTCTTGAGAACAATGAGGGTGCCGGTTGTATGTTGCATTCGCAAGGTAGTATGAGACTCTTAGCAAGCTTTCCAAAGCGCATGGTTTTGTGGTTCTCATGCATGAGAATAATACATGTAAAACTTATAATAGTGGATTGCCACCTAATGCTCTAAAATGGAGCTTGCCAAAGTGCCGTGTGGCTAATAATTTAATAGCATGCTACACATGTATAATATATACTTAAGTGCTGCATGCTCTTTTTTTTCATAATAAGGATTTATCATAATAATGATTATCATGATTATGCTTGAGCTGGATGCCTTGCTTGATACTTAACTCTCGTACATAGCCGCTTGTATGGCACTTGTTGGCATTATGGTTTGGCATTTAAAAAGAAAGCCGAATGAGCAGCTAAAATGGCTAAGGCATAAAGTTCAAGTGCATGGAAATATGCTCCTTTATGCATGTGTTAATGCAAATACATTACAGTAGGCGGCAAATGTGGCCAGCTCACTTTTTTTACAAAAAAAAAAAACAATCATAATAATGATATGACATCATTATTATGATATGACAGTAAGAATAGCTTACAATCTCGACCTGCTGACCCTTGATATTCGGTCATGTGATGCCTCTAGCACTTGACACTCGGCCTTGTGACGCCTCCTTTACTAGACAGTCTGCCTCACGACGCCTGTGGTATTTGGCCGCCTGGCCGGATGCTCGGAGGCAGATATCATGTCGGCTGTAGGTTCTTGAGATAACAAGCCCTTAGCTCTTGCGTTCAAGGCTCATGCGCCTATGCCGGCTAGATGTTTGTGTTGTTTAGTAGCTGGATGCCGGATGTACCCATTGGATGTCATGCTAACTGCATGTTGCTTATCCCACACATGCACAGCCGGATAAGTGGTTAAAGAAGGTCGGCTGCTTATGATGCCGCCTGTATAAGTATGGGGCAAGTATGACCGCATGATGCCTGTAGCACCTTTGGCCTCATGGTGCCTGTTGTTCTTGACAGTTGGCTTGATGACGCCTGCATTATTCGGCGGTCTAGCGCTTTCACACCAGAAGGTTATTTGTTTGAGAACACAGAAGGTTGTTCCCCAAGGCTTTTGCAGAAGGAGCTGCTAGTCCTAATGGACATTTTTGCCGCCTGACCCCTGAAAAGGGGCCGGGTGCATACATGACTGTCCACACGGCATGTATGGCTGCTGAAGCGCAAACTGTGTCGAATGGATTATCTAAGGGCTAGAAGGGACGGCCAAGCCGCCTGACTACCCCCCTCGGTTTGATTGTGAATGCCTCATTGAGGTGTTCTAGAAGCTGTCTGGATAGGTCGACGTTTAAGTCGGCTCAGACATTTAGGATAGGGAGGAGGTACTTGGTCTTTGACCTCGACCGTAGGCCGCCTCTTATCAGCAGGCGGTACAGACTGCTGTGAAGCCATCTCAGTGGTACTCTCCCCACAGACGGCGCCAAACGTTTCGGGGTTTTTTTATGTGTCCTGCGGGAGAGTTACAACACCAAGACTGACCTCCGGCTACCTGTACCTGCAAAACAACGGAGACTCCCAAGGGTGGGAGTTCCGCCTCCGACGATCAAGTTAGAACGTGTATAAGGAGTATATTGCGGAATGTAAATACTTCTCTCTGATTCAGAGAGAATTCTGCAATGAATATTGCTCGGTTTTTGTGTGGATTGAATGTGTATTCAATGTGTGTTGTTTATAAATGAGGATGGTTCCTCTATTTATAGGAAAGGGGATCAGTTCCCCTTCTAGGGTTTAGGTGACACGTGTTAGTAGAGGGTTGGATCCCTTTGGGCCTCTCTAAGGCTTACACGTGTCAGCATGCTATTGGGACACGTGTTGTATTAACAGTGGTCCATTTGTCGGGGGTATTTTTACCCCCAAACAGTTAAAGTTGTGCATTAGCAAACGTGATAAAAGAAACAGGTCAAGTAAAAAAGAATAGAGGAAGTAGTACTTAGGGCCAGGGGCAAGGGTAAGATGAGAAAGAGGGGAAACAACCGTTTGTGTTACGTCAATTAGGTTAATTGCATTGTTTTTGGTCTTTGAACTAAAAGTATGACTTTGTACAACATTTTTAAAATATAGTAAATCAATTTTTTTTTTCTTTTTTTTTTGAGAACCACAAAGGCGAGTAATGAGAGTCGATAGCAAGATCCCTTAAAATCGAGAGAGAAGCTCTAACCATCTAGCTATCTGTCACTCTATAATAAATCACTTTAATAAAAGAATCCCGAGTGTAACTGGTTTTCTATAAATAAAAAATCTAGATGTATTAACAATTTAACATACATGGTATATACATGAATACATCCAAATTCTGGAATTGAATTCTATGTTACTCCATTGCTCATTATAGTTCTCAGGAAACCCTATATAAATAAATAAATTATAAAATAAAAACATGCATGTAGATCTACGATTTGACAACAATTATATTTGGACTGACAACGAACTTCTTGACATTGAACCAGATATTTGTCTGCCAATTAGTATATAAAAATTAATAATGTACTTGAAAAAACATTTTGATTGAGAACTAAAGTTAGGCACAAACCAAACATTTTGTCTGATAACTATATCAATTTTGGACTGCACTCTCGATCCCTTAAAATAAACTTCACATTTTCTATGTTTAATGTTGAACTATTCCAAATCACATCTTTGATCATTATAAGCCAAGATACAACTAATTGTACATAAAATTAGTTGTTTCGAGATAAATTTCTATTTCTCATTTTAAATAAGTCCACATTATATAAGGGGAAAAGATACTTACTGTGTAATCAATCTAAATGACCTATGAGAGTGAGAGAGTTCATCTACATGACCTATGAGAGTGAAAGAGTTCATTCAGTAGTCATGCTAAAGAAAAGATACAACAATAATTAGAGCCTTAATCCCAAAGATGGGATCAAATGCAAAAACCATGATCTTTATCTCTTGTTCTCGCTAACCAAGTTCTCTCCTTCCGTTCCCTTATGTCTCATGTCATATGCCCCTACAAATCCGATTTCTTCATGTCTTTCTCTATTCCTAACTTTTCTTTGGTCTGCTTTTGCCTCTTCAAAGATCCCAACGATGGGATCTTAACCTTCTACTTTCTTTTACCAACGTGTCTTCGGATCACTACTAAATATTCCCAAATCAATGCAATTGATTTTCCCATATTATATCCTCGACATCTGAATTCTAACTTTCCTTCTAACATTTACACCTCTTATTCTATCCTTTCAAGCGTTCTCACACATATGCATCTCTAGTACTCCCATCTTTCTAATATGATGCATCCCCGGTGCCAACATTCTAACCCATATAACATCAGACCTTCCGATAGAATTTTCTCTTTATCTTGAAAGGTATGCTATGATTACACAATATCCCATTTGCTGCTCTCCATTTGATCCAACCGTACTTAAATCATGTCAGTCACAACTTGGTTGATTTCTTCACTTTATTGCAAAATCAAACCAAGGTATTTAAAACACTCAAACAATCATTTTGGGTGCTTCCTTACCATCCAATGTTACTATATCCCCACTTGACTTCGTCGTAGAGCTAAAACTACATTGCTTTAATCTGACATTAACCCCAACTCTAGTCTCCCAAACCACCAATACAATATCATTCATCTGCAAACAACATACACTACAGTGTCTCAACTTAGATAGCTCTTATTAATTCATCCAATATTATTGCAAAGAGGAAAGAACTCAATGCCATAACTTGTGTAATCCAATCGGAAAAGGGAAATCCTTTGGTACTACCCCTCAAGACATTTGTTTTGATGTCTTAATCTATATAACTACGTCAATATACTTCCGAGGAAATACCCTTCTTAGTCTCAAAACTAGTGAGAATTATATATGGAGAACAAAAGTCGGCGCAAGAGTAAAATGACACCAGAGGTAAAAGGAAATCTAGTTTAGGCATTGAATTTAAGTAAAAGTTTGGCACAAGATAAAAAATGACACGAAAGCTTCAATACATCAGCAAAAACTTAGGGTTTAATCTCTTTAATTAAGCTACGCCGCAATAAGTACGAAGTAGTCTACACTGTTTGACCAAAAGTCTGTACAAACCTTATTTCATACCCAAAACATAGGTGAATTACAACTTAATAAGTTTAGAGCGACCCTGAAGACCAAAATCTAGCAGCCTGAAAATTACCCCAAAATGAATAGTGTAGCCGCCTATTTTGCATCTACACACTTCATTGGTAGGATCTGATGCGAAATGAGACAGATATGTTCACTATTTTTACCTCTAAAGTCACTATTACTGGTACTTTGCAATCGAACAGGATTCTTTATTCGAAAGCTTGAGGTACATAATTTTTCATCATGTCAATTACAAGTCATGGTGTTCCTGTAATTCAGAAATGAAGATCCTGCAGATGATAAATGATTATTAACCTGCGATCTGGAATAAATGAAAACAATGTATTGCCAATAATATACTTACAACTCAAAATTGATGTACCATGCTCTTCAAATCCTCTCACTTGTAAGTTGTGAGTAGAGGGTGGCACAAATACAAGTAACCACGTAGGCCCTAAACAAAGAAATTTTGAGCAGTAAGATAGCTATTGGAGCTTAGAAATCTACACATTGAAGAAACTATGCTGCAAATGGCCATGGTATAGGACACAGTCTAATCAACCAATGAAACTGCAAAAATGAACGCTACTAGCATCCGGTGAATTACTCAATGCCTAAGGTAAAAATTAACAGTCACCTATGTCATCCACTTTCTTCACTGTATTCGTTGATTAGCTGTAAAGCCATTGTTTGCTCCAAAAGAAAACATATTACACTATATTATCCATAATACTACATGAATCATCCACAAGACTAATGAAAGGCTCCATAATCAACCAGCCTTAATTTTATTCAAACCTACTACTCCGGTCACTTTTTATTCTTTATGCTTTGAATTCCACGGTCTCCAACGCTTATCTTTGACCGCGTATACATTCAATATGATATGAGTAAAAATTCTGAAAATTTGATATTTAGAAAATATATTTCAAGCCGAATCTAACAAGATCCCACATGATATAGTTTTGATGTACTTCCTTTGTTTTCTTTTATGTGCAACACTTTTCTAAAAAGGAAATGTCACAATAGCTGCAATACTTCTTACAAAAATTAACATACTACCTTCAATTAAACAATATATGAAACATAAAACCCCACAGCCCATTTTAACTTCAACCACACTATCTCCATAACCACTCCCTGCTTCAACCACAGCCATCACCAACCAAGCTCACTGCCAGTGCCACTATCACCAGCACCACTCTAGCGCCACTGCCACCATACTCACTACTTCCCTCAAAACCACCACGCACACTCACCATCTTCTCTGAAACCACCACCCACCCTCACCACCTTCCCTGAAAACACCATCCACCCTCGCCACCTTCCCCAAAAACACCATCCACCCTCACCACCTTTCCGGGAAACACCACTCATTTACCCTACTTTCAACGAAAAAACCACCCACACCAACCCACGACACTAACACTCACCACATCCACAAACGAAATTTACAGAATCCGTGCTGGTTAGATTGCCGCGGGTTTTAGATCTAGAAATTCTGTGGTTAAATTAAACCACCATGGTCTCAAATTTTGAGGGGAAAAAAACAAAGGTGCTGGTGGTGAGATTCGACCAAATGAAGTGGGTTTGGTTGTGGTGGTAGGCTGTGTGGGGTGTGGTATTATTCTTGATACTTTCTTTCTCCTCTTGATTTGAGCAGCTTTTTGACGTGAAACTGTCAAGAATGATAGGTAGGTGGCGGTGATGTTAGTGGCGTTGGAGTAGGGTATGTGTGAAAGAGATATGTTGGACATAAAAGAAAACAGAGGAAGTATATACAACAGTGAATTTTATCTTAAAAGTTGACTAAGTCAAAACATAAACAATAAAATGTGGCAGAGGGAGTAATACTAATGCTTTTAACAATTAAAGAATTGCCTTGAATGGAGGAAAACTTCCCCAAACATGCTCTAAAAAACCAGAACTTTCACCATCAATATAGCAAAGGGTTTTCGGTTCTTTTAGGAGAGAATTTGGGGTGATATTCATCAACAAGGCACCAACTCTAGGCATATTTGTCAATTTGTGATCCACACAAAAAAGAAATTTATTTGCAAAATTTCTAGTAGTTCCACACAAAAAAGAAATTTATTTGCAAAATTTATTTGCAAAATAAGGAAAAAAATAAAAAAGACATTCACGTCATCTAGTAGTTCCACCAATATGTGAAGTTGTGAACAACATATCTGACTAGGTAATAACTCTATAAACGTATACTACATCTAGAAGTTCATAGCACACAAAAACTGATTTGGAATTTGTGAATTGTGAGCAAACTCATGAGCAAAGGACAACATATACTTCCTCCGTTCCCTTAATATTACAACAATTACCATTTTAGGAAATTTCACAACTATTGCAACATTTCTTTATTTGTACATGCTTTCTCTCTATCTCTCTCCTCATCTTAAAAACCGTGCAATACCCCCATATTGCAATATTAGTGGAACTTAATTTGACTTGTTGGGTTCAACGAATGATTTTTAAAGTAGTTTACAACTAGCTCTATTTGTTAATGAAAGATAAAATTTGGTCTGTATGCAAATACATTCGGGAATTAGGACACCAAACATATATAAAATCTAAAAAATTCGAACAGTTTAAGCCATTAATAATATCAACTTTTGACTTTTTATTAGTCATACATAATAGAAGATGAGGCCCTCCTTCCACCCCTGTGAAAGGGGTTCGATTCTCACCACAAGCAAGTGGGTTCCTTAATTTCCCCCATACTTGCAAGGGAATTCTCCTTACCTTAAAAGATAAATAATGGAAGATATTCTAAAACATTCTACATGCCTACATGGTGACCTCTTATCTTGTAAAATTCTATGTGATGGAAATTTTTTATTTGCTAGTTATTGTTTAATGAATTTACGTGATCCTATTTTGCAAATGCTTTGAGAAAATCAATATATATTTAAAAAAATAAGATAAATAAATAAATAAATATATATATATATAAAATAATAAAAAAAATAAAAAAAGTTCAGAAATAAGAGGTGCAATATTATTTTGAGGTTAAAATGGTCAGAAATAAGACATGTGGAGAGATTATTTGTGTAGTAGGATGGTGAAAGTTATATCTGTGTAGTAAAGATGGTGAAGGGAAAGTAGTGGTCAAAGCACTAGCTGAGGGAAAAAAGGTAAAAAAATAAATAAATAAATAAATAAATAAATAAAATAATAATTTAAAACAATTACTCCCTCCTTCCCTTAATGATGTGCATGTGTTCCTTAAAATGAGTCCCAAAATAATTGTCCTGTTTCTTTTTCATTCTATTTTTGGGTTTTACTTTAGGACAAAAATGCCCTCATTTCTCATTTTTATTTCCTCATATATCCTTTCTTTTTTTGAAAAATGCAACAACACATACACCAATTCTACTTTTTGTACTTCTAATCAAAAAGTTAATGACATGCCATCAAAACGTCTTCAATTTCTGAATTTTTTTTAATTAAAGCAATAAAGTACACTCACATATGCACCAATTCTACTTTTTGTACTTAATCATTAGTTCCTTAATTCCCGTGAAATTTGAGAAATGGGCACATCAATAAAGGACGGATTATATCCCTATTTTCTTACCAATATTTAAGGTTCTTTCAATAGTTTTGCAAAATAAGGCTCACTATTAAAAAGCAAAAGAAAAAAATTTCCACCATAAATTAATAACATATAGAGTTACCACATAGAATTTCAAAGATAATATTGGTCAAATTACGGCATTAGAAACCACAAAAAAAAATGTTGCATTTAGTTTGGACTAGAAAAAGGTATCAAATTCATATGTGATTAACATGTGCATGCTTTGAAATTTACATTGCAGGCAAAACCGTTGTTCAATATTCAGCCATCAATTGAATTAGGAATTTTCTTTGACTTTTTAAAGTTGTTGGTTAGTTCCTGTTAATAAGCAGTACTTCCAAAGGGGTGTTACACTATTAGATTTAGAATATTAGCTATGTAGAGGGAGAAGTTAATTCCTTTTCTTTTTTGGTTTAAGTCAGGTTTTTTAAAAAAAAATGAAAAATTAAAGAAAATTTAAAATAAAAAACCAGTTAGTTAAATAAATAAGTTCAAGGGGCGTTTGGTTAGAACAATGGAAACGAAGTGGAAAGGAAACAAATAAAAGGGGGGAAATGAATCATGTAACTATTACCTTTCATTTGTTTGGTTTAACTATGGAAATGAATTAATTTGTGTTTGAGGAGGTTAAGGGTATTTGTTACCTTAGGTTTTAGAGTGGTAACAAATGGGTGGAATCCCTTACCCTTAGGTAAATGTAATGGTTACCAAATCTCTTAACCAAACATTGGATAAAGGTAATGGTTTAAACGAATCCGTTTCCAACCTAAAAAATACACTAATCAAACATGCTCTCAATTCATTGAAAATAAACAACTTTAAAGAGCAAATATAATAGAGATCAATAAATATAAGTATTATTGTAAAAATTATTTAAGTATTGTAAAAATAATACTTTCTCCATTCTTTTTTACTTGACCTGTTTCATTTATCACATTTGTCAATGCAAAACTTTAACCAACAATAACGTTAATTCTTCATAAGTAAAAATTATAAAAGTTATATATAATGATACTACTTATTGAGACGATTCTAACAAGATTCCACATAAATAGGTTTTTTCTCAACTATAATTCACAAAAGATGGTCAAAGGAGGAGCAATGAATAGTGTAAAAATCAAAGCGGGTCAAGTAAAAAAGAACGGAGGAAATATAATTTTAGGAGAAATAATTTCAGTTCAACCAAACAAAAAAAAAAAAAAAGGGTGTAGAAACAAGGCCTTAGTCAGAGAAAAATTAATTACATGGGATGCCATCTTAGAACTAAGAGGTAGACAAAGTTGAGAGAGGATGTAACAACAATAGATGGAAAGGATTCACCCAAGAATAAGTGTTTTAAGTACCTTAGAATGCTTTATCAAGGAACTAAGATATTGACCAAGATGTGCTTAACATGATTGTGTGACTGTATTATACCTTAAAAATTTAAGGGAAAATACTATAGGAAGCTATTAGACATTTAGATCATCAATGTTATATACTTATAAGAACTGAGATATTGTTATGTATATAGAACACCGCAGCATGTTATGATGGATGGGTGGAAGTACCTTAAAGGATAAAACTAGGAATGAGCATAGAGCACAAACTTCATAAGCAACTCCCACTCACAACAAATACTAACATTTTTTTTGCTAAACCAGCCAAAGATCAAATAGCTAAACTGAGATACTAATTCACCAAAGCCTTCCTTCCAAAACAAGTCAAACCAACAGCTAAGAATTGCTAAAAGATTCACCATATAATATTGATACAAAAAGGCTATTTTCTAGAACAACCAAGATAACCCAAAAGAACTAGCTATGAGGGTCTAGACTCTAGATTCAGAGCTATGATACGAGTAACTATGATAAGTCCTAATATGTATTTGAGGCGCTAGGAGCTACAATGGGGTCAACGTCAAGAGAGTTTGTTCTCAAGAATAGCAATCCAAGGATCATTGCAACAATGAGGAGCCAATTGACCAGATTGGTAAATAAAAAGACCCTTAGCGACAATTTGATAAAAAAAATAACTTCGACTACAATTTGGTAAAAAAAACTAACTTTAAGCGACAATTTGGTAAATAAAATAATTTAAGGCGACAATTAACCCAAAAAATACAAAAATTTCTGACAAATTACAAGCAAATGCTTAATTTAGTTCGTTTTTTTTACCATTTTTTTTATGGAAATAACAATTTGAAGAAAAAAAATGTTTAAGTATCAATTTTCACTTAAGTTTCATACCCCTTATTAACGAATTTTGTTAAAAAAAGAGGTTGGAAATAAATTTGGTATCGGGATTTAGCAAAATAAAAAGGAGATGACATACTAATTCAAAATTTTAAATGGAAAAAATAAATTTTATAACACAAAAACAAATTAAATTAGGATTTTTGAAGAGTTTGCCCAAAAAAATTAGATTTTTGGGGCTAAATGTCGCCGGAATTTATTATTTTTACCAAATTGTCGCCGGAGTAAGTTTTTTTACCAAATTGTCGCAAGGAGTCTTATTTTTTTTAAAAAAAATAAAAAATAAAAATAAAAACCCGGTCAATTGGCCAACGATGCAGTGTAAATTTTGGAATTCCTAGTTTACTAGATAATTAAGAACATATTGGGATGTATCTCCAAAGTTTAATTGTACAAGTTATAACTTGCAACAAATAATTTTTTTTAGCCAAAAAAAAAAAAAAAAAAATATAGTCGTAAAAGCCAGCAAAAATAAGTTAAGCAAAGCTTATTCAGCAAAATAGTTCAGAGATTGCCTTAATTAAGAATTTAAGAAATAGTATAAGGTAAAAATTATGATTGAGCAGGGAATCTATTTCAATCTATAGGATTTCAAGAGGCTTACTCCTAAAACCAAACTAGAACAAAGTCTCAATAATATTCTTTATGACTCTCTCAGTCTACTCTCCTCTATTTATTTCTAATTTTCTTCTCACTTTCTCCTCCAATTAAATCTCTATATTCTTTCACAAAAATTAAAAGATTCCCAATACTGTGTTATGATATGCTTCTGATTGTACCTCTCCCTCTGGTTAGCTTCTTGCAATTAATCCTAGATTTCTTAAGAGAACTTTGGTAACTGGTATATATTAGAACACAAACAACTTACCTTAAGTCCTTAACAATATCGCAAGTGAGCAATATAAGAAAGACAGAACCAATCTAAATTAAAATAAATTCACAGCTCAGTAAACAGCAACTTAGCAATTAGAGCATTGCTCAAACTTCATACTGTACAAATTGACATTAATCCAGAAGATGCTTACCTAGACCTTGCACAAGCTGACAAATTTTGGTCTCCATAAAAGCATCTTCCACTGA
The DNA here is from genome assembly GCA_034703905.1 of Chenopodium berlandieri. Taxonomy (NCBI): domain Eukaryota; kingdom Viridiplantae; phylum Streptophyta; class Magnoliopsida; order Caryophyllales; family Amaranthaceae; genus Chenopodium; species Chenopodium berlandieri. Next base: position 8,321,926 of record CM068285.1, read on the forward strand.
TTTGACCATTCAGAAGGTGACCTCCAAGTCTCTAACTTTCAAAAAAGAAGTTTCTTTGACATGCATAACTCTTCCGCTGACTCCTTTCCAAATACATGAGCTTGATATTTTCGAGCAACACATGAAGTTATTCCTTACTGTTCCTCATCTGTTGTAGATCAAATGCAATCACAGTGATTAAACACAAGCACCAAAAAGATTGCCAATATTCTACATTTTATCCATCTGAATTAATAGATGGAATGATATAAGGTACTAGATTCTCCTCATATACAGATACCAAACATAGAAGCCAACACAACTTTAAAATTCTAAAAACATCCATCTAAATTAGTAGAAGCAAAGTCTTAAATCATTACATTGTCCTCAACTGATTTTATATGAGACATGAAAGGAGACGTCCAGTATACAAAACAGATATTATTCACTTACGTAGGCATCTCCTTCAAAGCATGTCCATTAACCACGACAGACTCTGTGAACTTTATATGGGGTGGGCAATGAAACTGAAAGTCTGAAATGCAAGAAAATATAAATATAGCTTTCTTGTTTCTTTTAGCAACTTTTAATATTTAATTCCTTAGGTTAGGGAAAGGAGGAGGCAGGGAAGTTTTGTTATACAAGATCAAAAAGACTGCAATTTCATACAAGATTCATAGACGACTACTTCAAAATGCAAGCAGATGTAATTATATAAATGATAAGCTTGTCAGCCTAGTTGAGAAAACCTTAACTATTGTAGAAATCATAATTCAAAACAGCCATTATAAGGCATGAAATTTTACAAGATGTCACAGGAGGGTGTTTAGATTACCCCAGGAGCAAAACTCACATGTGCATACCTTTCAAGCATGACTTCTTCCTTTACACACAAAGTTCAAAAGGCTCAGACACCAAGGTACCTCACATGTGTGCCATGTCAATTCTCTCTACATTTTCTTCCTCATCTTCACTTTTTTCAACATGGTCATCATTACTAGACTCCAACTGAGAATGATCATAACTTTCAATATTCTTGCTACCACCATTTAATAAGGAAAGTTGATCCGATACAACAGCATTTCTTTTATAGTTCCAAACGAGCATAGAAATATAATCTTGTGGTGAAATTAGGCCTTGCTCTTTGATACAGTTCCTCTGATCCTCCAAGGTCTTAGGATCATCAAGGCTCAGGAACTCTAACAATGCCTTTTCATGTTCAGGCCTCCAGCTATTAGGAAAAGGGGTGTAATCTGTCTCAGGCACAAGAGACATCCTTGTATACTTCAGCCCTTCAATAGACTCTGCAAGACCCATCCTTAGCATGTTCTGATACTCAGGTGAAAGCCCCTTTTTCTCTTTTAAAGGACGACTAAGGGTTCTATCACTAACCTTGTACACTTTTGCACGTGAACGAAGCTTATATTTCGCAGCATACAGCTTTGCAAGTGATCCTCTGATAATATAAGAGCAAAAATTAACAATTTTCTTCCTATTATCAGCATATCTGTACCACTCAACCATAGTGCAGAGCAGCTTGTTCATCTGAGCATTAGTGTGAGCTTGAGTAGCATGAAACATTCTGAAACAAGGCTGTGGGTCAGGTTCTCGATCCCCTTTCAGAAGGTTCAACTTCCTGAATTGCTTAATACATTGCTTCAGACTAGCTGTCACAGACAAAAGGGTTCCAACACCCTTCTCACTGATAATTTTTCCACCAGTAGCTGTGTAGCGCAGTGTGGGATAAACAACTCTTCGGCATAATACATGATCAAGAAACATAATTCCCTTGGTTATGTGCTCAATAGGTAGGCTGTCATTGTCGAGCTTCAGGAGATATTTCTGATCACAGAACTCAATCAACTGCTTTCTTAATATTGCTGCATCAGCTCTGGGTCCTCTAATTCCGATCAAAATGTGACCTCCATACCTGATAAAGTCCATTTTTCGTGTTTTATCTGGTCCACTAGTGGGGACAAACTCAGGCCATGAAGTATTTCCCTGCTCTGCTTCGCCTTCTGGCGTATTCCAAATGACATCACTTTTTGAAGGATGATAAAACTCCTTAATCTTACCCTCCATCCAATGATCCAATTCATCTAGGATTATGTTCGCCAACAGTGGGCTCAAAATTCCACAATGACCCCAAGAAGGAACCTTCTCTGCTTCCTCTGGAGCAAACCCAAAAAAGGAATCCAACCAATATGGATCAGGTTTTGGTTCATCATCTGCCAAAACCTTCTTCTTCTGATACTTTCGTTTCTTCTTCTTTTTATCACCATCATCAATCTTTGTCGCAATCACTGGCATCACAAGAGCTGATCGTATCAAATCAACCACCTTCTTATCCCTCACATCCCTCATTAAAGCACTTATAACTAATCCAACCTTCACGCCATCAAGAATGGTACTCAAATCTCCTTTTATATACCACAAATACCCAGCAAAAGACCTCCTAATAACCCTCAAAACAGTATGAGCAGTCCTACCAGGTCTAAATGCATATGACTTCTGCGAAAAGCGAGACTCATAAATGGGCTCCAAAATCATAAACAAAACCTCTTGAACAATCCTATCTTGATACGGAGCCGGCTGCGTGGTTGTTAATATCGTCTTAATCTTCCTTTTTGATAAAGAATCATACTCAGTCTTATCCCTAGGTGACTTGATATAAAAGTTCAACCTAGCACCCCATTTAAACCTATCATCGAGAACTGCATTCCTAAGAGCCAACAAATCCTCCAAGGCCGACCGTTGTATCGAATGTCGAGGCAAATAAGAACCAGTTTCATCAGCATACACCTTCTGATATGCCAATACCCACAACTCAAATTTCCTAAGATATGAAGTCAAATTGCTAACACTCTTTTCGGGTTCGCGAAAATTCTCAATCCACATATGTGAGCAAACTGCAACCCCATCTTCCTTCATTAAGCTTAAAGGGTCATCTGGGTCAGGTTTTCTCCTATTATCATGAAACCCAGAAAATGCCCTAAATAAAGAAAACCCAATTGACCTATGATTGTGCTCAATGAAATTGTTGCATAAAATTGAGGGTTTTAAGGTTTGATTAATTGACCCAGCTAAAACCCTATATCCTGTAATTGCAAGATTTCGACGCATTTCGAAAACTTGACAAAATTATAATATGTAACTGTAACACAGTATGAATATGAAAAACAAACCTTAATGAAATGAAGAGAGTGAAACAGAACTACCCCATGAAATTTTTCAAAAAAAAGCTTCCTCCACCATCAATGGCCAGCTTTAATGGCGGAAACATGAAATGGGTCATTCATGTTCCATAGATGAAATGATGGGTTTCCTAGGGTTGCTCCGGTTAGTAGTATTCGTTGAGACCTTGAATTTGAATTGTTGTTGAAATTGAAACCTAAAATGCTAGTACAAGGAAACGGCGGTGCTGCTACTCGGTTGACGAGGAAATGATATTGTGAGTTAAGTATAATTTTGGGATTCACTTTTTTATATTTTCACCTTTTTGAGCACTCTAACCACTTTAATGTTAGTCCCAAAAAATTTAGAAAAAATATATATTTTAATAATGTTAATTTTGCCCAATTTAATTTAGGAAAAATTGTCGGGAATAAGATGATCTTTCAGCGGTCTTCCAAAAATAAAACGACCTTTTGATTATTATAAATAAAACAAACTTTGACATCTGCCCAAAATAGAAAAAAAAAACCGGTAACCTATTAAAAAGGTTAAAACTGGACACATGTCTCTTTATAATTGGTTGGAATTTTTTATTTTTATTTTACATTTTTCTTTTTAGAAAAAAAATATTTTGAATTAAAGAAAAAAAAAAAAAAACACCCTCTTACAGCCCCTCAACCATCCCACTCCCCTTGAAACAACCCCGAAACCACCCTTAAACCACTATAAACACACCCGTAACCTCGGAATCACCCCGAAACCACCCTCAAACCTACCTGCAACACTCGATACCACCCCCAAACCAACTAGCAACCCCCTAACTACCCCTCAGCAGGATCGTGAGTCGGCATTTTTTCAAAATCTTCCACAATAAAATTCAACCGAAAATCGCAATAAAATTCAACCGAAACTGAATTTTATGAACAAATTAGAGTCAAATTTTGTTGGATCAGTGTGAGGACGAAAATGTAGTAGCATTGAAAGTAATATATAGGAAGAGTAGAATTATTGGATTTTCTAAAAAAAGAAAGAGTAGAATGATTGGAGATTGGAAATTGGATGTGGGTGAATGAGGGTGGTGTTGGTGTTGGTGACTAGGTGGGCGATGGTTGGTGAAGGGGTGATGATTGGCTTTTTTTTAAAAAAAAATAATTAAAACCATTTTTGTTAAAAAAAAAAAAGTAAAAATAAAAAACAACCAAGTACGTTATAAAACGTGTCACAATAACCTTTTCAACAGGTTACCAACCTGTTACGTCCTATTTTGAGCAGATGTATGTCAAAGGTCGTTTTATTTTGGAATATTCAAAAGGTCGTTTTATTTTTGAAAAACCGCTGAAAGGTCATTTTATTCTTGACAATTTTTTTTAAAAAAAAAAAAAGCATTAAAGAAGAATGATGAACAACAAGATGACATACACCGCTATGTATTGTAAATGTCATATACCATTATGTATTACGAAGTATTAAATTTTATATATATATATATATATATATATATATATTCTTGCTAGAATGAGAAATGAGGAAATGAGAAAATGAGAAAACCACTAATTCCTTGACACATCATCTTGGTTTAAAATTTAAATTCCCTCCTTTTCTTATTCTTAACTTTCTCATATTTTGACAATGACATGTGTTAGGATATTATTAGCTTTCTCATTCTAGCAATTCCATACATATATATATATATATATATATATATATATATATATATATAATATATATATATATATAGGTCGAGATTCAGTGAGAACCACCCTTTATGTGAGAACCACCATCTATGTGAGAATCAATACCGGCCGTTAGATTATATGAAATTCAACATCTAAGATTAAAATACAAAGTTGCCAAATACCTCCACTACATTCTCACGGGTCCTCTTTTCTCCTTTCTCTCTCCTCCTCTCCACTCTCACATTCTCTCTCCTCTCCATCCTCATCTCCTTTCTCTCCTTTCTCTCTCCTCCTCTCCATTTTCTTCTCACGCATCTCTCCTCTCCATTGTCTTTGAAGCTTCAAAAGCGACTCGCCGCCGATATTCTCAAGTGTGGTTGTGGTAAGGTTTGGCTTGATCCTAATGAAGGCAATGAAATCTCCATGGCTAACTCTCGTACGTTCTTTCTCTCTTCTTTGATTTCAATTTTCTTTAGTTGTCTTTTTTATTTAGTTATTTTCAATCGATCGTCAGATTTTATTGTTTTTCTACTTTTTCTGATGATTATCTAAATTAGAACCCTATAAATTCTTATGGTAGTTGATGTAGTGCTTTTTATGTGAATTTTTCTGGAAAATAGTGATTGTTTGATGTATTATTGATCGAATTGTAGGAAGAATTATGAAAGCATCGTAATTTTTTGTGAATTATATTTGTTGATTGATTTTATTAGTGTTTATTCTAAAAACTTGAATTTGCACATATGAGCTTTACAAATGACGATATATCTGTAAATTTCGGTTTTAATTTTGGAAGAAATTATTTAATTGATCAATTTGAATGATTTAGTTCGTATTATGAACAAGTTATATGCTGTTATATTTACCTTGATGATTTTGTGATCTTGTAATGGTTTTGTGAAGTTCGTTGGTGTTGATATGGCTTCATTATGAGTAAGAATATACAACAATTAAAATGTAATATTACAACAATTTATCAATGAAAATATATATTTTTATACATATGTTTAGTCTTTGTATGAACTTGCTATTGAATGAACTTGCAACAATTATATTGATTCTATCATTGAATCAAATGAATCTTTGGTTGGGTATTTTTCAAAGGTATGCTTTGCTATTGCTTTAATAGCTGCTATTTCGGGTGTTTTTAGTCCCTCGGGAGAGTTACAATACGGAGTATGCGCGCCTGACTTCTGTACCTGCAAAACCACGAAACTCCGGTTGGGTGGAGTTCCACCTCCGACGATCAAGTTAGTATGATTTACGGATGGGTAAATGTGCGGAAGGTAAATAGGTATTTCTCACTGATTCAGAGAGATTCCGCAATTAATATTGCTCGGGTTTGTGTATGCATTTATGAATGCCCAATAAATGAGGAGGATTCCTCTATTTATAGTGGGGGAGACATGTTTCCTTATTAGGGTTTTGATACCACGTGTCAGCATCCGATTGGATCCCGTTGGGCCTCTGGTGGGCTGCCACGTGTCATGATTCTACTGGGCCACGTGGCATAGGGTATTTTTACCCTAAACATTTGCCCCTCACAGGTGTGACGTGGCGTAGCCACGTGTCACCTGTGACAGGTGTCAAGCACAGGGGAATCGACGATTGAGTTGCTTCCCGTCTCTCTCTCCTGGATTCAAATTTTGAAAAGGTTAAGGCAGAAGGTGGTGATTCGCCTTCTGGCCTTTGCCTATAAATTGAGGTGCACCCCTCTCTCCTCTTCACTTTACAAATTTTTTCAGAATTTTCTTGAGAGCTTTGACACCGACTGCTTGTTTTTGCAACCAGTTGCTTCATTCAAACGCATACGGATACCGGTTAAGCACTTCTTCACTTAATTCACCCAGCAACCGTCTGACTTGATTTTCTTTCTTATCTTGAGTAGAACCACAGACGGTCATACACCGTCTGGGACTCCATAGGCCCTTTTCATGCTTTGCATTTGGTAGACCCACAGACGGTGTGGACCGTCTGGGGAATCTTCAAACCATGATCCTCAAAGACAGACCCTCAGACGGTGGTGGACCGTCTGGGGTATCCTTAAACAATGGACTATACTCTGAATGCATACCATAGCCCCACAGACGGTGGGATACCGCCTATGCACCTTTATACTGGTTTTCATGTAGTTGCACTCAAAAGACCTACAGACGGTTACATGCCGTCTGGGGCATCTTTAGACCTTGCTTTTCAAATGGTAGACCCACAGACGGTTTGGACCGTCTGTGGTACCTTCAAACCTTGGCCTTTAATAATGCATTCCATAGGACCACAGGCGGTGATATACCGCCTATGATATGTAATCAATGGTCTTCAAGAATTTGCATTCAATTGACCCACAGACGGGTACATGCCGTCTGGGGCATCTTTGGACAATAGTATTTTGCATCCAATAGACCCTCAACCGGAAAAATTCCGTCTGGGTCATCTTCAAACAATTGCCCATCAAAAACTCATTTCATAGACCCTCAGACGGCAAGGAGCCGCCTGGGGTATCTTCAAACAAGATTCTGCAAATCCAGACCCACAGACGGTTTTGGACCGTCTGGGGTGTCTTCAGATAATTGCTCTTCAAAACTGGACCCTCAGACGGTTATGGACCGTCTGGGGTATATGCAAGCTATGCTTCAAGACTTGGATCCTTCGCACCCTTAGCCGGGCTTATACCGCCTGGGGGGTGTTTGAGCAATGGTCTTCATAGCTTGCTCATGTCCTGCTCTTCGAACACCTTCAGCCGGCTCTCATGCCGTCTGGGGGGTCTTTAAGCAACCCTCAACAATTAACGCTCGAGGCATTCTTGGTTTTTGATAACCATTCAGTGGAACCTCAGACGGAGATGTCCCGTCTGGGGCATCTCTAAATGATCTTCAATGATCCTGCATGGGGTATCTTTGCATAAAACTTTGTGATAGCGTTTGTGGTATCCTTTGAGCAAGCTTCCTTGATACCGCCTAGGGTATCTTTGAGCAAGCTATTATGATACCGCTTGGGGTATCTTTAAGCAAATGTACTTGACACCGCCTGGGGTATCTTTGGGTAAAACTGAGCGATACCGTTTGTGGTATCTTTGAACACACTTCATTGATACCGCCTGGGGTATCTTTGGGTGAATTTCTTCCAAAATGCCTGACTGTTTGTATTTGTGCTTCAGGTTTAAATTACAAACGGACTTCTCCGCCTGTGGCATCTTCAAGCCACATCTTGGAACCTCAGCTCTAGTCTTCTTCAACCTTCTTCATAAATACATGGTATCATCCTTGCCCCTTTTGTAACCTCTTGAGTTTACCGGTTGTATAGGTTAGAGAACAATGGACTCTCCCAATACACACACGGCACGGCCTAGGGCAGTTGTCAACCGTTCACCGGATACGGCTGAATCTAGGACTGGGGATGTCGTATGGGGGTGCATGGAACACCCTTACATTTCTGCGAATCTGACCGTCTCTGTTCATGTGCAGGACAGAATGGCTCGGAAAAGGAAAACGGTTGTTGACCCCGAGTACAAATCAGATGATTTAGCCGGTACGCCGGTTGAAGACATTCCCTTTGATCAACCAGGCGTTCCAAGTACGCCTGGTGATGAGATTTTAGAAGAATCCAGGAGCTCAAGCGGTGAAGAAACCGTTTTGGAAGCCGAGTCCTCAAAGTCCACAATGACACCGGATGCCCCACAAGAAAATGAGGAGGCATACAGCTGGCCTTCAATCAACAATCCATTGGAGGCGCACATGAGCGACCAGGATGTTGTGACATTAAACGCAACACTCGAAGCATTTTTGAAAAAACGTCCGGTAAAGGACGGCTGGGAGTTGGGTGTCCCGCCTGCAAGCTCATCAGTTGTCTGGGGGGATGACTTGGAGCATGCCGACAATTACTTCGGCTGCTATGAGGCGGCATTCAAAGCCGGCCTCCGTTTCCCCCTTCACAGATGCATTAAAGCCATTTTAAGAGGCTACGACTTGGGGGTCTGGCAGCTTACACCCAACTCTTGGGTGAACATCATTGGCTATATTGCTGCCTGCGAGATTCAGGACGTGACGCCTAACTGGGAGGCGTTCGCGCATATGCATTACTTAAGCCGTGCCCCAGGCGGCTAGAATACCTGGTACACTCTTACCACGCATCCGGAATATATGATGACCTTGGAGAAGCCCTCCAAGTGGACGAGCTGGAAGAGCAAGTTTTATTATGTCTCTTCTCCTTCAACGGCTGCTAATCACCGGATGCGTCGTTACAATAAGAACCCGGCTCTTCTAGGAAAGAAGTGCGCCCTACCAAGGGTTCCGGCTGAGGCTTGGGATGCCATAATGGAGCCGGGGCTGTTTAAGAAAACTACCGAGCCTTTGGATGATGGGACACAAATCATTGTCCCTCTATTCTGGGTCCCTCATCCGGACTGGTTCAAGAACCAGGCGTTCCTCTCCGCCTGTGGTCTCAGCACTTTTTGGGACAAAGGTCTACTGCTTAATCGGCAACTTAAGCCGTTTGTATGATATGTAAATGATGCTAACATTTTCTTTTTATTTTGCAGAGAAAGGATTAGAAATGACTCCTCCTGAAATGACGCCGGCTAAGTCAGCCGCTGAAATCAGGAAAGAGTAGCTGGAGCAGAAACGGGCCCAACTTGCTGCCCGGGCCAGTGGGTTAAGTACCGGCTGTCATAATGTCGTCTGTATATCTTGTAAATAACCTTGATACTGACTTATTGATTGTTTTTTACAGACTGGAAGCCAAAACATTCCCCGCTCCATTCGCCAGATGGTGAGGAGGCCGGGTGAGGAGCTTCCCCAACCGGCTTCTCAGAGGAGGAGGGTCTCAGGCGACCCTGCACCAACGTCAGCCGGCAGAACTCCGGCTCCTAAGAGGCCCACTACTGCAGGCAAAAGTCTGCAAAGTCTAGGCCTGAGCTCTAAGCCGGCTGAGACCGGATCTACGGAGCCTGCTCCTTCTAGCCGGGTGCCGGCTATTGCTTCCGGCTCTAATGCGGCTGGGGGTGGTGGCACCCCTCAGCCTGATGACCAAGGTATGGACTCCGCTTTTGACCCCCCCTGGCCGCTTGGGCCAGTTCGAGTCAAATCTCATACTTCTCAGTCGGGAGACTCGGTCGGGAACCGGCTGAATGTAGGAGCCGTTTATTCCCAACACTTAACCGATATGTCTCATGATGCAGATACCGCTTCTCGCTGGCCGGACATGCAAAACTATGCCAGGAGAATGATTAAGGACCTTGAATAGGTCCGAGAGGGAGGCTGTGCCGGGTGTGAGCCAGGTCAACCTTGACCAGATTACATCACTGCTGGCTGAGGTAAGTTACCGGATGCGGTAATTTTGTGCAATCTGCTTATTTATCGGATGGGATATTTTTTTGCAAGATTTGCTAGCTGATGCTTTTAAGTTCAATTTTGCTAACTCAATTACCGGTTGTTCTTGCATGCGATGCTGAGGGTGGATGGGTTAAAAGCCCCCTTGCGGAAGAAGCAAGAGGAGGTAAGGGATGCCCAGAAACGGGCAGCCGAATTAATTGATGTCTGTCAATACAACTCTCTAATGCTTGAAATCCACACTAAAGCCCGGGAGATGAAATAGGAGGAACTCATCCAGTAGCTGACGGCTGCTGCTGACACTGCCAACAAGACGGCTGCTGACCGACAGCTCCAGATCGACCAGCTCAAAACCGACATCCAAGCTCTGAAGGATGTGGAGAAGGAGAAAACTGGGTTGAAGGACGAGGTCACCCGGCTGCAGGGGGAGCTGGACAAAGCCAAAAATGATTTGGTTAAGTCCAAGAAGGAGGCTCTGGACCAGCTGGCGGCTGAGCAGACCCGGCTAGTCAACGAGAACGAGCGTGACTGCAAAGCACGCATCAAGATGGCGTGGTCCATGATCCATCCGGAGACCGACTACGCCTTTTCGACTTGAGATACAAATACGCAACTGAAGTATTTGATGCTCAAGTTCTCGGGCTTCAGCAACCAGCGGCGTTTGATGAGTGGGCCGACGTAGGGGAGGAGCAGACAGAAGGAGGTGTGCCGGGTGAGGAAACTCAAACCCAGCAGACCCAGGATGCCCCTAACGCCGGTCAGGACCAGCAGCCGGAGCAGCAGCAACAGCAAACTCAGCAGCAGCAAAAGTAGTATTTATTTTTCTTTCTTTTTTCCAACCGGCCTGCGAGCCGTGAATTTCCGTATCACTTTTCCCGGACGGGGGTCCGGTTAACATTTGAAATATTTTAATATATTTATACCGACTGTGTCGGTTTGCTTTGCATATTTTCAATTTTCTTCATTTTTTGCACTTTGCTTTGCATGAAAACAAGCGGGATGCCGGATGTGTGAACCCCGTTTTCCCCTGGATGGTTGTTTGCTTATAGTTACCAACTCTAAGCAGGCAGCCTTCCATAAGCATCCGGACAGACGATTAGGCGGTCCTTGACCGTTGTACTACAGGGTTGGTTAATTGAATTTGCCGGCTGCGCTGGCTCAATTCAATGTCTATGATGACATGCAAGCGGGACTGAACCGGACGTATGCTCTTTGAATGGTATCCGGATATATACAAATATGCGGATTACCGCCTGTATTGCTTTTGAGCAATAACCAAGCACAAGTGTAGTGACATTTTGTCACTGGCCGGCTGTATTACCTAGGGGAAATAGCCGGTTGCAATATAAGACGAAGTATATCGGCTGTATGGCCTTGGGGCAATAGCCAATTTCAATTTTAAGAGGATTTAATGAAATTCGGGATAGAAGCGGGGTCCAGCTGTAGTGCTTTTGGGCAAAGCCGGCTGCTTAATAAGATTTAAGTCACCGTCTGAATTGCCTTGGGGCAATAGCCAGATTCATCTTGTTTTGCGATAGGTCATTCAAACGTACATGGGTTATCTTCAACCTAGACGGTTGGAGCCGTTTGAGTATATGACGCGTAGAACAATGTACCACCCGGAAGAGAGATGTTCTCTTCAACGAATTCACCCGGATGGGCGTCGCCGGATGCCTATTTTGTATTCAAAGCAGACGGTTTAGGATATGTTGGCTTTGTGCCTTTAAACGGCTAAGTTAGGTGCTTAGCATGTCCGGTGGTGCATTGCACGGGGGACTTAAGAGGTGCCCGGTTGTGCATTGCACATGGGACTTTTAATGGCGCCCGATTGTGCTTTGCACATGGGACTTTAAAAGGTGCCCGGTTGTGCATTGCACATGGGACTTTATACAAAAAAATTGAAATAAAGATCTTTCAGTTCATTTCTTCTATTTACAAAAAATAATTACAATTTCCCCCAGAAATAGTACTTTTTCAAGTTGTCTACATTCCAGGTTCTGGCTAACTGACTGTCGTCTGGTGTTTCCAGGCGGTAGGTGCCGTCTCTAATTTCTTAAAAAATCCGGTAGGGGCCTTCCCAATTTGGGGTTATCTTTCCTTGTTCATTTGCCCTACCGGTTGACTCCATTTTTCGTAGCACAAAGTCCCCCACTTTGAGGGGCCGCTTGTGCACTCTTCTGTTATAAGCCCTCGTCATTCTCAGACGGTATATCTCATGACGCAAGGCAGCATTGCCCCTGCGCTCCGGGAGAGAATCCAATGCAAGACGCATGGCCTCCCAATTAGCCTCTTCGTCATAGAGCATGACTCGGAGTGTTGGCTCATAAAGCTCAATTGGCAAGACGGCTTCAATGCCATATGTCATGAGAAACGGGGTTTCACCGGTTGCCCCCTTTTCGGTTGTTCTGATGGCCCAAAGGACGTGAGGTAACTCATCCGCCCAAAGTCCACCGACTCTTTCAATCTTCTTTTTTATGCCGTTTGAGATGAGCTTGTTGAAGGCTTCAACTTGGCCGTTTGCTTGGGGCCGGCCAACGGATGCAAAACAATGTGAGATCCCCTGATCTCCCAACCAATCTTTGAGGGTAGGCGTTTCAAATTGAGGACCGTTGTCAAACACCATAGACATAGGGACCCCAAATCGGGTGATGATGTTCCTCCAAATGAAGGAGATGACATCCTTTATCTTGATGCCTTTGACCGCCTCTGCCTCTACCCATTTGGTGAAGTAGTCTACAGCCACCAAAATGTATCTTCGGCCGCCTGTGGCAGGCGTATAGGGACCCAGAATGTCCATGCCCCATTTTGCAAATGGAACCGGGCTGTAGATTTCCGTAAGATCTATTGTCGGACGGTGTATGAGCCGGCTAAATTTCTAGCACTTGTCACATTTCTTCACCAATTCCATGGCGTCTGCCTCAAGGGTGGGCCAAAAGTAACCTTGCCGCCTGGCCCTCTTTGCAAGAGACCTGCCGCCTATATGTGAAGCACAAAAGCCCGCATGCAGATCCTCTAGCACTTCTTTTCCCCTTTCTGGGGTAACACACTTCAGTAACGGCTGGAGGTAACCCTTTCTGAAGAGTTCTCCCTTGTACATTTCAAAGCTCAAAGCCCGTTTTTTAAGTGCTGCCGCTTCTGAAGAGGCATCCGACAAGGTGCCGTGTACCAAATAATCCCGGATGGGGTCCATCCAGGTAGAGCTTCGGTCGAGAATCTAATGGGGGTCATGCTCAATACTTCTTTTTTCCATGACCTCCCAAAAGACTGACCTAGGCGCATCACAAGTGGCGGATGAGGCCAATTGGATAAAGCATCCGCCTGATTATTTTCTGACCGGGGCACCTAACTCAGATGGAATTCGTCAAGGGTCCCCGCCTCATCTTTGACCGCCCGAAGGTATTTGATCATTGCCGGATGGGTGGCCTCATAGTCACCATTGAATTGGCTAACAATCAATTGGGAATCAGAACAGGCGTCAACTTTTCTTTCCCCTGCCGCCTTACACATGCGTATACCGGCTAGCAGGGCTTCATACTCAGCTTCATTGTTTGAAGCTTGAAACTTGAACCGTAGTGCATATTCATAAGTATCTCCTTCCGGAGATTTGTAAATTACGCCTGCACCACATCCGTTCGAGGTAGAGCTTCCGTCTAAGAATAACTTCCAAACCTGATCGGTATTCTCCGGCTGTGCCGGCTAGTCATTTCAACAATGAAGTCGGAAAACGCCTGACCTTTCACTCCCCGCCTAGGTTCGAAAGTTATTTCTAGGCTTTGCATTTCAACAGCCCACTTGATCATTCTGCCGGATGACTCTATGGTAGTCATTGGATGCTTGAGTGGCTGATCAGTATAGACAGCCAAGAAGTAGGGCTTCAACCGCTTGACAGCTTTGTAAAGAGCCAGCCCAAATTTTCCGATCATTGGGTACCGGAGCTCAGCATTCCTGAGTATATGGCTGATGAAATACACCAGGAGCTACTTGCCGTCTCTCTCGGTAAGGAGAACGGCACTAAGGGAGTGATCTGAGACGGCTAGGTACATGTAGAGAACCTCCTTAGGCAAGGGGCTCACTAGCCTTGGCAAAGAATGTAAGTGTTGCTTTAACCTCTGAAATGCCGCCTCAGCTTCTTTCCCCCATTCAAATCTAGATCTCTTCCTGATTGCTTGGAAGAAGTAAAGGCACTTGTCACCTGACCGGCTGAGGAATCTTCCTAGTGCCGCCAGGCAACCGGTTAGCTTCTGAGCCTCCTTGACAGTGCGAGGTGACTGCATGTCAATCACCGCCTGTACCTTATCCGGATTGGCCTCTATGCCTCTTTGATCAATCAGAAATCCGAGAAACTTCCCAGACTCAACACCAAAGACACACTTCTTGGGATTAAGCATGACCTTATGCCGCCTAAGGGTGGTGAAGGTTTCTCGGAGGTCGGCTATGTGACCCGCTTGTTGCTTGGATTTGACTATCATGTCATCAATGTACGCCTCTACATTCCTTCCGATTTGATTGATGAAAACCGTGTTTATCATTCGTTGGAAGGTAGCAGGCGCATTTTTCAAGCCAAACGGCATCACCGTGTAGCAGTACAACCCCTGATCAGTGACGAAGGCCGTCTTTTCCTGATCCTTCTTCCATAGGGGAATCTGGTGGAAGCCTGAGTAGGCATCCATAAAACTCATCAAGGCATGGCCGGTTGTAGAGTCAACCAGGCTGTCGATCTTTGGAAGGGGATAACTATCCTTCGGACATGCCTTGTTCAGATCTGTGTAATCTACACACATCCGCCAGGTACCTTTCGGCTTCTTGACAAGGACAACATTTGCTACCCAATCCGGGTAGTAGCATTGCCGAATGAACCCGGCATCCAGAAGCTTTTTGACCTCGGCGGCTGCCGCCAGAGACCTTTCCTCTCCATGATCCCTCTTCTTTTGCCTAACCGGCTTTATTTTGGTATCAACAGCTAATTTGTGGACAGCTAGATCCGGGCTGACGCCTGACATCTCTTCCACTTCAAAGGCAAAGATGTCTTTGAATTCTCTTAGAAGTTGGAGCAAGTCTGCCCCCAACTTTTCATGAGCAACCGTCCCAACTTTGACTGTTCTGTCAGGGCGGCTGTCGTCTAGGACGACATCAATGCTCTCACCAGCCGGCTGGGGTCGGGATTCATCCGGCCTTTCCCCGGCTAGTGATTGCTATTTTGTTTTTCGGGTGGAGGCCAACTGGTCCGCCTTTCGCTTTTTGCCGGCTGCCTTAGGGTAGGCACTTCTTCGAGGTCAGCAGGTTCCTCGTGATGACCGGCTGCTGTAACAGTCGGCCTGACGTCTGAGAGGTAACACTCCCTAGCCGTCTTCTGATCCCCGCTTAGGGCACCAACTAATCCATCATCCCTCTGAAACTTGATCATCATAAGAGATGGGATGATGACAGCCTTAGACTCGTTGAGGGTGGGGCGGCCCAGAATAAGGTTGTAGGCGGTTAATTCCTCGACCACCAAAAACTTGACGACCATGTGTCGTCCTTCCCCTTTGCCTCCTAGCCGGATGGGTAGGTCAATCATTCCCACCGGATGCACTACCCCTCCCCCAAAGCCAACTAGGGGGTGGGGAGCCTTGTGCATGCTGCTAGGCTTGTACTTGAGTTTTGTCAAGCACTGGTAATTGATTAAGTCAGACGAGCTCCCGGTATCGACTAAGATCCGGCTAACTCGTTGATTGGCAACTTTGTATTCGATGACCAGGGGGTCATCGTGAGGCCGCTTGACCATGCCCCTATCCTTCTTAGAGATGAAGACCTTAGGGAAGGTTACTTTCGACGCCTGGGCATCATCTTCTGGGTTGGATAGTTTCCGGATGTTATCCTTGGCACCCCGGATTGTAGGACCTCCGCTTGTGAAGCCGCCTGCAATGGTGAAGATATGCTCTTCATCCGTTTCAGATCTAGCAGCCGGCTTCTTGGACGGCTGTCCCCCACTTGATTTGGGGTTGCCCTTGGACTTCACCAGATAGGACTCCAGGACCCCTTCATCAGCCAGACGGTCCAATAGCCGCCTGAGGCTATAGCAACCATTGGTGTCATGGCCGACGTCCTCATGGAACTGGCAATACTTGCTTTTGTCTCTGTTCTTCACAGAGCTTTTCATTGCAGCCGATTTTTCGATTGAGGATGGAGGAGTAGTCTTTGTTGAACTCGTACTTGGGGACGTACGGTTCCAACTTCCTTTACTTCTTCTGGGACGGCTGACTTGGGCGGTCAGCTGCCCAAACTTCTTTTCTTTTATTCTCTTCTTTTTGGCCGACTGGATAGGCCGGCTGTCCCTTCTGTCGAACCGCTTGGGTTCCGACGGATGCTTGATAGAGCAGAGCTCAGTTGCCTGTATATAGGCCTCTGCCTCCATCACCGCCTCTTGGAGGGTGGCTACCCTCTTGCGGACTAGGTCAAATTTGAAAGCTGACCCATCCTTCAGACCCTTGAAGAAGTCTGTGTATGCAACTTCGTCAGACAGCCCCTGAATCTGAATTCTCATCAGATTGAACCGCCTGACATAGGACCGAAGTCCCTCTTTGTCGAGACTTGTCTTTTTAGCAGGGATATTCATGGAAAAGTTAGACGCAAACAGGTATGCAAGCGTCTTAAAATTATTGATGCACCCAGCCGGCAAGTTACCGAACCATCGCTGGGCTATGCCCTTCAATGTAGCCGGGAAGCATCTACACCAGGCGGCGTCATCCAACCCCTGTAGGTACATGAGGTTGGTGTATGCCATTAGGTGGTCTTCTAGGTTGGTGGTACCGCCGTAGGCACCAACCAACACATTCTTAACCTTGGCCGGTTGTACCGACTCGGTTATCTCCCAGGAGAAAGCCGAAGGCTGTTCCCCAAGGTTTAGCAGTTAGAGCTGCCAGTCCATGGGCTGGACCTGGTAGGCCGCCTGACCCCCAAAGGGAGCCGACTGCATGAATGAGATCCATACTGGGCGTATGGCTGTTGGGGCACATACGGGGCCTGCTGCTGGATCACATAAGGGCCAGTACGTTCAGATACACTGCGTGACTGACTCCCCTGCTGCGTCTCCGAATGCTTCATTGAAGTATTTCGGAAACTGTCTAAGTAGGTCGACGTTGAGGCCGACTGGGACATGCTCTGACTTTTCTTCTCCTGGATGAACAACTGGGCATCAGAGAAAGTCTTCTTTGACCCATCCGGCTGTGTATCCCGGATGGCCTTCCGTTGCCCCGATTCGGGGAAACATAGTTTCGAAAGGTCGATCAGGGGCCCATCCGTCCCCTTGATGCGGAGTAGGCACCCGGTCTTTGATTTGCTTCTTACCGGAGGGAGAAGGCTTCTTTGCCGACTGACCCTTGCTGGAGCTAGCTGACTTCTTGATTATATCCTTGATTTCCCCCTTAAAACTAGTCATGAGGTTCATGAGTTCGTCTCTGGTGACGGGGGCAGCACCCTCCGCCGCCTGGGGTTGTCCCACAGGCTTGCCGCCTGGGTTGCTGGGATCAACTTTATCGTGACCCCGTTCCCTTGTTTCCTTGGAACGGGTGTGCCTAGAATGGAAGGACCCATCTGGGGCCATGTAGGTTTCGACGTCGTAGTCGTCCCCACTGCCACTTTCATGGTCCGTATGGACCTTAGGGTCAGCCGGAGGCCGAATGCCCTCTGCATTCGGTACAGCATCAGATGCCATCTCAGTAGTACTCTCCCCACAGACGGCGCCAAATGTTTCGGGTGTTTTTAGTCCCTCGGGAGAGTTACAATACGGAGTATGCGCGCCTGACTTCTTTACTTGCAAAACCACGAAACTCCGGTTGGATGGAGTTCCGCCTCCGACGATCAAGTTAGTATGATTTACGGATGGGTAAATGTGCGGAAGGTAAATAGGTATTCCTCACTGATTTAGAGAGATTCCGCAATTAATATTGCTCGGGTTTTGTGTATGCATTTATGAATGCCCAATAAATGAGGAGGATTCCTTTATTTATAGTGGGGGAGACATGTTCCCTGATTAGGGTTTTGATGCCATGTGTCAGCATCCGATTGGATCCCGCTGGGCCTCTAGTGGGCTGCCACGTGTCATGATTCTATTGGGCCACGTGGCATAGGGTATTTTTACCTTAAACAACTGCTGGGAAGCTTCGTCTTCTAAGACCCTCCAGTTTTTTTTAGAAGTTTGTATTGTTTCTTCCTTTGCTGGTTAGGTTGTGAAGCTTTTGGACTATAGATTGTCATATGACCACTTAGTGTATTACTTAATTTATTGGAAAATGAGATGTGTTTCTAATCAGAAAGATTCTATAAAAAGTTGCATTTATTTACTGATTTTTCTTTCCTTTCTCTTACGAGTTTACCTCATTAATGACTTTAAAAATATGTCTATATTGGTGTACAAGATATGATTGATGTTGTATATAATGCCCTTAGCTAACTAAAATTTCATCAATTTTTTCACGAATTTATCCTTTTATGATTTTGGCTAGAGTCCATGAGTTGAGTCCATGAGTTTATCCTTTTATCTGATTTATTTATGATCATGGCTTGGGTCCACTAATTTTATATAGCATTGTGGTGGTAAAAGTGATGGTGGCATATTCCTGCAACTTATCGTTGGCTTCGCTTGTAAACTATGCAGGAAAAACACTCAGAGGAATCCTATAACTTGGCTTGTATTCTAACTCTTCATCCTTACCAGAGGAAAGGCTATGGAAAATTTCTTATTGCATTTTGTAAGCCTCCACCCTTAACAATTTTCTAGTAATTTTTGCGCTCTGCTGTGTTACTTCACTACTTCTTATTCAAAGGATCCAATGAAGTAAGGGTTGTTATGGTCTTACACAATAGGGAATCTATGCTTGGCATTTTTCTAATATATGCATAGCCATTTCTCTCTTTGTTGCTAACATCAGCTATGGTTGCAACAGCTTATGAACTTTCTAAGAAAGAAGGTAAGGTGGGCACACCTGAAAGGCCACTCTTAGATCTGGGGCTGTTGAGCTACAGGGGATGCTGGACACGTGTTCTTCTGGATATCTTGAAGAAGCATAAGGGAAACATATCTATCAAGGTTTGTAGAATGAAAACCTTCTTCTATCTCATTGGTTTGTAGACTTAAAACTTCTTAGGATCCCTGTGCCTATTTTTTAGTGTTTTTGACTAAAACTTTTGTACTTTTGTTTCCTGCTCGATTGTGACGAATATGTGGCTTATTGTTCTACAGGAGCTCAGTGACATGACAACCATCAAAGCAGAGGATATTTTCTCTACTCTCTAAAGTCTGGAGCTGATCCAGTATCGCAAAGGACAACATGTCATATGTAAACCTATTAGCTCAATTGGTAGAGCATTATGCAAATGCATAGGGGATGTAAGTTCAATTCCTAGATAGGTTATCTCTATAAACAAAATTAATTAAAAAAAAAATATATCAAATTCGTACTAAATTATATGAGCAAAAAAATGGTTTGAAATGATTTATAACTATATAAACTTTGTTACAATTAAACTCTCATACAAACTCGTGTCTCCACATTACATAAATGAACCTGCATGGGATTCAAACCCACATCTTTTGTGCATTTGCACAATGCTCTACCCTTGAGCTAGTAGGCTAACGTATTTAAAACATTCAAACACACTCACAAATGAGCATTAATTTGACAAAATAAGCAAAAATCATTTGCTCATTTGACAAATGAGCATTAAATAGTTTGCTCATTTGACAAAGGAGCATTGAATTTTTTTGCTCATTTGACAAATGAGAAAAAAATAATTGCTCATTTGATAAATGAGCAAAAAATTAATTGCTCATTATTTATTCTTTATTAATTTGTCAAAAATGAGCAAATAATTTGTCAAGATCATGTGAGAACCTAGGTCTATAATAGGAACTAGGAACTCATTTGGATCGTTGATCGTGCTTAATCTAACGGCTCATATTCCACTCCATACCCCTTCTGGCGAACCCCACCAGGCCCCATCCCTGCTCGCTCGGCCACCAAGCCCCTCCAATTTCGTCCCCGATGTTTCCCCTCTCTCTATCCTCAAAACTCTACAATTTTGGTGTCCTACAATTCGCAACATCAGCCAAAACTAACCACCGTCGGCGACTCATCCTACCTTAGAAACTATTTTAATGGAGTTAAAGAAAACTCAAAAGCCACTTTAATGGAGAACTTAGAATGCGCTTTAATGGAGGAGGCTTAAATAGAGTTGCTGCTAAACCAATTAGGAAAGAAAATCAATTTCCCATACAAACCCATAAAACCAAATCGAATTGATTACTTTAAACGATTTTTTGTTTTTTTTTTTTTTGTTTTTTTTGGAGTTAAAATGGGAAGAAGAAGAAGAAGAAGAAGAAGAAGAAGGTATATACTTGTGGGGGGGTTGGTGGGTTTCACCGGTAAGGGAATTGGCTGGAGGTGGCTGTGTTGGGGTGGGGGTGGTCCGACAAGTGGTTGGTTTGGGTGGGGTTGGTTGTTTTGGTGGGGTGGCAGGAGAAGGAGGAGGAGGAGGCTGCCGTGGGATGATTTGGGATTTTTTTTTGTTAATTTTGACCAATAGGATGGTGACACGTGGATTCTTAGTCGGAAAACAAGCCGGAATAAAGGAGGGGTGGTGATACCTACTGATTTTGCATTTTGGAGGTTTCTTTTTTTTTTTTTTTTTGAATTTATTAAAAAAAGGGTGGTTATTTACAAAATTTCCTTTTTTCAGTTGATATTCAAATTGAACTTTGGTTTTAAGTGGTAAACTAGTGTGTTGACCCGGGCGTTGCCTCGGCATGTTACTTTGAGTTTTTTTGTTTTTTTTTTAAATAAAGTGTTTGAATTTTTTAGTATTAATAATTTGGAATAATGTTAAAATATTGAAAAGAATTTAAAGAGTAATATGAGTCTCTTTTATTTTTAGTTTGGGTGTTTTTTTTTTATTTACATTTATGTGGATGAATAAAGCATAAATTATTGCTAGTTAAGATGGCAAGACGTGTGGTATTTATTCCACGAGGTTAGGGGCTCAAACCTCTTTCTATACGTTTTTTAGTTAACATTGCCATGGAATATTGTAATTCTTGCTCCTACCTAGTGGTGGTGTGGACTCATCACTGGATAACACAAAACTCATGTGGATCTTTGCGGTATGAAAAAGGTAGTTGGGAATTTAAGTAGTACATTTGCTCATCTTCTCTCAATGAAGTATTCGCTGGGAGTTTAGGAAATCTCACAATTCTCCTCCTAGGCTCATACTTATGTTTCACATAGTGAAAGTATCTCTTAACGCTAGACATGCTTGCTAACCACTTCCCTTCATGATGGTGTTTTTCATTCCACAGCCCATTCTTTTTTATCACATCCCCATACTTGTCAAAGAGAGGTTGATATTTGTCAACCCTAGGTAGATGGGCTGAGGCCAAAAGAACCATCCAAGGTGGTTGGGTCAAAGATTCCAGCTTATACTTCTCATAAAGATTTAAGGCCAAAGTAACAATTCCAATAATGAACTTACTAACTGTGACTCCATCATCTTTCAAGTAATGCAAGTCAAAGTAATTTTTTCTCATATCATCAATCCTTTCCATCTATTTCACATACACATGCAAAGCAATCAATTCAATGCTAAATCACATAAACGATTCAATTCAAAATCCATTTGCAATAAGCAATTCATAACTCAATCAACCAAGTATAACTCAAGATCACCCAACCATGGGTAATAGCTTAGAAAAATCGGACCTTATGACCATAGACTAAGGTGTTTTAACACCAACTTTAATGCACACACAATCACATAACTCAAGTTTCAAATAATTTCAATTCTTTTTGTTTTCGAAAATAATAATAATGTACTTAAGTCATGATATAGGACGGTCGAGCCCGCGTCTCCCAGGAAAGTTACCTACAACGTCGAGGAGAGCCTTTCCTAGACAGAGAGGCGTGCCCATTACATGCCTCCATGGAGAACCCGAGCATCCTTTTCTCAATCATCTTTCCACAAATAGGAAAATATTTTTTATATAAAATTAAAGCTTTTGACTTTCACACACAAATGCGAAACTCTATCTATCCTATATGCCCTCTTAAGTCTACCCACAATTTTTATTATTCCCAATTTTAATCTTTTTAGGACCTTGAAAACTTACCACTTTGTAACACCCCCAAATCTCCCTCTACGAAATTACTAGTATAATACGTATAATTATACCGTAGAGATAGACTTAGGTATATCACCACCGCGTGATTACGCAAGGCTACTCAAACTACTAACCAAAACCAATACTTTGTAGTGGAAATTCAAACTCTTCCTGTTTCGGGGTTTTCTGATGTGTCCTGCGGGAGAGTTACGATTCCAAGACTGAGCTGCCGGTGCCTATACCTGCAAGATCACGAAGACTCCTGTTGGTAGGAGCTTCGCCTCCGACGATCAAATTAGTGTATGTACAGGAGAAAAGAATACAGAATAGGTAAAGTTCTTCTCGCGGATTGGGAGAATTTCGCAATTAATATTGCTCGGTAATAGTGTTTGTATTTATATATGCCCCATTAATGAGGTTTTCCCCACTATTTATAGTAGGGCAGACAAGTCCCCCATGGAGGGTACCAAGGACACGTGTCAACAGGGGATTGGTGAAAGGAATGGTGTCCTTCCAACAAGTGTATTATTCCGATAGAGGGTTCAGAATTATTACAGAGCTAATTCTTCAGTAAGGTCAAGTGATCGGAATGCCTAGGTGGGGGCCGCTTCCGATTAGTAATATCGAGGTACAATTTATATTATAGCTTAATCTTAACTGAACCCTTCGGGTCGAACCCAATCGAATCTCCAATCCGAGACGTCGAATTAATCCGAAAGGATTTAATGAGTCGACAGAGTTTTACGGATACAGACGTCGGAAATCGAGCCTAGGGCGTCGATACCGAGCGTCGCAAAATTACAAGCAACAAGTATGAGCGTAGCCGTAGCTAGGCTAGGCTAGCTCATAGCATGCCTAGGTGCACCATGTGTGTGCTAGGCGCACCATGGTGTGCTAGGCACCATCGCAGCCTAGGCACACCTTGGCAGCCCATCGCAAGCTAGCAGCATGCTAGCATGGGTGCCTAGGTGCGTATGGCAGCCATCGCAGGCCACACAGGCACCAGGCAGCCCATAGTAGCTAGCAGCATGCTAGCGTGGTGCCTGGGTGCATGTGGTGCCCTATCGCAGCGCACAGGCCTTGCTAGGCACCATCGCAAGGCCTGGCACCACGCACAAGCACCATCGCACTGCCAGGGGCATGCGTGTATGTGCGTGTGTGCCTCGCAGCCTCGCACAGCAGCCGCGCTAATGCGTGTGGGCTGGTGCGTGTGCATGCAATGGCTGGCTAGCTGCTAGGCAGCAGCGCCACGCATGCATGTGCGTGTGCGTGTGCGCTTGCCTCGCACTAAGCACAAGCAGTGCTAGGCACTGGCTAGCAATGTGTGTGTGCGTGATGCGTGTGGGCTAGCGATGTGTGTGCGTAGGTGCGTGGCGCATGGCTGGTGCGTGATGCCTGTGCGACCAGCCAGTGCGTAGCATGCGAGGCCAGCGCTAGCGATGCCCTGCTAGCACTGGCTGTGCTAGCGATGCGATGCGAGAGAGATGCGTGGTGCGATAGGCAGTGCTAGGCTGCCAGCAGCAGCAGCGCCTAGCACTGGCCTAGCACTAGGCATGCGAGGCTGCTGGGCAGCACCATGCTAGCTGGCTGGGCTGGCCTACGCCATGCTAGCTGGCATGCTAGCTGGCAGCAGCCCAGCTGCCCATGTGATGGAGGTTTAGGTGAAGGGGTGGGGACCAATCTTGGGCAAGGCCTTGAGGAGCAAGGCAATGGTCCCCCCCCCACCCATTCATGGTCCTCACCTAACCTTCTCTCTCTATTTGACACTTGTTGCATTGTGATTAGCTTTGCTTAATAATTTATTTTAGAAATAAATTAATTAGCAAAAATGCATTCTCCCACATTGGTGGAGGATGAAAAATCAAGGGATCATTTCCCTATAAATACCAAGCTTGGTATTGGGATTTGAAACAACCTTGAGTGGAATTAAAAAGGCAACTCTAAGAAAAGAGTAAACCTTTGTTTCGTAAAACTCATAGTTATTTTGTCCGGGTCTTGACTAACCTTCAAGACTTAGGACGCTCGGGTCGGGTCGAGGGTACGATCCGTCGGAGATCTCGTCTTTTCGGGATTTTGAAGTAAGAGCTCTTTAGGAGCGAAGCACGCGTCAAAGGTATAATTCTTGTCCTTAATCTTGTTTGATTAAGTTTATTATGCTTGTTTAATTGCTTTAATTAAGGGGCGGGTCTTGGTGGGTTTCCTTCCGCGTAGTGTCGGGTCACTACGAAACCTTACAGCGGTATCGGAGCCACGCTCCTTTTAATTTTTGCAATTATTATTTAATTAAGGTGTTTTAAAGAATCTATTTTTCTGGTTCATGTTCATCTAATTAGATTAGATGCTCGTTTTAATTAATTTTAAAACTCGATTTTATTATCGATTTGGCTGTCGAACCCAGATTTTGGCTCAAAAATAGTGATTTTTGGGTGGAATCGACATTCTGGAACTGTTTTAGCTCTTTCAGGGTAGTCCATAAGCCAAATTCGAACCAGAAACCCAATTTTTCAGGGGTTTTTCGTTTTTCAACGAAAGTTTTAATTCTTTTTAAGCCTTGATTAATGCAAGCATTACAAGGTTAGATTAAATGCACATTTGCATCACTAATCTACTGGTTTTAAAATATCCTTGAGCATAATAATGGAGTGTTTATTAGTGCTTAAGTTTATATACCAAGTAATCACATAAACTTGTTTTTCACAATTTCGCAAATAAATTGCAATAAGGTGTGAAAACTTGTTGTGATTTTGTATTTTAAGTTCCCAAGTAAAGTTAAAGTTCTAATCTTTAAGTGTTTAAATGATTGGAACCCTAACCCTAAATTCCATGTTGAACAAAGTTTGGATTTTTTCATATTTTGGTTGATTAAAATCCATTAAGTTCAATTACTTGTGAGTAAAATTTGATTATTCTTCATATTGGAAGATGTAATCTTGGTATTTTACACAACTATGCAAGTTGGAAAATTTTTTCCATGATTAATTTATTTTTCCAACTCCCTTTTGTCAAATCCATGATTAATTTGCATATTGGCAAGATTAATTTTGGACATAGCTCATTTTATTTTAAGCATAATGTTTGACCTAATTTTGTTCAAAATTGAAATTTTTGATAAATATAGGCTTATGCACCAATTAAAATAAAATTTGTTTAAGTTAGACTTAATGGGTGTTTTATTTTATTTTCCCTAAAATTAATTCTAAAATATAATTTGGAATTAATTCATGTCACACGTAAATCGGGATTAAAATCCCGAGTCATAGCACGCAAATCAAGGCAACCCACCCAAGTACCACCAAGGCTAGCCGGGCTGCCTAGCAGCCCACATGTGGCTGCCTATGGTGCGCACAAGGGCGAGGCTTGATGCTGCTATGCGCTGTATGTGTGGCTGGGATGCATGGCAGGGGTGCGTGTGGTGGCTGGGCTGGCTTGCGAAGCATGCTGCTGGGCAGCAGGGCAGCAAGCATCAGCCAGCGCACCACGAGCATCATGATGCGCCTGCCCAGCAGGCCAGATGCTCGCAGGCACCAGCGTGCTAGCAGGCATGCGAAGCATGCTAGCAGTCAGCTGGGCTTGAGGCGCTGCTAGGCACAGCAGGCCTCAACCACGCACCATGGCGCCATGCCATGGGCTGCCTAGCAGCCATGGTGCGCACCCACCAAGGGCTTTGTTGGGTGATTTTGCTTAACGTTGAGCTATGATTTTGCGATTTTTCGGGTGTTAATAATTTTAATTATTTATTTCAACGAGGCTAAAAACCTCGATTTTTGATTTTGCAAAATTTTGACAAATTATGGGTTATGCCGACTTAATTAATCGGATTAATTAAGTACGGATGCGAAATTTAGTTGGAGCTTAATTAAATGCGTTAGCATTTTGTGTTTAGAAATAATGGATTAAACCACTTTGACTAGTTTTAATTAGGCGCGTTAATTGGATTAACGACCTATGTTAGTTACTAGTTTTGCGTGTTTAATTGTGTATTTTGTAAAATTGCATGGGCCGTTCACAAATAGTGAACGGGTGAATGAAAAATTGTTTTCAAAATAGGTTGTTTGAAAATGGCAACTAGTGGGGCCCGACTAGGATAGAAAATACGGACTGCGTTCCGTTATGTATTTTTGTAAATCTAAATACGGTCTGCGAACCGTTAAGTATTTTTGTACTATTTAGATTAATCTTAGTCGTTCTAGCTAGCTTCTTTTATTTTATTTTGGCCAAGAAGTCTCGAGACGGCGTTTCGACGAAGACGAGCCAAGATGAAGACCCATGGAAATTGAAGATTTCAAGGGGTCATGCTAGTTGCCAAATGCATCTATTTTATGCCTTATATATTGTTATTATATATATGTTTGCTAGATGCATGTCTAGGATTTCTATAATGTTGCGATGATTAGTTAAGTTCACTTAAATCAACCAACATAGAAACCCTAGGTCCCTTAATAATATTGAGCTAAAATTTGCCATTCCAAGAACAACACTTACCGAACTAATGCGCGTACGTGATGGATTACGCCAAAGCGAGGCATCACTACTTCCCTAGGAACGTATGGTATACTAGGTATACAAGTTGTCTTGGTTAAGCTCAACGATATCAGTAAGGAGTCCTTAGATGTCGTGGCAAAAGAGATAAAATGTCAAGTATGCATTAGATGCGACATTTTATCAAACCGAGAGTAGCTTGGAGCTATTAGCAATTGGATTGCTTACCTTAAGATATTTAATGGTTAAGACAAGCCAAAGCATGCTTATTCCTTTCTTGATCTTTGGGATCTCGGAATCATTTTATTCTCGCCCATAAGGGACAATCTTAAAATGCGTGGATAAAATGTTCAATAAGTGTGAATAAGTGCATGAACGCTTTAAATTTCAACTTATTGATGTATGAATGGTTTTTCACTTCAAATTCTTTCAATTGTAGAAACATGTCTGCAAGTAACTCGAACAACAACCAAATGTGCCCGGAACTCCCCGATAAGTTGGCTATCAAGCTTAACTTAACAAACCTTGATGAATGGGAAGAAGAACTCAGGAAAACTCTCCGGAGTTGTTCCAAGGAGTATGTTCTGGATACTTCCCTCCCAACTCTCTGTTCCAAGACCCTCTTGAGTGACGAAACTTATTGTGCATGGTCAAAAGACTGCAAATTGGTGTCACAACTCATGGCTAACTCCATCCCGGAAGAATGGAAAGAAAAACTTCCATTTTCCTTCCCAGATTTGTTCCTTGGAGGACTAAGGGATGTTGTCGGTGTGAGATTCTCTAAGAGTTTCAACGACAACAATGATGGACTCTTGTTTGAAGTGACTAGGTCACTTACGGACATGAATGTAAAGCCGTCGGATCAAGGTTGTCTTGCGAAAGAGAGGTACCATCTTTGGTCTACGGTCTGCAACATTAAGTTGAGACCGGGTATGCCCCTCCGACCCCATGTGGCAAGAATGACTAAGCTCTTCAAGCAAATGGAACTCCTCGGAATTCCACTAGAAGATGGAATGGCTGGTCATATTTTGCTCACTTCACTCCACTCAGGATATGATGCATTAAAGGCATATATTTCTGATTCAAAGGAGATACATTCCTTAAAGAATGTGGTGGAGCTTCTGCACCGGGACAACTCATTTGGGGCAACCAAAAGACCATCAAGAAGGAGGGATCTCAAGGTTAAGGCTAAGATGCATTGCTTCTACTGTGGCGGGCAAGGCCACTTCAAGAGAGAATGCAAGCTCTTTCGGGAGGAGGAGAAGAGGAATGGAGCATCCGCCTCAGGTATCTTCCTTAACACTTGTGGATTAAGCTTATCATAAGGTATTGGATACCAAGTATGACTCACTTAATGTTGCCTTTTTTAGGGACCAAGTGAGAAGCTTATCAAGTGTTGGTGCATGGATAAAAGACGACGAAGATGGTTTTTCGGTCGTGCTTACATGCACTATTTTGTCTATGACGTAATTAAACTATTTCTAGTTTTATCATGCTTTGAACATATTATCCATGGTGTTGGACAACTAGGAATTTCAAATGTAAAACTTTTAACAATAGTTGTTTCAAGTTTACAAATTTATGTTCAATTAAATTGCATGTTTTACATATGACAAAAGTTGATACCACTAAGCTAAGACCATCGAGTCGAATCAAACCTACTTGTGGCATTGTTGTCTTGGCCACATTAACATCAAACGCATCAAGAACTTCTTCAAGAAGGTGTTCTTGACTCATTTGACTTAGAGTCATTTGAAAATTGCGAAGGATTCTTATTAGGAAAGATGATCAAACAACCATTCTCCAAGTTGGGAGAAAGGGCAAGTGACTTATTAGGTTTGATACACACGGATGTATGTGGACCTATGAGCACACCCGCAAGGCAAGGTTACCGATATTTCATCACCTTCACCGACGATTATAGTAGATATTGCTATATCTACTTAATGTCGAATAAATCTGAATCCTTTGAAAAGTTCAAAGAATTTCAGAAAGAGGTTGAAAATCAACTTGGCAAGAAAATTAAATCACTTCGATCGGATCGAGGTGGCGAATATTTGAGCCATGAATTCAACGATCACTTTAAAGAATGTGGCATTCTTTCAGAGTTGACACCTCCCGGAACTCCTTAATGGAACGGAGTGTCCAAACGGAGGAATCGGACCTTGTTAGACATGGTTCGGTCAATGATGGGTCTTAGTGAACTCCCTATCTCGTTCCAGGGACATGCGCTACAAACAGCAGCACTAACACTGAATAGAGCTCCGTCAAAAGCTATTGAAAAGACTCCATATGAATTATGGTTTAAGAAACCTCCCAGGTTGTCTTTTCTCAAGATTTGGGGATGCGAAGCATATGTCAAGCGATTAATTTCGGACAAACTTCACCCCAAATCGGATAAGTGTTTCTTTGTGGGATATCCAAAAGAAACCAAAGGGTATTACTTCTACAACAAATCCGAGAACAAAGTGTTTGTTGCTCGTGATGGTGTCTTTTTGGAGAAGGATCACCTTTCCAAAATGACAAGTGGGAGGAAAATCGAACTCGACGAAGTTCGAGAGGACGAGCAACAATGTCAACCTGACAAAACTGACAATCTAGATACTTTGGAAGCATCTAAGAAGATTGGTCAGAGTCAAACAGACAATGTAAATGCTCAACCGATTACCCTACGTAGGTCGCAACGGCAAAGATCTCAACCAGACAGATACCTCGGTATTGTCTTAACTGATGATCAGGACATCCTAGTTATGGATGGTGATGAGCCGGCGACATACAAGCAAGCTATGACGAGCCCCGACTCTGCAAAATGGCAAGCGGCCATGAAATCCGAGATGGACTCCATGTCTGAAAATCAAGTCTGGGACTTGGTGAATTTGCCCGAGGGTTATACACCCATTGGTTGCAAATGGATCTTCAAAGTGAAGACAGACAAAGATGGAAATGTATCGGTATACAAAGCTAGACTGGTGGCAAAAGGTTATAGACAAGTCCACGGGATTGACTATGATGAAACTTTTTCACCAGTTGCAATGCTAAAGTCCGTCCGGATTATCCTAGCGATTGCTGCATATTACGATTACGAAATATGGCAAATGGATGTCAAAACCGCCTTCCTTAATGGGATTTTGGAAGAAACTGTGTATATGACACAGCCAGAGGGTTTTGTCGATCCAGGCAACGCTGGAAAGGTTTGCAAGTTGAAAAAGTCCATTTATGGACTAAAGCAAGCCAGCAGGAGTTGGAATCTGCGATTTGATGAAGCCATCAACAAGTTTGGTTTTATCAAGAATCTAGATGAGTCTTGTGTATACAAGAAGGTCAGTGGGAGTGATATTGCATTCCTAGTCCTGTATGTAGATGACATACTGCTCATTGGAAACAGCACAAAATTATTGGAGTCCGTAAAGGGCTGGTTGGGAAAGTGCTTTTCAATGAAGGACTTAGGAGAGGCACAGTACATATTGGGCATCAAGATCTACAGGGATAGATCTAAGAGGATGATTGGATTAAGCCAGAGTACTTACATTGATAAGGTACTGGCTCGATTCAACATGGAAAATGCCAAAAGAGGGCATTTACCCATGTCCCATGGCATAACTCTCAGCAAGAAACAGTGTCCACATACACCTGTTGAGCGAGAAAGAATGAATCAGATCCCATATGCTTCGCTAATCGGATCGATCATGTATGCCATGATATGTACAAGGCCAGATGTATCGTATGCCGTGAGTGCAACGAGTCGATACCAATCGAATCCAGGAGAGGCGCATTGGACTGCGGCCAAAAACATCCTTAAATACCTGAAAAGGAACAAGGATAAATTCCTGGTGTATGGAGGCCACAAAGAACTGGTTGTTGAAGGTTACACCGACGCTAGCTTCCAGACTGACAGAGACGACTTCAAGTCATAGTCGGGGTATATATTCTGTCTGAATGGAGGAGCGTTTAGCTGGAAGAGTGTCAAGCAGAGCACCACTGCAGACTCTACAACTGAAGCCGAGTACTTGGCCGCTTTGGAAGCTGCCAAGGAAGCTGTTTGGATTCACAAGTTCATCAGTGAACTTGGTGTTGTACCCTCAATCAAGGGACCGATAGACCTCTATTGTAATAATAATGGAGCTATCGCTCAGGCCAGAGAGCCGAGAGAACACCAGAAGGTCAAACACATGCAACGGCGATTTCACATGATAAGGGAATGGAAATCCGAAGGTGAAATCAGAATTTGTAATATCAGCACGAATGATAATGTGGCCGATCCTTTGACTAAACCTTGCCTTAAGTGAAACACAACAAACACGTTGAGGCAATGGGAATCAAGCACATAAGAGATTGGCTTTGATATTCCCTATACAAGTGTTTTAATTAAACAGGGTTGATTTAATGTAAGACACTATACTGAAACCATTCATTAATGGAGTAATTAATTTTTGTGCAAAATTATCATTCACTCCATTACTATTTAATTGTGGTTTAGAATTAAATAATGAGTCCATTCGATTTACTGAAATATTCAAAACAGGGTATTAAGACCATGTCTTGGATAAAGAAACACCTGTTAAGTGAACATTGAATATTAAATCGAAAAGTATCCCTAATCGAGGTCATCTAACAGATGGACGATTGATGACCGCAATAGATTAGTGTGTAGTATGATTTACAGTACCGTTTCTTGTGCTGGCGAGGACGTGACAGTCATAAATCATTTGCACAGGTATAGTTTAGAACTGTACTGGATAAGACCTATGAGAGTACTTTAAGAAAATTTAAATTTTTTCATAAGTACATTTCTCATTATGGCTATCGGAACTTATTTCCTCAGACCATGAGTACTGTGAAGTTTTCTTGTGTGAGTACTAGGCTCTTTGATGTTTCCAAACGTCTGCCGTAACTGGGGATCATAACGGGAACACTTGGGAGTCTATGTCCTCTTAGTAAGAAGAACTTACAATACAAGACTGGGATTGTCCCCCTACTAACAATAGGGAAAATGTTTTGTTGTTTAAAAGGCCGCTCGAAGAGTGAGACTGTAAAATGCATGGCCATGCTCAGATGGATTTTAGAAATCATCTGCTTATTGACAGTCGAACTCGAAGATCGAGAAACACTTCAGAACGTAATAAGGATGACAAAGAATCTTACCTTACAGTTCATGAAGAAACATTAAGTGACAAAGGAAATGAGCTATACACAATATGCACACTTGTCCGGAAGGACAAGTGGGAGATTAAAAGGAATGGTGTCCTTCCAACAAGTGTATTATTCCAATAGAGGGTTCAGAATTATTACAGAGCTAATTCTTCAGTAAGGTCAAGTGATCGGAATGCCTAGGTGGAGGCCGCTTCCGATCAGTAATATCGAGGTACAATTGATATTACAGCTTAATCTTAACTGAACCCTTCGGGTCGAACCCAATCGAATCTCCGATCCGAGACGTCGAATTAATCCGAAAGGATTTAATGAGTCGATAGAGTTTTACGAATACAGACGTCGGAAATCGAGCCTAGGGCGTCGATACCGAGCGTCGCAAAATCACAAGCAACAAGTATGAGCGTAGCCGTAGCTAGGCTAGGCTAGCTCATAGCATGCCTAGGTGCACCATGTGTGTGCTAGGCGCACCATGGTGTGCTAGGCACCATCGTAGCCTAGGCGCACCTTGGCAGCCCATCGCAAGCTAGCAGCATGCTAGCATGGGTTCCTAGGTGTGCATGGCAGCCATCGTAGGCCACACAGACACCAGCCAGCCCATAGCAGCAAGCAGCATGCTAGCGTGGTGCCTTGGTGCATGTGGTGCCCTATCGCAGCGCACAGGCCTTGCTTGGCACCATCGCAAAGCCTGGCACCACGCACAAGCACCATCGCACTGCCAGGGGCATGCGTGTGTGTGCGTGTGTGCCTCGCAGCCTCGCACACTGCCTCGCACAGCAGCCGCGCTAATGCGTGTTGGCTGGTGCGTGTGCGTGCAATGGTTGGCTAGGTGCTAGGCAGCAGCTCCACGCATGCATATGAGTGTGCGTGTGCGCTTGCCTCGCACTAAGCACAAGCAGTGCTAGGCAGTGGCTAGCAATGTGTGTGTGCGTGATGTGTGTGGGCTAGCGATGTGTGTGAGTAGGTGCGTGGCGCATGGCTGGTGCGTGATGCCTGTGCGACCAGCCAGTGCGTAGCATGCGAGGCCAGCGCCAGCGATGCCCTGCTAGCACTAGCTGTGCTAGCGATGCAATGCGAGAGAGAGATGCGTGGTGCGATAGGCAGTGCTAGGCTGCCAGCAGCAGCAGCGCCTAGCATGGCCTAGCACTAGGCATGCGAGGCTGCTGGGAAGCACCATGCTAGCTGGCTGGGCTGGCCTGCGCCATGCTAGCTGGCATGCTAGCTGGCAGCAGCCCAGCTGCCCATGTGATGGCGGTTTAGGTGAAGGGGTGGGGACCAATCTTGGGCAAGGCCTTGAGGAGCAAGGCAATGGTCCCCCCCCCCACCCACTCATGGTCCTAACCTAACATTCTCTCTCTATTTGACACTTGTTGCATTGTGATTAGCTTTGCTTAATAATTTTTTTTAGAAATAAATTAATTAGCAAAAATGCATTCTCCCACATTGGTGGAGGATGAAAAATCAAGGGATCATTTCCCTATAAATACCAAGCTTGGTATTGGGATTTGAAACAACCTTGAGTGGAATTAAAAAGGCAACTCTAAGAAAAGAATAAACCTTTGTTTCGTAAAACTCATAGTTATTTTGTCCGGGTCTTGACTAACCTTCAAGACTTAGGACGCTCGGGTCGGGTCGAGGGTACGATCCGTCGGAGATCTCGTCTTTTCGGGATTTTGAAGTAAGAGCTCTTTAGGAGCGAAGCACGCGTCAAAGGTATAATTCTTGTCCTTAATCTTGTTTGATTAAGTTTATTATGCTTGTTTAATTGCTTTAATTAAGGGGCGGGTCTTGGTGGGTTTCCTTCCGCGTAGTGTCGGGTCACTACGAAACCTTACAATTGGAGCCATGTTGACTAATGGCGATGCGCCACGTGTCATCAGCCCATTGGGCCACGTGTCTAGGGTAATTTTTACCCTAAACATTTGCCCCTCACAGGTGTTGACGTGGCTGTGCCACGTGGCACCTGTAAAGAACCTTTTTTTTTTTTTTTAATCTTTTAGATTCTGGCTGTTTGGGTGAAAAGGCGGGAGAAGCAGAAGGTGAAGAGTCGGGACTCTTCGCCTTCTGAGGAGGGGCCTATAAATAGGCAAGTTCCCTCCCCGAACCCTCATTTACAAGCTTTGTGAATTTTTTAATTTTCGAGAGCAGCCGGTATTTGAGAGTATTTCTAAGATAAGCACCGCTTGATCATCCGGTTTACAACCGTCTGAGGGGTTTGATAGCAAACGAAACTTGCACCTGCACTTCAGATAACACAGCTGGCTCAAGAGACGCCTGTGTCTTTGCAAGCAATCCCAAGAAATTCTCAGCGACCAAGCGGTTTTCTCCTTCTTTATTTTAGGTACTCTTTTAGGTACCGCCTCTATTCTTTCAAGCTATTCCATGTATTTTTGCTTAAGTCTTTTGTTTATTTTCTCGTTTATTTGTCCCACAGTTAGATGGACCCTTTATACCCCCATCCGGAACATAATAATGAGACCAGTCGGTCTATTAGTACGGCTGAGTCTAGAACTGGAAACACCGACTGTAGCCTCTGGTATTTGCCTTGTTTATCTCCTAATCCGACCGTCTCCGTGTCTGTGCAGGACACAATGGCCAGAACCAGGAAGATGGCTGTGGACCCCAATTACAGAGGCGGTGGCTCTGACGAGTTGCCGCCTGATGAGAGGACCCCTAATGAGACAGCCGTGGGATCGCCCGGAGGTATTCCGAGCACGCCTAGTGATAGCATTCTAGGCTCTGATCAGGGAGGCGGTGAGGAAGCCGCCTCCATAGAACGAAGAAACTTATCTCAAGAGGCCTCCTCCTCCGCTTCTGGCTCTGCTCTCAATCTTGCGGAGAGCAGCTCTAGCTATCTAACGCCATCCGTTGATAACGAGGAGGAGGAGAGACCCTCTTGGCAAACTAAGGGTGATCCTTTGATGATCACCGTCTCTACCAAGGATAGGGCCGTGATGCAGGACAATTTGGCTGATTTCGTCCTCAAACGGCCCCTTGGAACGGGATATAGGATGGTGGTCCCGCCTGCGAAGGGGACAATTGCTTGGGAGGATGACCAGCGCAACGCAAACGGCTGGTTTGGCTGCTACGAGGCAGCATTCTTGGCGGGGCTCCGCTTCCCCCTTCATGAAACAATAAAGGCCATACTTAGGGGGTATGGCCTAGGCATCTGGCAACTCACCCCCAACTCTTGGGTGAATATTCTCGGGTACATCGCCGCCTGCGAAATGCAGGATTTGAACCCCGGATGGGAGGCGTTTGCCCATATGCACTACCTTCATAGGAGCCCAGGCGGCTGGAGAGCCTGGTACACCCTGACCACCTACCCCCAATACCTCATGACGCTTGACAAACCGTTTAAGTGGTCGGACTGGAAGAGCCGCTTCTACCTGGTCAAGGCTCCTACAAATGAGGAAAATAGAGAGTTCCGGACATACAACCAGAAACCTGAACTTTTGGGGCAGAAATGTCGGATGCCCCCAGTGCCAGAGAGGGATAGTGAAGCAATCCTAGACTCCCACTTTTTTGAGCTTGTCCCTTCCACCCTCTCAACCGGAGAAGTAATAAGGGTGCCCAGAAACTGGGTGCCCAAACATGAGTTTCTAAGGGACGAGGCCTTTTTGTCCGCCTGCAGGCTTAGCAACATGTTCGAAAAACGTAGGTTAAAAGCCTCATTCGGCGTTTTTATGCCGGATGACTATTTTCTCTTGATTACAATGCCTGCTTGCTATTGTCTTGACCTTGACCGGACGTATTTGACTTGTGTTTTGCAGAAGAAGCAAAGAACATGTTGCCAACAGATAAAACGCCTGCTAGGAAGGCTTCAGACATCCGCAAGGAGAATCTGGAGAAAAAGCTTGCCGCTCAAGCGGCTAAGAAGGTTAGACCGTCTGACTTTTCTTTGACTTGTTTGCTTTACTCCCGTTTTGCTCAATTCTTCACCTGACCGTTTGTGACTTCGTTTCAGGATGGGAGCAAAACTCCTCGCTCCTTGCAAACGCAGATTCGGCAAAGGCCGACTGTAGTGGAGCCAGCATCTAAGGTGCACAAGACCACATCCACCACCCGGGCCACTACCGGCGGTAAAACAATAAAGTCCCTAGGCGAGTCTACTGCTGAAACGGCCTCAAAGGAGGCCATACCAATAAGGACCTCAACCAGTCCATCTACTGACGGAGGCCAGAGAGGTCTCCAACAACAAGGTACCACCCCCTTCAACCTCGCGCTGCTTGACCTGCCCATGCGGGTTAAGTCTTATTCTCAGTCTTAGCCGAGAGATTCTCCAATCAGCCGGCAATCTATAGGCGGAGCATATGCAGCTTTCTCACCGTCTGTTTCTGGTGCAGATAATTCCCCCCGCTGGCCGGATGCAGCTCAGTATGCCCAGACCATGCTGAAAGCCGTCCCCCGGGACGAGAAGGAGGTGATTCTTGGAATCAACACCTTCAACGCCGACCGTGTAATGGTTGAGCTAGCTGTTGTAAGCTGAAAGTACCCACCCGTCATTTATTTGGGCCGGTTTTTCTACTGATGCCGGTTGTATTGTTGCAGGCACTGCTGCGCGTGGAAGGGCTCAAAAAGGCCTACATACGCAAAGAGGAGGAGGTAAGGAGAGCTAAACGTTCTGCGGATGACGCACATAACGTTGCTGAATATTCAATGATTGTGCATGACTTAGAAACTAAATCTATAATCATGCGATAGGCGGACCAGGTTAAGACCCTCCAAAAAGCCCTCAATGAGTCCAAGGTCAAACTGGACAGTCTCAAGGTGGCGCTGGACAACGCCGAGAAGGAGCTCAAGGAGCATGAGGAGCCCCTCAAACGGCTGGATCAGGCGGAGAAGACCAGCGCCCGCCTGCAACAAGAGAATGACCGCCTGATCAAGGAGGCAGCTGCTGCAAAGGTCAACTTCCAGACCAACCTTGAAGCAGAACAGAGCCGGCTCATTAAGGAGAATGAGCAAGACTGCGAGAACAGGATGAAGAAGGCGTTCTCCATTATCCATCCGGGTACAAACTACAACGTTTGGGAGCTCGCCTACAAATATGCAAATCTTGCCATTCTAGCTGAAGAGGAGGGTAAGCCGGGGCCTGAACCCTATGACAAGTGGGTTGAGGCGGAGTTCAAAAGGATGGAGGAGGAAGCGGCTGCTAACGAGGAGGCAATTGAAGATGAAGTTGCTCCTGGCTCTGTCCCCACCATTGACCCGTCACACCCGGAAGGGACTCAGGCTCCAGAGGAGCGGGTGACTGTGCAGATAGAATAGCAGCGACCTCCCGGCCTGCGCGCCGTGCATTACCTTGTAATCGCGCTGGATGAGTCAGCTTACTCTGCCATTGTATTTTTCTTTGAATATTGACATATATATATATATATATATATATATATATATATATATATATATATATTCCCACCGGCTGTGCCGGTTTTGTTGAATGATTTCTCCTTATTTGCACTTTAAATTTTGTTTAGAAATTTCTTCAAGTACTATTGTCGTTCGGAGCGGAGACGGAGTGGGGTTGGGTATATTGCCCCCCGGATAGGTGACTGGTGGAGCTGAGCTCAGCCAGGTGGCTATCCGTATGCCCCCAGTTAGGGACCGATGATATTTAAACACGTACGACCCGGGTGAGAACGCGACTTTATATACCGAGTAGGTTTTGTTTTTCTAGGTTGTCGGCTGTATGTTTTAGTTAGGTGCTCAAAGCTAGAATTGAGTTAGTATTAACATATTTATCCTGCGCCTACCTCTTCAAAAGGGGTAGACAACGGTTTAGATGTACTGGGAGTACCGGCTGCCTATTTTGAGGCTAGCTTCTATCGGTACTGCTTTTCAAAGAGAAAACCGGTTGTACCTTTGGGAGTGCGAGTCAGCTGTTCTTTGATGCAATGGATCAATCAGGCGGAATTAATCAGCTTAATTTTCATTTATTATACCCGCCTGAGTTTTGACCACTAGAATAATTTACCACCCAGAAGGGAGATGCTCTCTTCAGTGAATTCACCCGTATAGGCGTCACCGGATGTGCCGCTTAGGTAATGCCCAAGACGGCGCATGAAAATTAAATGATGAAAGCCGCTTGTGTTAAGCACAAGACATGGCATATGAAAAATTAAATGATGAAATCCGCTTGTGTTAAGCACAAGACATGGCATAGGTACATAGAAACGTAGTGAACCAAACTGTTTTCATTAATCATACGGTAATTACAAGAGATTTACAGTTCTTAGAAGTAGTACTTTTTTAAGTTGTCTACATTCCAAGTTCTAGGCAACTTCCTACCGTCTGGGGTTTCCAGGCGGTATGTGCCATTTCTAACTTCTTCAAAAATCCGGTAGGGGCCCTCCCAATTTGGGGTTAGCTTGCCCTGCTCGTTTGCCCTACCGGTTGCTTCCATTTTGCGGAGTACAAAGTGCCCTACTTTCAAGGGCTGCTTGTGTACCCGCTTGTTGTAGGCTCTAGTCATTCTCAGACGGTAGACCTCTTGTCGTAAGGCGGCGTTGCCCCTTCGCTCTGGAAGAGCATCCAGGGCAAAACGCATGGCCTCCCAATTGGCCTCCTCATCATACAGCATGACACGGAGAGTTGGTTCATAGTGCTCAATAGGGAGAATAGCCTTAGAGCCGTATGTCATAAGGAACGGGGTTTCACCGGTTGCCCCTTTCTCAGTTGTTTCGATAGCCCAAAGACCATGAGGCAACTCCTCTGCCCATAGACCGCCAGCCCTTTCAACTTTCCTCTTAATGCCGTCTGAGATAATTTTATTGAAGGCCTCTACTTGTCCGTTTGCCTGGGGCCTGCCTACAGACGCAAAGCAATGGGAGATTCCCTGATCCCCCAGCCAGCCCTTGAGCACAGGCGTTTCAAATTGAGGACCATTGTCGAAGACCATAGACATAGGGACCCCAAACCGGGTGATAATGTTTCTCCAAATGAAGGAGATCACATCCTTGGTCTTTATGCCTTTGACCGCTTCTGCTTCAACCCACTTGGTGAAGTAGTCTACGGTGACCAAGATGTAGCGTCGACCGCTTGAAGCAGGCGTGTAAGGCCCCAAGATATCCATCCCCCATTTTGCAAACGGGACCGGACTGTGTATAGTTGTGAGATCCGTTGCCGGACGATGTATCAACCGGCCGAACCGTTGGCACTTATCACACCTCTTTACCAGGTCCATAGCATCCGCCTCAAGAGTGGGCCAAAAATACCCTTGCCGCCTGGTTCTTTTAGCCAAGGATCTGCCGCCTATATGCGAGGCACAAAAGCCCGCATGCAGGTCTTCCAGGACTTCCTTTCCCCTTTCTGGGGTTACACACTTCAGAAACGGTTGTAAGTGTCCCTTCCGGAGAAGTTCTCCTTGGTGCATAACAAAGCTCAAAGCTCGCTTCTTGAGCGCAGCTGCTTTTGAGGGGACATCCGGCAAAGAGCCGTCTGTCAGATAAGCCCGGATGGGATCCATCCAGGTGGCGTTTCGGTCCAAAATTCCAATGGGATCATGCTCTATGCTTCTTTTATCCATGACTTCCCAAAAGACTGTCCTTGGCGCGTCGCAG
Organism: Chenopodium berlandieri; assembly: GCA_034703905.1. Lineage (NCBI taxonomy): Eukaryota > Viridiplantae > Streptophyta > Magnoliopsida > Caryophyllales > Amaranthaceae > Chenopodium > Chenopodium berlandieri. The sequence continues at coordinate 8,361,392 of CM068285.1, forward strand.
GAGGCGGATAATGCCAATTTGGAGAGCGCATCCGCCTGATTGTTTTCAGACCGTGGCACTTGACTCAAATGGAATTCATCAAGTGACACAGCCTCTTCCCTGACCGCCTGCAGATATTTGATCATAGCCGGATGGGTGGCTTCGTAGTCACCGTGGTATTAGCTAATGATCAATTGAGAGTCTGAGCAGGCGTCAACCTTTCTTGCTCCGGCTGCCTTACACATACGTATGCCGGCTAGAAGGGCTTCATATTCTGCTTCGTTATTTGAGGCCTGGAACTTAAACCGCAGTGCATATTCAAACTTATCCCCTTTCGGAGAATGGCAAATAACTCTTGCACCACAGCCATTTGCTGTAGAACTATCGTCTACAAACAACTTCCAAACCTGATCAGGATTTTCCGGTTGCACCGGCCTAGTCATCTCAACAATGAAGTCGGCAAACGCCTGACCTTTCACTGCCCACCTGGGTTTGAAGGTTATTTCCAGGCTTTGCATTTCAACAGCCCATTTAATCATTCTACCGGATGATTCTATGGTAGTCATTGGGCGCTTGAGTGGCTGATCAGTGTATACAGTTACCGGATGAGTTAGGAAATAGGGCTTCAACCGCTTGACTGCTTTGTAGAGGGCCAACCCAAATTTTTCAATCATAGGGTACCGGAGCTCAGCATTTCTAAGGACATGACTGATGAAATACATCGGGAGTTGATTTCCGTCTCTCTCAGCAAGGAGAACAGCACTAAGGGAGTGATTTGAGACGGCTAGGTACATATAGAGAGCCTCCTGGGGCAGAGGGCTCACTAGCCTTGGTAAAGAATGCAGATGCTGCTTGAGCTTCTGAAATGCCGCCTCAGCCTCTTCTCCCCACTCAAACCTTGACCTCTTCCTAATTGCTTGGAAGAAAAAGAGGCATTTGTCGCCACGCCGGCTGAGGAATCTCCCCAATGCCGCCAGGCAACCGGTGAGTTTCTGAACTTCTCTTACAGTGCTGGGTGACTGCATGTCAATTACCTCCTGTACCTTTTCCGGATTAGCCTCAATTCCCCTCTGATCAATCAGAAATCCGAGGAACTTCCCAGACTCAACACCAAAGACACACTTCTTAAAGTTAAGCATGACCTTGTGCCGCCTAAGTGTGGTGAACGTTTCTCGGAGGTCAGCTAGGTGATCCGTTTGTAGCTTGGATTTGACTATCATGTCATCGATATACGCCTCTACATTACTGCCTATCTGATGAAGGAAAACAGTGTTTATCATTCGCTGAAATGTAGCAGGCGCATTCTTCAACCCAAACGGCATCACTGTGTAACAGAATAGCCCCTGATCAGTGACGAATGCCGTCTTTTCTTGATCTTTTTTCCAGAGGGGTATCTGATGGAAGCCTGAGTAGGCGTCCATGAAGGTCATCAAAGCATGACCGGCTGTAGAGTCGACCAGGCTGTCGATCTGTGGAAGCGGGTAGCTGTCTTTTGGACATGCTCTGTTCAGATCTGTGTAGTCTACACACATCCGCCAAGTTCCATTCGGCTTTTTAACCAGGACAACGTTTGCTACCCAATCCGGGTAGTAGCATTGCCGAATGAACCCAGCATCTAACAGCTTCTTGACCTCGGCGGCTGCTGCCTGAGATCTCTCCTCGCCATGATTTCTCTTTTTCTGCCTAACCGGCTTCTTTTTTGGATCCACGACGAGTTTGTGGACAACTAGATCCGGGCTTACGCCTGGCATCTCTTCCACTTCAAAGGCAAAAATGTCTTTGAATTCCTTCAGCAGTTGGAGCAAATCTGCCCCCAACGCCTTAAAAGCAACCGTCCCAACCTTAACGGTTCTGTCGGGCCGGTTGTCGTCTAGGACGACATCAACGCTTTCTCCTGCCGGTTGGGGTCGAAAGTCATCCAACCTTTCTCCGGCAAGTGATTGCTATTGCTTTTCTTTTTTGACGGGTGCCAGTTGGTCCGCCTTTCTTTTCTTACCGGCTGCCCTTGGAGCCGGGACTGCGAGATCGCAGTTATCAACATCTATGGGCTCGCCTTGACCGGTTGTACCCATACTTGGCTTAACGTCAGAGAGATAGCACTCCCTAGCCGTCTTCTGGTCCCCATTTAAGGAACCGACTGTACCATCATCCTTCTCAAATTTGACCAGCATAAGAGACGGGATAATGACAGCCTTAGACTCATTGAGGGTCGGACAGCCAAATATCATGTTGTAGGCAGTCAGTTCCTCCACAACTAAGAACTTGACGACCATGTAGCGTCCTTGCCCCTTTTCACCCAACCGGATAGGAAGGTCAATGCTTCCTACCGGATGCACCACTCCTTCCCCAAAACCAACTAAGGGGTGAGGCGCCTACTGCATGCTGGTGGGCTTGTACTTGAGCTTTGTCAAGCACTGATAGCTGATTAGGTCAGATGAGCTCCCGGTATCTATTAAGATCCGGCCAACCTTCTGGTTGGCAACCTTGCATTCAATGACGATGGGGTCATCGTGAGGCCGTCTGACCTTGCCCCGGTTCTTTTCAGAAATAAGGACCTCAGGAAAGGTGTCTTTCGACGCCTGGCCCTCATCCACTTAGTTGACCAGCTTCCTGATATTGTCTTTTGTACCCCGGATGGTTAGGCCTCCACCGGCAAAACCGCCTGCTATTGTGAAGACAGTTTCTTCATCCGTTTCGGAGTTAGTAGGGCCGATTTTTGCCGTCTACCCCTTGTTTGTTTTGGGGTTGCCTTTGGGCTTTGGCAGATAAGACTTTAGAGCTCCCTCGTCAGCTAGACGGTCTAACAGCCACCTGAGGCTGTAGCAACCATTAGTGTCATGGCCAACATCCTTATGGTATTGGCAGTACTTTCTCTTATCCCTGCTACTGGCGGGGATTTTCATGGCGGCCGGTTTTTGGAGGGACAACCGGTCCTTGATTTCCATGAGAATGGAGGTGCAGTCTTTTGTGAACTCGTACTTGGGGACGTACGGTTCAGATTTTCTTCTTGCCTTCTGGGTCGGCTGAGCAGACCGGTCTGCCGCCCAGATTCCTTTTCTCTTGTCTTCCTTTTTTGCCAGCTGTTGTGGCCGGTTATCTCTCCTGTCAGATTTTTTGAAATTTGACGGTTGCCTTACAGCACAAAGCTCCGTCGCCTGTATATAGGCTTCTGCTTCCATTAATGCCTCTTGGAGGGTGGCTACCCTTTTCCGGACGAGGTCGAACTTGAAGGTCAACCCATCCTTCAGACCCTTGAAGAAGTCTGTGTAAGCAACTTCGTCAAACAGCCCTTGAATCTGAATTCTCATCAGATTGAATCGTCTAACATAGGACCGGAGTCCTTCCTTCTCACCCTGCTGTATTGCCCCAAGATCAAGGCTGGTCTTTTTGGCAGGGATGTTCATTGAGAAGTTTGACGTGAATAAACACGCCAAAGTTCTGAAGTTGTTTATGCATCCGGCTGGTAGATTACCAAACCACCGTTGGGCAATGCCCTTCAGGGTAGCCGGGAAGCATCGACACCAGGCGGCATCATCCAACCCCTATAGATACATAAGGTTGGAGTATGCCATTAGGTGGTCTTCCGGGTTAGAGGTGCCATCATAGGCACCTACCAACACATTCTTGACCTTAGGCGGCTGTGCCGCCTGGGTTATGTCTAGCGAGAACGCCATTGGCTGTTCTCCCAAATTAAGCAGGAGCAGCTGCCAATCCGTGGGTTGGAACGGCTGCTGCACATGACCCCCGAAGAGGCCTGGTGCGGAAAAGGGGGATCCACCCGGTACATATGGCGGACCATATTGTCCCGGCTGGATCACTTTGGGACCAAATCGCGCGGAGGGTTCGCGAGACTGATCCGGTTGGTCTGTTTCTGAGTGTCTGACGGAGACATTGCGAAGCCTGTCAGGGAAGGTCGACGTTGAGGCCGACACAGACAGTTGCTGATTTCTCTTCTCCTGGAGAAACGTCCGGGCATCAGAGAAGGTTTTCTTAGATTCATCCGGCTGTAAGTGCCGGATGGCTTTTCTGTGCTCTGTTTGAGGGAAACAGAGCCTATTTAAGTCGATCTGGGGCCCCTCCCCAACCTTGGGTTTCGGATGGGGAGTGGGCACACGGTCTTTTAGAGCCTTCTTCCCAGAGGATGAAGGCTTCTTGCCCGGCTGACCCTTCTGAGGGGTGGCTGACCGAATGAGATTCTTTATTTCGCCTTTGAAACTATTCATGAAAGTCATGAGTTCGTTTCTCGTGACGGGAGCAGATCCTGCTGCTGCTTGGGCTTCCCCAACCGACATACCGGCTGTGTTGTTGGGAGCAGCTTGATTCTTACCTCGTTCCTTCATTTCTTTGGAACGGGTGCGTTTTGTTCTAAAGGACCCGTTTGGGGCCACGTAGGTGTTGATTTCATAGTCATCACCACTTTCATGGTCCGTCTGGACCTCAGGTTCGGCCATGGGCCGTTTGTCCGGATTAGATGGTACAGTTTCAGAAGTCATCTTAGAAGTACCCTCCCCACAGACGGCGCCAATGTTTCGGGGTTTTCTGATGTGTCCAGCGGGAGAGTTACGATTCCAAGATTGATCTGTCGGTGCCTGTACCTACAAGATCACGAAGACTCTGGTTGGTAGGAGCTTCGCCTTCGACGATCAAATTAGTATACGTACAGGAGGAAAGAATATAGAATAGGTAAAGTGCTTCTCGCGGATTGGGAGAATTCCGCAATTAATATTGCTCGGTAATAGTGTTTGTATTTATGAATGCCCCATTAATGAGGTTTGCCCCACTATTTATAGTAGGGCAGACAAGTCCCCCATGGAGGGTACCAAGGACACGTGTCAACAGGGGATTGGAGCCCTGTTGACTAATGGCGATGCGCCATGTGTCATCAGCCCATTGGGCCAAGTGTCTAGGGTAATTTTTACCCTAAACAAATGTGTTAGGAGTATTCTCACCTAAAATGGAATTTACATATGTCTTACCTGGTTGGGAGGGATCGGCACATGATGGTCTTATTCTTCGAGATGCTATTTCTAGGCCTAACGGTTTGAAAGTTCCAAAAGGTAATTTGATTAACGTTCCAAAAGGTATTATTCGAGATGCTATTTCTAGGCCTAATGGTTTGAAAGTTAGCAATGTAAGATTGACTTAGAAAGAGAGTGGAATTTAATTGATTTTCGTTTTATTTGTCAAGGTTGTTATTATTTATGTGATGGAGGATATACTAATGGAGAGGGATTTCTTGCACCATATAGAGGTCACCTTTATCATCTTAAAGAGTGGAATAAAGGGGTCAGACAACCATTAATCACCGAAGAATATTTCAACTTAAGGCATGCAAAAGCTAGAAATGTGATTGAGAGATGCTTTGGGTTACTCAAGGGAAGATGGGGAATTCTTAGAAGTCCTTCTTGGTTTAGTTTACAAACACATGGTCGCATTGTGCTTGCATGTGCCTTATTACATAACTTGGTAAAAAGATACATGCTTTCAGAATTTGATGATGATGACTTGTATGAGGAAAGTAATGACAGTGATGGTGATGACAGTGATGATGATGATGATATTGAGTATATAACCTCCATTGATGTAACTAATCCCTGGACTAATTTTCGAAATACAATGGCCCAAACTATGTTCAATGATTGGAGGGCTAGAAACCGCAGACTTACTTTGTGATACTTTTTATTTTTGTTAAAGTTTGTTTGTTATATTTGAACTTAAAACTTGTATGTTTATTTCAATGTACTGATTTTTTAATATTAAGTTATGGATGTTGTATTTGTACTCGATATTACTTTCTTTTAGATACTTTGTATTGAATATTTTCTTGGTTAATTTCATTTTTATATATGAAATGTTATCTTTGCATGTTATTATGGATCAAATGTTATAGAAGGATGGATGAAAGTAGTGCTAGTGGAGGTGGAAGGGGGAGAAACAAGCGGTTTTGGACTGTTGAAAAAGATAGGGTTCTTGTATCAGCATTATCAGACCTAGCTGTTGACCCTCACTGGAGGTGTGACAATGGGTTTAGAAGCGGTTACATGGTTCGATTGGAGGAGGTTATCGGTAACGCTCTACTTGGATGTGGTTTGAAGGCTTCACCACACATAGATTCTCGACTGAAGACACTTGTAGCCAAGTTTAGGGCTATTTCTCAAATGTTAAACACGAGCGGATTTGTTTGGGATGATGAAAGAAAAATGGTTTCTGTTGAAAGAGCTGTTTATGACGAGTACTGTAAGGTATGACAATTTATTTAAAGTCATTTTAATAATGTTTGAGATACTTAATGATGTTATATTTGATTATTATGAGCTGTTTTGTCTTTGGCAGAGTCATTGAAGTTGCAAAAATTTATAAGGAGTTTCCTTTCCGCACTTTCAAGAACTGCAGAATATATATGGCAAAGAATATGCTACTAGTAAACCATCCGAAGGTTATGTTGAAGCAATTAACCATTTGGTAAAAGTTGCCCCTTCGCAGGTTACACTGGATTCAAGTGATGATGAGAGACCCCGTGATTCTGGCACTGTTAATTCTCCTCCCTTAAAAAAAATCAAGACTGAAAAAACTGCAAAAAGAAGGAGAAAAAGTGATGGTGCTGGTAGTTCGAACGGGTTGACCAACTTACAAACATTCATGAAAGATATGAATGTTCATCTTTCCACTATGGCTAATGTAATGGCAAGCACTAATGAACGTGAACAAGATACACATGAAAGAGAGAAAAAATTAGTGCAGCAGAGTGAACAAGTGCTAGAGGAACTACTCTCTCTCTCTCAATATAGAGGGTGTCACTCCTAAACAAGTGTTTGAAGTTGCCGAAGATCTAGCTTCGAAACCACACAAGCTTATGATATTTTCAAAGTGTCCAGACGCTCTGAAAAGTAGTTATGTTAAGAGTTTTATTAGGGAAAACGATAATGCTTAAAACTTTTGTCGTGGTTACCTCGTTTGTGTTGAATTAGGTGTTATGAACGTTGGTATGTTTAAAACTTTTGTTGTTGTTTCGGAACAGTATTTTTGGTATGACTAAAACTATCGTGGTCTGTGAACAATATTTTGGTATTATTTTCACAAAATATGATATGAAACAAGTCTATTTTGGAATATTACAAAAAAATATGGAAAGTATATTTTTTTATGTTACAGGTAAGGTAACTATGGAAAATATAAAAATAGCATCACTTTTTTTTCATTTTACAGGTCTAAAATTCCTGATTTGATTCCGTAGTTTGAACCAAACAGCAGCAAAGGGAATCAATGAATAGTTCATTCCGTTTCCTAGGCACAACCAAACAACTTGTAGAGATTAGGGGAATTCCTTTCCTTTCTCCTACATTTATTTTCTGCATTCAATTCCAATTCCCCTGTGTACCAAACGACCCCTTATACTTTTAGGAGATTCTGATTTGTAATATTCCTGCCTAACGTTTTTAAAATAAAAAAAAAACATCCTCCTATTTCTCAATTTTAGAGGAACAATTAGCGCATTACCGATTTACCGCACTAGATCTTTTCACTTTTACACTGCACCTTCTCTCTCTTCTATTAGCGTTCTCTGACTTCTCCATCGAAGCGGCTTCTGATCTTCTCCTCCATTGAAGCAATTTCTGAGGTAATAATTTTTTTTGTTAATATTCATTGAATTTCAATCCCAAAATCTAGGGTTTTGTTTCACAATATCGTTGATTCAATTGTCAATTTAGTCGATTTAGGGTTCTTATTAGGCGGATTATTGGACTGTTGGCTATACTTACTGAAGCTATGAATATTTATAACGAACAATTTTGTTGCTAGAATTTTGTTATGTGCATTGTACGTTGATATTGTAAGCGAGAAGATTTAATGTGATTTTTTTGACCCTAATTTGATAATTGAGTCAAATTTGATTGCTAATGTGTTGCATTGTTTGAGCCTAATTTAGTCCACAAGCGGAGCCTTGTAGGGGCAATTGGAGCCCGAGCTGTGTGTTTGGGTTTTGAGGTTGGTCGAGTTTCAGCTCAAGCCGAGCCTGCCTAAACTCTATTGAACTCGCGCCAAATCTCTTCTTAATCAGGCTTGGCTCTAAGGTTTAGCACCCAATGAACCCCTCTTGAGGATTTTATTATTAGCAAGGGATCAATAGTCAATACCATTGAGTCACTTCAACCAATCAGCTTAAATTTGCACGTAATAGTTTTTAGCCCGATAATGTTAGGATGGAACTACGAATATGGGCTTATTCTCCCCAGGGGCTATAGGATTGCCCAATGCAAGGCAGATTAGAGTATTGGTTAATGGCAATAGGCTTGCTATTTCCCCGAACTCCGAAACAGACTCCAATGGGCCTGAATTTCTATCATAGCCACAGAGCAGTCACCTCTCCTGCCCTAGCTTAGGGATGTGCCTGTTATAGACAGATATTGGTCGAATCCTAAAGTTATATGAATATCATTTTCTTCGTTGCTTTTCTCATATGTTAGCTGATTTCAGACTGGCTATTCATGTGCGAATATTTGATTATTGAATCAAATATCCCTAGAATTATGTATTTTTCGAGATAATTGAATATGAAATTAGACCTCTTTTTTCTGGTCTATCTCTCGTAGTTGTATTCAAGGTTGTTAGCTGAGTTCATCTGATTAACTTATCTGATCATAAAAAAGTTTAACTTGTGTGAATATTATAAATTTGAAATTGACTTTTTCTTGTTGTATTTTGCGTGAGCTTAGTTTCCTTGCAGGCATGAAAAGTTGTTTTCTTACTTTGGTGTTGTTCAAATCTATTGTTCTTAATGAAATGTTTAACCTAAAATTAATGACTTTACATGTGTAGTTGTTTACCTGTGGCAAGATGATAATCATGATTAATGTTAGTTTGAGAACCATTATTGATATTAGTATGAGAATCATGATTTATGTTAGCTTGAGAACGACAATTGATGTTAGAGTCTCATGCCTTTGCCTCAAGTTAAGGCATTCAACCATTCCTCTAGTATTCCTTTGCTTTCACATCATGGTTCTATCTATGGTGCTCTCTTGCTCCCCTGTACCACAATGTTTGGCCCGTCATTTGCCTTGATTGTCCCTCAATATGACAAGGTGCTATGTTCTCCATTTAAATTTCCCTTCTGGGTCCATCATCTTGCTCACTTATAAATGTTGATGCTGTAAATTAATTGTTGATTTATAGTTGTCATCATCCTGTGTTCCTGGATTGTTTGTGGCTAAGTATATTTTCAACTTCAGTGTTTGTCACCGTTAGTGTATGGGTTGGTATGATTGTTCATGATGCAGAGTAAAATATTTTTTGCCCGGATTGCCAATTGGTATATTTTGTTTTCCACATTTTATTACTTGTTGCGACTTGAGAAAGAATAAGATTTTGAAGTTTGATGTTGAGCTAATTTTTTAGTATTGATGTATAATGATATATTGGAGGGGGCAGATTCTGCTTTCATGGATTGGTTTTCTTTCTCTTGTTAGCTTGAAAAATCAAGGGTATAGAGGGCTTGCTAAATTGTTGTGATTATTTACAAGTTTCTGGATACTGTTTCTTTCTCTTTTTATTTGAAAAATTAACGGTTTACAGCTTGCTAAGTGATTGTGATTATTTACAGTTTCTGTTATTCTGTTGAATGTAGGCCGCTAATATTTTCTTGTTTGAAAACTGGAAATTGTACCAATAACTTACACAAAAGTGAAGGGGATGGCTGTTGTCTGTGGTTAGCTGGTCTTGATTTTCTATACTCTTATCTTTCTTCTTTTTAAGGCCTCTGGATCTGGTTTGGTCCTTTTATGTTATGCACTAGTCATTAGCTAATTGCCTTGTGCTTGGTTGACTTCTCTGAGGCTCTTGCTAAATTTTATTACTTCTTATTGCAAGCAGGATGGCAGAGCAAGAGGCTCCATTTTTCCCAAGGGAGAAGATTCTTGAGAGGCAAAAGTATTTCCAAAGCGTCCAGAAGCATACATATCTAAAAGGACCCCTCGACAAGGTCACCTCTGTTGCCATTCCTATTGCTCTTGCGGCTACATCATTATTCCTGATTGTAAGTCGTTTTTTTTTAAGTCTTATGTATTTTCATTTTAGTTTTAAGAGAACTTCTGTGCTTCATGTCCTCAGTTCTCACTTTTGGTTCTGTGTCACTTTTCACTTTTTTCCTTCAGGGTAAAGGGATCTATAACATGTCTCATGGAATTGGGAAGAAAGAATGATGAGGCAATATTGCTTATTGGCTGCTAATAGGATTGGCTATGACTTGATAATTATGTTGAAATATGCTTTCAAATTGTAGTCATTTCAAAGTTCCATTGGCTGCCTTTTTGACAATAATACATTAATTCATGATAATTGTATTATTACTGTTGGATGCTGTGTTTTTCTTTAAATTGTGTACCCATCAGGCCTTTTGACTCTGGTGCTGCATATTGCTTGGTATTGAAAAGCAATGCTTTTGTGCTATTTGTACATTTGTTTCTGATTTCGCCGAGAATATTTTTTGAATCATTGGTCTTGAGTCATTTGTAGTTTGCTCCAAGTCTGCATATACAGTATCATGTATTATTGTAGGAGTAGTTTTTTACTGGCAGATTATGCAGAGAAGCTTCATTGCCATTTTATCGTGATCTGTAGGATTGTTGTGGTAATATATGAGAATTTTGGTGTGTGTTGGCATTGGGAAGTTTGCCCTTGGAAAAAGTGGAATAATGTATCGAAGAAACAGGGTATTGATACCTTTCTCCACAGTTCATCTATATGAAAGAATAAGTTCTCACACTGTAATTGACTAGACTAAAATGTTGTTAAGGGCATAAGGGGAGGCTGCTCCAAAATACGTGAGTAGCAGGGAAAAAAATAAATAAAAACTGTAGTCTTTATAATTTGCTAGATTAGTAATTATGATTTGCTAGATTACTTGTAAAATTTTACATTAGTCAACTAGTTTGATTTTCAATGATGACAAGTTTGATAATTAAAAGGAATAATTGTCAAGAATAAAATGACCTTTCACTATTCTTCTAATAACAAAACGACATTTTGATTGTTTGGAATAAAACAACCTTTGATATGCATTTGCTCAAAATAGAACGTGACTGGCTGATAACCTGTTTAATAAGTTAAATGTGATACTGTTGTCATGTGATTAGTCAATTTTTATTTATTTATTATTTGCAATTTTCTTATAATAAATTTGATTCTATTTATGAAAAAAAAAACAAAAAAACCAATAGCCCCCACCCCACAACCGCCTAACCACCGCTAGCCGTTACCCCCACCCACCAGCCCGGCCGAAACCCCAGGCCCTTACCACCACCCAGTCACCCATCACCAACATTGAAATCCAATCCACCACAAGCCCTCAACTTAACCTCGACGGATACCACCCTATCCCCTAACAGGCTGAACCCCCACCCTACTCTTCCACCTTGAACTCGAAAAGACGAAACTCCTACCCCCAGCCCTCTACGAACCCGAAACTCCCCCGTCGAAACCAATCGACCACCAACCCTTACCCCCACCATATTTAAACACCCATCTAAAATATCAGCCGGCGTTGCGAGGAAGCGAGAGGGGCTTTGGGCACTGCGGGAATCGGGAGTAGGATGGGGATGAGGCAAAGGGGCAGGTGCTGGTGGCGCTGAACTGGGGAGAGGGGAGAGGTTGTTAAAATGGGGAAGGGGTTGAGCTAGCTGATAGGAAGGGGAGGGTTTTTTTTTTTTTTTTTTTTTTTTTTTTTTTTTTTATTATTATTATTAAGGGTTTTTTTTTTATTAAATCATTTTATTTAAAAGAAATTTGTAAAAAAATAATAATAAAATCCTAAGAAATCGCAATGCTATACGTGTCGGTTTAACCTATAAAACAGGTTACCAGTTATTTATTCTATTTATAGAAGATGCATGTCAAAGGTCGTTTTATTCTGAAATAATCAAGGTCGTTTTATTTTTAGAAGACTGATGAAATGTCGTTTTATTCATGGCAATTTTTCCTAATTAAAATGATAGTGATTGTTTGGTTGGCATGAAAAATCAAATACAACTTCATAGGAAATGAAAGATAAATTTTGGTATTGTTTGGTTGACGAAACCTTACATTAAATCAACTTTATCATTATATTTTTTTTGGACAAAACTTTATCATTAATTGCAATAAAGAAATTACGATAATTTGGGGTAGCGCGTGCAACGCGCACGATCCCACAACTAGTGTATACTAAAAGATTTCGCTATTATATACTATGATAACCAATAGTTTAGATTATGTGAGATTTAATATTTAAACTATTCAAACTGTGCAATTGCACGGCCGGTACTATACTAGTATATATACTAAAGCTAAGTAATACCAGAATTATCCCTAAAGTACACATGTCGCATTCACAACAAAAAATATCCCGCCAAAAACTTTTATTTTCCTTTTATTTTTATCCTTTTTCCTTAAAAAAATCTTCAACTTAAACATCCCAAAAAAAAATAGAACATTAACAACAACTATGAACAATTTTTTTTTTTCTTTGCTTTATACATAAATAAGAAAAGTCAAATAAACATTTTTTTTTTGAACAAAGATTGATTCATAAATAAAAAGTCATACGACATCTACAAAGAGATTTATATCTAACAGATACATGACAATTGAATCAAATAAAAACATCCTTTCAGCAAAACTACGATCGTTGTCGCAAAATGTACATTCTTTATACCCTTTTTCACATTGTTGTGATTTACAGCCTTCTTCGACTAGGGGTTCTATCGGGCTGTTATAGCAGTGAAGAAAATTATCGCCTGATTCGTCTGATTGTAATCGAAAAATTAACCTCTTTTTCGATCCTACACAAATCTTTATCCATGAAATAACCCTACAACAATCCATCAAACAAAAAAACAAATCCTCCTTCAAAAGAGAGAAGAAAAACCTTTTCTTTTGAAGGAGAAAAATCCTCCTAAAGAAGAAGAAAAACCCTTCCTTTCGAGGGAGAAATGTTCTCCTAGAAGAGCTAGAATTATTATAAATCTAACACAAACAAAAACAAAGTTTGGGGCTTCCATCGGTTAAAATCGATGGATACCACTCCAAAATTCAACAATGAAAGCTAGGGTTTTTAGAGAGAGAATAGGAGAGAGAGATTAGAGAGTGTCAAGTGTAGAGTGATAAATTTTTTTTAGAAAAGTCAGATAAACTAATTAAAAAATATTAAAAATAACGAACACCGTCGTAGAGTCATAGTAAATAGTAAATAGTAATTTTTTACCCTTTAAATTTCTAAATCAATTTAACTGAAATTTATTGTTGCAAATAAAAAATCACCATAAACTAAATTTTTTTTAATTATATATTAAGATTAGAAAATCTTCTATAATCCCTTGAATCTTCATTCGTGAATCTATAAAATGAATTGATCATTTGCTACTAAAAAAAGGAATTCCAACTCAGTTATAAATTCAGAATTTGTCAGCAAAGTACAAAAATAGAAATACTCTATATTAACATATCTCATTTATAATAATAATATTAAGTGTTATAATTTTTTAGTGAATATCCGAGTGTTTCTTGGGCAAAGAACTAGTATTATTACATTTTTAACAATGGGATGAAGATAAAGAAAAAGCACAAAACTATATTAAGGTTAGAATTGTCCAATTATATAACATTTTTTAAAGTATATCGATATGTATGTCTATAAAAAGAGCATAAATTTTTTTTTATTGGTTTGTTATAATAATTTTTTGAGTAGTAATTTATGAAATATCGTCAAGTGATATATTAATCAACTTTTATAAATATAAAATAAAATTAAAAAAAGTAACTTCTCTCTTTATTAATGACGCTGACTAGGACGTCATTATCTCTGGTAAGAAATTTGAATTTATTGGTAATGTAATATGTTTGTTTGGTAATGACAGTAACGTAATATATTTTTTTTGGTAACATGGTAGTATGGCGTAAAAAAAAAATTTTCCACCAAGAAATCCCACCTACTTGTACTACATGGCGCCAAACACCCAAATTCCCACCTCCCCCCAATTTTCCCTCTCATTTTTTGGCTTATGATGAGTAGATAGTTTTTAAGTGGTGTTGTATGCTTGGCCCACATACAACCATTGTATATGTAGCATCACTCGCCCATGTACTCCCATTGATAGCCCTCTAATTTAGTGGGCATTGATTTTCTCTTTCTTATTTTTACTCTACTGCCAATACAACTACTAAATTAATGAATTAATTAATTAATAATAAATGATTACATTATTTAATCATCATTAATAAAACATAATTATTAATTATTAATGTTAATTGTGATCTAATTATCGTTAATTAAGTAAAAAAATGATAAGATGATACAATAACATATTATATGACAATACAATAACAAATATTTAAAATACAATGATACATAAGCTGTTACAACATTTCTAAGAATAGAAAGCATGATTATATAAATAAAGATAATGCTAAAATTTCAATAATAATACACTACTGTAGATTATTATGCCTATTAATTACTACCCCTACACTTGAGCCACAAATGTTCCACTAAATCTGACTTCAATGCTCTATGCATATCTTTATCATGAACACAAGCTCTATTACACATGTAATTATCCAAACTTGCAATTCGATTTTCACTATTTTGGAATTGGAAGGAACCATTATTATTTTTCTTGCTTTACGATGAAGGTGATTATTGATTATATTCAGTCGATCATTATTTTGCAGAATATAACTAGAATATTGTATGAAATTAGGTTCCATATTAGAGTTGTGATCAATGGGAAAATTAGAAGGTTGAACATTTGGATTATTTTGTGATGATTTTTTGGATTTTGTGGGATTTTCAATTATTCATCCCCTAAGAATATTATTTTGGAAAAATTGGTTTTAATAATCCCAACTTTGGTAGATTTTCCTTAAATAATCACAACTTTTAATTATTCTAAAATAATCCCAACTTATATAGGTATTTTCTTATAATAATCTAAACTTTTGTTTGTGTAATACATAATAGTCTCAAAAAGGATCAACAAAAGCAACAAAAATAACACTTCGGATTATTTTAAGAAGATACATGTATAAGTTGGGATTATTCCAAAATAATCAAAAGTTGAGATTATTTAAAGAAAATCAGCCAAAGTTGGGATTTAAAACCAATTTTTCCTATTTATTTTCACTAAACTTGAAATTGAACTTGTTTGGGTCCAATTTACTCTAATTCGGCGGTCCACAAATGATCAAATTAAAAGCGCAAAGAAGGTTCAACTCTGCTCAAGCATGCCCATAAGTCAAAGAAGGCCCAGTCATCGTGGCAAGCCCACATGGCTAAGAGGCCCATTATTAAAGCTATTTAAGTAAGGTATAAAAGTTTTCTCTCCCCCCCCCCCTCAATTTATTCACATTAAGGCTCAAGCAATTGATACTCTTGTATAGCTTTCTCTTCCTAAACACTGTACTAACTTCGGCATCGGAGGGGCCTTCCTCGGCACCACCCACGAGGCCAATTTATGTGTGTTTGCTGACCAGGAATCCCTCGTAACTTGTGCCGAGTCTAGTCTTCAGCCCATAAGAAAGGTCCATCCGAAGGACCCATTGTTTGCATTCGAAACAATTTGGCGTTGTCTGTGGGGAAGACAATAAAAAACAAGCTAAAAATCGATTCACTTAGCAATATGACTAAGAGCGCGAAGAAAACTAACCCTTCCTCTTCGACTACGAAGAAAGGACCTTCTTCCTCTTCGTGTTCAGAGGCTGCCTCTTCCAAGAAAGCCTCACCTGAGAGACCATCTCACAACACTACTCAGTCGTTGAGCTATCGCCGGCCGAGTCAGTCGAATGCTAAGAGTCCAACTCCTAGCCGCCATTCACAGTCTCACCCGAGGGGGACACCCCAGACGGGTTCCACTTAGAAAGAGGTGGCAAAAGCCCTTGCGGTCTTTATGGACTTCATGAAGGCCTAGGAAAACCAACAGTTCCCGCCTCATGTCTCCTTGGTGCACGTTGATACAATTAAGCAGCCGATAAACCAGAGAAGGAGAATAGGTCAAGAGGATGGAGGACGAACTGCATTCACAAAGAACACGGGGAGCATTGGGAAGAGGATACTTGGAATCTGAGTGGGAAAGAAAGAGAAAACCCCAATTCTTCGAGGAACCCGAAGATCGAAGCTTCAAGAGCAATAACATCGCGTCTGTGCGAACCAAAATTATTCGCCGAAACGTTCACGAATGTATCAGCTCAAGGGAGGTGAGCATTCACAGCCGCCTGACGTTCCTTCATGAGAGTTAGCACTACCCTTCACAGTCCCAGCCGAGGACGAAAACCACTTCCACCTCCCAGAGAGGGGGAAGCGAGGTCGCTACGGCTAGGACCAAAGGGAAGGCAATAATGACGCCTTCCAAGTCTCCATTTGTTCCGTGGATCCTGGAAGAAAAAGTGCCAATGGTGAAGATCCTCGCCCACATTACTTATGACGGGACTTTAGATCCGAAGGAGCATATAGCCTCCCACGAGCGGCATATGTACCTGAACCCCCTATCCGAAGCAACCTGGTGCAAGTACTTTCCTACAACTCTGAAGGGAGTAGCACAAGCTTGGATTACCAAGGGGGTAGAAGAGGGGTCAATCACCGGATGGGAGGACCACTCCCACTAATTTAAGAGCAAATTCTCCATGGCAAATCGCCGAGAGAAAACCACTGCTGAGCTCATGAGCCTTCACTAGGGAGACGAAGAGAGTCTCCGAGACTACTTAACCCGGTTCAGCAACGAGTCCTCCAGAATCACAAATCTAGACCAAGGGCTAACTGTTTTCGCACTGCGGAATGGGTTGCAAGCCGGGAAGTTTCTCGACTTCATGGTCATGCATACCCCCCATACCTTGGAGGAAGCCCTCTGATGAATTCATTTTATATAGTATTTTATCCCCGTCCCGTGATCATAGTTAGGAGTATTTTTGGCTCTTTAGAGTCAATTTTATTACTAATATGCGTTTTCTAGTGTTTTCGTAGTTGTGGTATTATTCTACAGGAAACTGCAGATTTGGAACATTTTCCGGCATTTAATGGAGCCACCGCGAGCATTGGAGTTGAAACGTATTTATATGATCGTGTTTAGAAGCCCAAGACCGTAATTGATGATTTAATCCGGTGATTAAGGGCTCAATGAGGAAATTTGGAGCTTGGGCAATTCGATCCAAGAAGGATGACGAATTGGGCTAAGGTAACGAGGCCCAAAGGACGAAGAAGTGTAAGCCCAAGTATCCGCCCGGCCGGGCAGTGCTCGCCCTAAGGCGTGCCCGGCCGGGCGAGAGGAGAAGGTCCGGGCACGCTTCGCCCGGATGCGCGCCCGGTCAGTACAAAAGGCGCGCCCGGCCGGGCGGTGCCTCGCCCGACCGGGCGCGTGTTTTATTAAGATGTTTTAATTTATTTTATCTTTCTCTTTATTTAGCTTTAAGAGTTTAGTATAAATACGCTTTTGTTAAGTGAGTTTAGGGGCGTCTTTGACACGGACGACTTTTCTTTCTCTCTTCCTTTCTCTCTCCTTCTTACTTTCTCTCTCTACACTTTATCTCTCTACACACTCTTGATTTATACAATTCATTATTTCCTTTAATTTTGGTGACGATTTCTTCCCTCTTTACTTTCAATAATTTAATTGCTTTAATTTAATTATGCATTCCTTGATCACTATGATTAGTTTAGATTTAATTATGTGTGAGTAGATTTTAATTCTAGGGTTGTGGGGATCCATGAATAATACGAAGGGGTAAATTTATTATTGTTAATTATTGATGATTGATTAATTTCCTATTGATTGATTTAATGCTATGCAATTAGATTTGCGTAGATTTAATTGTATGAGTTTTGCAATATTGATTCGAGATTCGAGAGATGAGAATTGATATTTAGGCTTAGTTTCAATAGGCATGTTAATCTATTAATGGTTAGGTCGAGATTCGAGAGATGAGATTTAATACCAGTAGATTAATTATGTGATTATAATACGTAGCGACAGCCCTTTATAATCTGATTAATTTATGCATTGATGATTGATTGTATGTTTTACCCTAGAGTTTTATTTATTGGTGAACCTATACCCTAGAGCTCTTTATTATTGATTATTCCTTTGATTTATTTGCTTAGTTTTATTATTAGTTTAATTCACACAAACACAATTTGGTTACTTAATAATTTAGATTATAATTATTAATTAGGAATAAAAGAACACTGTTTCCCTGTGGATTCGACCCTACTTCCTATCTACTTTAGTTAGAGGACTTAGGTAATTACTTTTGATTAGGTGATACGACTAGATCCTGTCACCCTCACGCTTCGGATAAATACATTCGAGCCGAGGAGTGGAATAACACCAAGTCCCAACCCCAACCGGGGACTAGCAAAGTAAAGGGACATCAGTTCGAAGGCTAGAGCTAGAAGAAAGGGAAGGCTAAAGCCTCAGAACCTTCTTCAGCACCTGAGCCGAAAAAAGAGAAAACCTCATTCTTGGGGAAGTACGAATCTTACACTCCTCTCGCTCTTCCGTGTGCTAAAATTTATAGCATCACGAAGAACAATGAGAAGTTGAAAAAGTCGAGGGCACCACCATCGTGGAACCAAAGCAAAAACAAAGAAGCGTGGTGTGAATTCCATGACGCTCATGGACACAACACCGAGGAGTGTATCCAGCTGAAGGATCAGATTGAAGATCTGGTTTGAAGGGGATACCTGAAGAAATACCTCGCGGACCGTCGCGAGGAGAAGAAAGCCGAGCAAGATACTCAGCTCCAGCTTGATTATAACAGGAAGAAAGACAAGCCGCGGAATAAAGAAAATCCTGACATCCTTGTCATCTCGGGGGGGACGAGCTACCGCAATGCTCGCAAAAGCCACCTGAGGAGTTTAACTTGCCAAGTCAACTATGCCTCAGTTCGAGGTCCCAAATCTCCGGTGCTGAACATCACGTTCACAGCCGAAGACTGCCGGGGATAGTGTACCCCCATGAGGACCCACTGGTTATTATCACGGGTATAGCCAACCACAATGTTTGGCGAACCCTTGTAGATGAT
Source organism: Chenopodium berlandieri (assembly GCA_034703905.1). Taxonomy (NCBI): domain Eukaryota; kingdom Viridiplantae; phylum Streptophyta; class Magnoliopsida; order Caryophyllales; family Amaranthaceae; genus Chenopodium; species Chenopodium berlandieri. Next base: position 8,380,415 of record CM068285.1, read on the forward strand.
TGTAGCACAGCAATCATCCTATTTCGAGATGCGTACGACCGCCTGAAGCTTTAGACCAAGGACTCGAGTCCAGTGCCCTACCCAATCACTGGATTCAACGGTTCTTCTGCTTACCCTGATGGAAAAATCACTCTCCCTGTGACCATCTGCCAAGACGAGCAGCAAGGAGCATCATGGCCGAATTCTTGGTCATTGATGTCCCATTGGTCTACAATGTAATCATAGGGAGACTCATGATCCATCAGATCCAAGGAGTCATCTCCACATATCATCAACTGATGATGTATGTATTAGATGAAGGCTTCGCCGAAAGGATCCAGGGGAGCCTAGAGGCTGCCCAAAAATGCAATTACAACCTCGTCAAACCCTCGAAGGATCACTAAGAGGATGAAGACAGAGATGAGAAAGAAAAAGAAAAGGACCGAAGCACTAAGAAGCAGAAAGGCTTAAGTGCTTCGGCCTAAGGGACCACCCCCAAAGAAAAAACAATGGGGGGAAAGACTTGGACATCATTTGAAGCAGCAGACTCAGCGACCAAGACGAAGTTCGGAAAATCTACAGACATCGATAACAGGCCGGACAACGAAGAGTCCGGTTCCAAAGCAATGGAGCTGGACCACCATACTAAGTCAATCGAGTTGACCGAAGGAGACCCAGAAAAACTTATAAGCATTGGGCTCGGACTTAATCCGAGTATCCGAGTTGAGCTTATCCAACTCTTTCGGGACAACCAAGATGTGTTTGCCTTCTTAGCTGCTGACATGCCTGGGATTGACCCGAACCTCATCTCTCATAAGCTGAAAGTCGACCCTAGCTGTCGGCCTGTCAAGCAAAAGAAGCGCAATTACACCTCTATAAGAACCGTGAAATCACTGCTGAAGTCAAAAAACTTCTGGATGCAGGCTTCATCGAGCCTTGCAAGGCCGCGCCTTGAATCTTTGCTCCTTTTCCTCTTGCTTGGTTCTTTGCTCCTTTTTAGCTTCAAGGCTACTTCTAATGTAATTTTTCGGCCTTCTCTCGGGTCATCAAAATCGAGGAACGTGTCAAGTACCTTGACAAATAGACCAAGAGAGAAAAGAGTGAAAGATCACATAGAAAAGCACGCAAATCAAGCTAGAAATCGAGTAAAAAGTGCATTATTCACAACTAAGGACTAAAAACATAAAATAAAACAATATTAACTAAAAAAAGACTAAACGTACTAGAAATAACAAATAAACCTAAAACTAAGGGAGAAAAACACCCTAAAATGTGTCATAAATGACACTTATCAAATCACCCTAAGCTTAACTCTTGCTCGTCCTCGAGCAAGACAAAAACAAAAGAGAAAGATTTATTCAAGCAAGACTAGCACACTAAAGGAGACGAGAATGTACACTAACTCACTTTTGTAGGAATCACGGTCAATTTTCGCAACTAAAGACAAGCGCTTTAAACCCCTAGATCGCTTTAGAGGATGAGTGTGCTCTCGTGAAGGTTTCCTAAGAGTTTAACCCACAAATCTTGACAAAAACAAAGCAAAACAAGGCAAACATAAAAAGGAAATCAAAAGAAAAGGAAAGAAAACAAATGTTCATGAATGGACTTTTGCAAATGAACAAGCACAAATGAATGCCAAACTTTCTAAATAAGTAGAGGGGTGCACATTTCAAGATATCCAAGGTTGATTGAAACATAAGAAATGCTAAGCATAGAGAACTATAGAACTCAATTCACCTTTCGTCCCAAATGATCTTACCGCGTTCTCCCTACTAGTTTCAAATCTACCTCTAGAGAGCATCTCAATGATTCCTCTAAGGAACCGGAAAAGAAGAGATTTTAGGGCTACTTGACATCTTGACTATGCAAACCGCTCCATAAGCTTGACTCCCATCTCCCCCCACCGACTCGTGACTCAACCACAAAGGTCAAAAGGTCTTTGAAGAGTTGTAACGTATGGGCAAAAGGGGTAAAGGTAGGCTAAAAAAATTTGAAATTGGTGGTATACCTAATTGTGAAGCATAAGAATGACCAATTCTCAACACCATAACCAAGATATCACCAAAACTCAAACAAAAATACCAACACCCCCAAGCTTATTCAAAGGAAAATCACGAACACATATACTAAAAGCATAGACACGCTTCCCCCAAGCTTAAATGGAGCATTGTCCTCAATTCTCTAAACTAGGGAAATCATAACTACATTTAAATATTTTTGTGCTTTTCATTTTTTTCTTCTTTTCTGTTTTTATTCACTTTATTGCTTTTTCCTCGCCTCTTTTGACTATGGACGGCTTTTTCAAGTTTACATTTGCTTTTATTCACAAACTTATACACAATAAATATTTGCTATACATAATGAGCTCATAACTTCAAACTATTGCACTTAAAATCACCAAACAAACTCATCACCACTAGCTTCACAAAAACTAAATATGAAAAGAATGAAACAAATGGTATGAAGTCTAGTAATATGGCTAGAAAAGAAGGTATAAGGCTCAAATGGTTAGCAAGGAGGGAAATGTAAACTCAAAAGCAAAAATATAAAATCGAAACCTAAAAAAGCAAAAATAACCACCCCGAAAAGATGCCTTTGTCCTTCCTAAATGGTTCAGTCGCGATCTCGCGAGATAAAAGTCAAGTTCTAGATAAATTAAGCGATAGTCAAGGATCCATGTGCCACTCATGCAAAATAGGTAGAAGTCTAGAGAAATGGAAACCTCACATGGTTGTAGCAAAAACTCACTTTCGCTTCAAATTCACTATAGGAAGCAACTCCTTCTTACCACAAGCAAGTAGACTAGGGCTTCAGGGTCCCAAAGTTCTTAACATACTACCTTAGCATACTATATCCTAGAATCAACCCAAGATATCTCAAAGTGTGTAAACCACTACTATTTAGGAAGAAAAACATTCAAGAACAAAAACCCAAAAGTATTATGTCCAAAACAAGAACAAAAGAAAACGCATTGCAAATTTACCTTGATAGAAACGAAAATCTATTCGGAATTTTTCAAAAAATAAGAAAACACATGGAAATGCATATACTCAAGTGTATGGCAAAAATGGACTAACATTCTACCCAAGCATGATAGAATACCCTCCTACAAGCTTGAATGAGACAATACACTCAAATCATAAATCATAAAATCCATGGGAGGGGCAAAGAAAGAAATCAATCCAACAAACCAACACATGTCCACCAACCAAGCCACAAAAAGTTAGAGAGAGGGAAAAGGAAGGATATTACCGGATTTGAGAAAAAATTGCAAAAGCATTCAAAAAGACCCGAAATATTTACATATGAGCCACAATCTCCAAAATTATGTCTTGAAATCCATATGATAGGAAAGAAGGGGTAGAACTTCCTTGATTCTTGACCCAAGCAAATGTACAAGAGTATATCGAGTTGTGTACCTAGCAAGAAACACAAACACATCCATGAGACAAAAACTATACAAAAGGGAAAGAAAAAGAAAGCAATAAAACACGGGTTACTTCCCTAGAAAGGTTTGTTTAACGTCCAAGCAAGACCGCTCTAGGAAATAATAATTCAACGATCTCAAGAGCTTGTCAAATGCACTACTAAACATTTCATAGGATAAACGGTAGGCAAATGACGGGAGGAGGACGTCACAAGATTATTGCACGCAAGTGAGGAGGGAGATGCTATTTGGGTGGCACAATCACCCAATTCCTCAATAATGGGAGGATGGGAAGGGAGAAGCTCATCAAAGAAGAGAGGGTCCTCAATAGGCTCTATGAGATATGAAGGGAGAGAGGTTGAATAGGGAGGAATAAGGTCAAAACTTAAAGAGAAGGGGACATGAGGAAATGGAGGAGAAGTAATGGTCTCACAAAGCCTCACCTCACCAATTAGGGCATGAAAATCAATCATGGAATCTTCAAAAGAACACTCATGACTCACATCTCCGTCAAATAAAAACTCTCCAAGAGAAACAACCTCATCCTCCTTTCCCCCATAATGAATAACACTTCCCTCAACAATCTCAAAGCCCAAAGTCTCAAAACCATGCATGAAAGGATAAAGGTTTCTCTCAAACGCATCCCTTTCCCATGAAGCATTGCCAATGAACTCTCTCAAAAGGCTATGATTTTTCGTTACACCTTCAATGAACACACTAGTCATAACCTCAAAGGAGTCCAAATACTCATAGATAGAAGGGTCGCAAACATGCAAGGTAGACTCATCAAGATGGAGAAGGGGGTTGGAATCCACAAAATCAACATTTTCTTCATTCTCAACTCCTCCACCATCATCCAAGGGACTCTCAATCTCTCTTGGTTGCTCAAATTCATCATCATCCTCCTCATAAATTCCCTCATCCAAAATTAAAGATGGCTCCCTCACATCCTCACCACGGGAAGCTCTCACAAGAGGTGAATAAGGGGAAGGAAGGCGCTCAAAATCAAAAGGGGAATGAAAAGGATCAAAGTCCTCAAAAATCCTCTCATCACAAGAAAATCTCCCCTCACCTTTACACCCTTGGCCCATATCATCCTCAAAAGCACTCTCACACTCCAAGTGAGGTGCCTCGCATCCATTTCCAATAACCCTAGCACTCATCACTTGGGCAAGTCTCACTTCTCTCAACTTTTGTTCCCCTTATAGCTCTTGGACTTGTTGGGTGAGATATTGTATTTGGGCAAGAATATGGGCATAAATGTTATTGGGTTGAGGTTCACAATTAGGGATGTCAGTGGGGCGGGTCAAATAGGAGACCCGCCCCATTCCCGCCCCAACGGGGCGGGGATGGGTCTTGGTTTGGTGGGTGATGGAGCGGGGATGGGGATAAAAACCATACCCGCCATGGGTGATGGGGCGGGGGTGGATTTTAGGTTGTACCCGCCCCATCCCCGCCCTGCCCCACCCGCCCCGCTTCGTACCCGCCCCATCCCCACATCCATATATTTTTAAAAAACAAAATTATATACTTTTATACTATTTTATAAAAAAATAATGTAAAATAAAATAGTAAATATAATACTTTGTAATACACTTATATTATAAACAAAAAAATGTGTAATATTAACAATAATTTTTTTTCTTTTTGCAATCTTTATTAATTATGAAGGATTGTGTATTTGGGAGGCGGGGATTAGGTGGGTCTTAGGTGGGGATTAGGTGGGGGTGGATATTCAAGTGGGGGTTGGGGCGGGGATGGTTTTGGAATTATACCCGCCGGGGTGGGGATGGGGATGAATTTTAGATCCGCCGCGGGGATGGGGATGGGGATGAAAATTTTAGATGGGGATGGGGATGGGAAGGCCAACATTCGCCCCTGCCCCACCCCATTGACATCCCTATTCACAATCACCATTAGCATGCATATCATCGACATTTAAACACACCTCATCACGATGAGCATAAGAGAGGAAGGGATTAACATGCATATTTGGATCATCAGAAGGCATATTAAAAGCATCAAGAGAATTCATGCAAAAATTAAAAGAATCTTGACGAGAATCAAAACAAGAAACATGACATTCTCTATCATAAGAATCTCCAGCGAACCATGTAAAGAAATTTCAAGCATCATGCATAGGCAAAAGATGGAATCTACCATTATACATATTCTCAACCATTCCCCTAGTATACTCATTCATGCCCCAATAAACTATACCACAAACATCACTAAGAGAACAACCATGGAAACTAAGGAAACCATCAAGTCTTTCAAAGTAAGCATAGAAGGGTTCATCATCAAATTGAGGAAAGGATAAGCATGCCATTTTTTTTACACAAAGCAAAGAAAAGCAAACAAAAATCAAAACTATACACAAGAACCTAGCTAATCTAATCAACACAAACTAATGAACGCCTTAGTCCCTGGCAACGACGCCAAAAATTTGATCGCCGGATAATAGGTCGTGTCTACTATCCTAAATCAAATCAACAATTTATATTCCTAACCTAACTCTATCAAGTTCACACTAGATAGTGGAAAGCTAGGGTCGAACCACAAGGACTAAGTGTATTAATTTGAGATAATTAAACTAGTAGGAAGGTTGTGAGATAGAGAGAGAAACAACTAAAACACTGCTTAAATCAATTAACAAGATACTAGGGAAAGGGGAATCCAATTACATTAATGAATTTAATAACAAGTCGCAATTAAATGATCATGATCTCAATTAGGAACGATTAACACACTCAACTCACTCCCGCGCAATTAAGCATGCTAATTATCCTACTAAGCTAATTCACTCCCGCGCAACTAGCCTAGCAAAGGTATGGAAGAATCTAGACTCTCAATTAACTCACTTCCGCACAATTGATTGAAAGCACAATTAAGAACCTAGAATCAATTAGCTAAAAAGATTCTAATCAATATAAGCATCATCCAAACACAATAACCAAGAATCAATTGCATACTAATCACAATCAATCACTCAATTCATCAACATAACCTTCATCCAATTCCCTAGAACAAAATCTAAGCAAACATAATGAAGAAAAACATGGAAAACAAGGTTAAACAAGATTTAAAGCAAGAATCAATCAAGTAAACTAATTATCTACTCTAATTAACAAAGAATTAAGCAAAAACAAGAATTAAACAAAGCAATAAAGGTGAGAGAAAGTTAGAAAAGCTCATTGAATAAATGAGAAGAGAATCTACAAAATTGCTTCTTCAAGCTCCCGAATCTCCATTGAAATCCAAGCTTTCTCTCTCTAAAACTACTCCTAAACTAGAGAGAGAAAATCCTAATCTAAGCCTAATCCTAATTAGAGGAGAGAGAAAATGTAAAAACTTGCTTAATGAAGTCTAAAGAAGGTCGTCCTATTTATATTACAAGAAGAAAAATGGAGAAAAAAGAAAGATAAAACCCGAAGGAAACCCAGAATAAGACACGGTGCTGGACGCCGCGACACGGTGCTTACTGCCGCGCCACGGTGGTTGTGCTGCTGCTTGTGCTTGCTTTATTCTTTGCTCATTTTTCTCTTGCTTGGTTCTTTGCTCCTTTTTAGCTTCAAGGCTACTTCTAATGTAATTTTTCGGCCTTCTCTCGAGTCATCAAAATCGAAGAACGTGCCAAGTACCTAGACAAATAGACCAAGAGAGAAAAGAGTGAAAGATCACATAGAAAAGCACACAAACAAGCTAGAAATCGAGCAAAAAGCGCATTATTCACAACTAAGGACTAAAAACATAAAATAAGACAATATTAACTAAAACAAGACTAAACGTACTATAAATAACAAATAAACACCAAAATAAACCTAAAACTAAGGGAGAAAAACACCTTAAAATGTGTCATAAATGACACTTATCAGGACCTAGCCGAAACATTCGCCACCCTAAGAAAACACTAAATGAAGCTGAACCCGAAGATGTGTGTCTTCGGCATGAAGTTATGCAAGTTCCTGGGTTTCATGGTCAACAAAAGGGAGATTAGTGCCAATCCCGCCAAGGTTCAAGAAGCGCTCGATCTTCCCGAACCAAAAACAAAGAGGGATGTTCAGCGTTTGACCAGGAGAATGGCAGCCCTATCCAGGTTCACCTCTAGAGCTTCGGATAAGGAACTACCCTTCTTCAAGGCTCTAAAGTTTCCCAAAACGAAAGAGCTTATTTAGGAAGTTGAACAAAGAGAAGCCTTCAAGCAACTTTGTGAGCACCTGGCTCAGCTCCCAATGCTGGCACGCCCAGTCGAAGGGGAAACCTTATACTTATACGTGGCAGTTAGCCCTGCTACTATAAGCGCAGTTCTGCTGAAGGAAGAAGAAGCCGATCTACTTCGTTAATCACACTTTAACAGATGCCGAGACCCTCTACTCCCTACTCAAAAAAGTTGCATATGCAGTAGTGGTAACCGCTCGGAAGTTGAGACTCTACTTCGATTGTCATCAAATAGTGGTCTTAACTGATCAGCCCCTAGTAAAAGTCCTCGGCAAAGTGGAAAAATCTGGCAGGTTGGCAAAGTGGGCCTTCGAGCTCACCGAGTTCAGCATAAGATACCAGCCGAGGACATCCATTAAGGCACAAGCTCTAGCGGACTTCCTGGCCGAATGTTCATAACAGGAAATGCTAGACGAGGAAAAAAAGACCTGGACCATTTTTACGGATGGATCCTCCACCGTAAATGGTTCGGGGGCGGGGGTAGTACTTACCTCGCCTGAAGGCAAGTCCTTCGAATATGCACTCAAATTTGCATTTCGAGCTTCGAACAACGAAGCAGAATATGAGGCAGCAATTGCTGGCTTAGAGTTGTGCATATCACTGGAAGCCGAACATATCTGCTTGAAGAGAAACTCTTAGCTTGTCGCAAATCAAATTCGAGGCGAGTATGAGGCAAAAGAGCCCTCAATGGTTGCTTACCTCGTAAAAATCAAAACGATAATTGCGAAGCTGAGGACTTTTAAAGTCGAGCTGATCCCAAGGGGTTAGAACGCACAAGCCGATGTACTCTCCAAACTCGCAAGTTCAACTCTAACTGAGTTTAACTCTAACTGAGCCAAGCCGAAGTAGCAAACAAGCAAATTCTCAATGCACTTAAGAAAAAAGTAGAGGATCAAAAGTCCAAGTGGATAGAGGAACTCCCAGGTACCCACTGGTCCCTGCGGATAACAAAAGAGGCTACGGAACATTCACCGTTTGAGATGTTGTTTGGATCCGAAGCCGTGCTTCCAGTGGAAATAGGCACTAAAAGTCTGCAAGTACACCACTTCTCGGCCAAAGAGAACGAGCAACTTCTGAAAGAATTCCTGGATTTCTAGGATAAAGTCAGGGATTCGGCTCGAGATAAAATAGCCGCCTATAAGCAGAGGATCAGCAAGTTCTACAACCGAAGGGTCAATTCAAGGCCACTCAAAATTGGGGACTTGGTTCTTTGAAATGCTTTTGCAGTTCAAAAAGGCCGGATTCACGGCAAACTCTCGGCCACTTGGGAGGGACCCTATGAAATTTACGATGAGCTTCAGCCTGGAATCTACTGACTTCGCTAGTTGGATGGGATTGAGTAGAAGAACCACTGGAACGCCGATGTGATGAAAAATTCCATGTGTAAGCCCTTCGGGGAAGAGCAATCTATGTAAGTGGACCTTCGCAAATTAATGAAAGGCCTTGGAGCCAACATTTTGATCAATTTTGTAAGTTTTTATGTTGCATTTTTATATGTCTTCCAAAGGGTTTCCTTCGGCACTGTCCCAAGTATAGCCTAACAGTGGCATTGTACTTTGGATTGCCTTAAAACCCACCCAACAAGGAACAATGATTTCACAGTCGAAGTATAGCCAACAAAGGGCACGATACTTTGGATAAATCAGTTCATTAGGGCAAAGGGACCGTGGACAAATTTGAAGCATAGTCAAGCACCAGCATCGTGCTTTAAAAAAGTTATATCCGAGGCATAGCCAACCACTAGCATTGTGCTTCGGATAGTCATCCCCCGCAAAATCTTAAGGACTGAGAGAATACTGCTGTTGGAGTCCATGACTTCTGAGCAGCGAACTCATACATTCTTCAATAAAAAAAAAAAAAAACTTCAAAAAATTCTGATAAGTGGTGCAAGACAACACGAAACAAGATTTCGTTTGTACAAGTGAACTCAAGCAAATACTTCAGAAATTCAAAGATTCAAAACTTCAGATTTCTAGGGGGCAGGTAACATGATAATAGAGAAGTATCGACCTTATCCTTTCAGCATAAAGGACCAAACAGGTCCAAGCCGAAGCTCAACACTTAGAGAAATTTTGCAAAACAAACAAAAACACAAGTTGCGCAACAAAATCAAGTGAGCAAGGCAATTGGAAAGAAAGACAATGAAATTCAAAACAGCAAGTTTTCACCTAGTAAACAGCATCGGTTCAAAACCCCTATTTCGCACCGGTTTTGAACAGGTTCTGATTTGAGGATGCCAAATCCCAAGACTTTTAGCACCGGTTCAAAACCGGTGCGAAAAATTATTTTTCGCACCTGTTCTTAATGTGAACCGGTGCGAAAAGTCCGCAAAAATATTAAAAAAAAGAAACTTTTAGCACCGATTCTTGCTTTGAACCGGTGCGAAAAGTGGCCAAAAATTTTTAAAAAAAACTTTAGCACCGGTTCTGTTCCAAACCGGTGCCAAAAATGCCCAAAAAAAAAAAATTTGTTTTTTGCATTTTTTTCACTTAAATTGACATATAAACACTAACATATATATAAAGTTACATATTTTCATTAAAAATGGACAAGACAGCATCGTAAGTGGCTGCAAGGGCTCAAGTTTTAGTGATTGTTATTTTTCTTCTGTTTGGCTACTATTCTGTGTTGGTGTCTTGTTCCTGGTTTGAGTTCCAGCAGGAGCTGTCCTGGTCTTGTGCTGGTGGCTGCCTTACTGGCTGCTGTGTTGTTGTGTGTTCAAGCTGACAGGCTGCTCTGCTGTTTGTTGTGCTACTGTTTCTGTTCTGTTGCGCTGCTGTGCCTCTATCCTATTAGGCTGGCTGGGCGTCTGTTCTGCTTCTGTGGCTGTGTTTCTGCTCTGTTCAGGCTGGCTGGGTGATTAGTTTTGCTTCTGTTCAGGCTGTCTTGTGCTGGTGGCTGCTCTGCTAGCTGCTGTGTTGTTGTGTGTTCAAGCTGACCTGCTGCTCTGCTGTTTGCTGTGCTGCTGTTTCTGTTCTGCTGCACTGCTGTGCCTCTATCCTGTTCAGGCTGGCTGGGCATCTGTTTGCTTTTGTGGCTGTGTCTCTTTTATGTTCAGGCTGGCTGGGTGACTAGTCTGAGTTCTTGAGCTACTGTGTTTCCGTTCTGCTCTGGTCAGGCTGTGCTAGGTGTTTACAGCTCTGCTGTAGTGCTGTGTTGCTTGCTGGTTTGGCTGCTCTGGGTCAGCTGCTGTGTTTACTGGGTTCTGCTGTGGCTGTTGTGGTGCTGTGCTGGTGGCGCTCTGCTATTTCTAGAGATCACTTATGGGAAAAAAACTCGGGCTTTGCTAATGCACTTTGACAAAATCCAATTCTGTTCAAAGCCACAAATTAAAGTATATAGTTCTCATCTTCAATATATTGTACTAAGTAAATCACTAGCATTATCATTATACATAATTAATTTAACCAGATCTTTACATATTAGTGAAAATTTATCTCAATGATCACTTAAGTGAACTACAGAATCCAGAGATCCCTCAAAATCTCTTACCCACAGATGCAATTTGCTGGTGACATCAGCAACATACAGTGAGTAATAACAAACCCAATCCCTCTCTTTACCATACAAGATAGCATCAGCAACTTGCCGGTGACATCGCTGCTTTCTCTGTCTGTAAGCTTCCTCAAAATAAAGCAAATAATTCATGAATCCATCAGGGGGTTTTTTCATCCAAAAACTTCTCAAACTGTGTTACCTCAACGGACAAACCGGAGCAAATCACAGTGAGAAGCTGTACGATGAAAGTGAGTCCCTTCATCACATGGATTATCCTAGTGTAACGATTTACGGCCAAGGGACTCAACACATTAAGGTCTGTCTTGCACACATGATATCCTCTCAACAATAATGTACTGGCAATAGCAAAAACCAACAATACCATCAACAATACAGGATTCATCAACAATTCAGGGACCATCAACAATACCATCTATCAACAATACCATTAATAATTACCATCAACAATATCGGCAACATTTACCAGCATGAACCATTACCAAAAATTACCAAAATCCAACCTGGCATGAATAATTACCAACAATTACCAGCATCAACAATACCATCAACAGTAACAACATCAATATCATCAACAATTACCAACAATTACCAGCATCATCAATACCATCAACAATAACAACAACAATACCATCAACAATTACCAACAATTTCCAAAGTTCAACCTGGCCAGCAACGCACGTTGTTGGCATACAACATGAATCAGACATCTACCTCCACCTTAAACATGCATCTAAGTAAAGAATTTAATAAAAATCAGAAAACTAAAAAAACATAGAAGGTAAGGGTTACAGAAATCTACCAAAAACTGTGAGCAAGCAATTTCAGTTCGTAGAGGGGGACTCATCAGGAAGATGTACATCTTCCTCGCTAGAGATTTGTACTCCAGCACCGTGAATTCTTTGAAGGGTCAACAAGGAGACTCTTGGAGCGTTTTTCCGAACCAATCTGGATCTAGGGTTAGAAGAACCACTGAGTTTGGTCCGTCTTATAGAACCAGAACCATCAGATCTACACTCCACTGCTGCTGGTTCTGCTTTGAGATCGGAAATCAACCCCGTAAAATTACAAATACATGCACATTGGCACACACAAATACCAAAATAATTAAGGCAAAATACAAAAAGAAACATTTGGAGCAAGTGTATCCAACAAACAATCTAGTAATCTTGAAGCATGACAGGAATAGGAATAAAATGCAGCGTACATTTAGAAATCTCAGCATATATGATAAGATTAAAATGCAACATATATTATAAGATTAAAATGCAACATACATTCAACAATCAAGTGAAAAATTCCTAGCATATCAATTGCATATATCCTGAAATAAAATCAAGTGATAACTAGAAAACTTGTCTAAACTCTTATTTGCATCCAGTTCGCTGACCAACAATTTAGATAAGCTCAATAACAGGACATTAAGTAAGGATATCAACTCTACAGGTTCACCAAAATGAAGGAAAACTAAATTACTCTAAATTCAATCATTTGAAAAGCTTTTGATAACCAAACTACCTACAACCTATCATAAAGTAAACCCTTTAACTATTTTACAAGATTTATTTCAAAATTCATATTCTACATGATATCAACTATTTGATAAATTTTGGTCAATCCATGGCTAAAAATTTATGGGTAAAACAATCTGTGGAAGAAATTTATCTTTATTGAAAGCAAATATTTACTAAGAAGCATACAAGCAGATATGAAAACTACATCTGCCAGGAAGGATGATGGAGCATGGAAGTTTACAGCAGTTCAACAAAGATCATGCACACACACACACATACAAGGGGGGAGGGAGGTAAAAAGAGAGATTTTTGATCAAATATATCAGAAACCTGATCAAAATGCAATATCGGAAACTTGAAAACAAACACCATTTTTACCTAATTAAGAACTATCTCAAAGTCATATAGTAACAATTCTATGCTCAATTGTGACACACAAAGCTAATAGAAAATTAGTCAAAATTTCTCGAATTATCCCAAATTTTCCTCACAATTAAAAACCCTTAATCTCGAATCACAGAAAAAATAACTTAATTAGTAGAAATCAAACCGAATTGAAGAAAAAATCATACTTAAATAAGCAGGCAACAATTAAAGATTAATAAATTCAATCAATTAAGGAGAGAGAAATTCGAGTATGAGAATGAAGTAGAGCTAAATTTGTAGTGTTGTATTGAAAAATCCGGGAAAACGAATCAGTATGACGAAAACAATAGAGATTTACTAATTGGATGAGAGAGAAAATAATCACCACCAGCACCCACCTTGTAACCACCCTCTCACCGCCATGAATATCTGAAACCCCACCACAACCACCTAAAATCCACCCAACCAACTCGCACCACCACCAATTGAAGCCCCACGTCACCAGCGACCACCAACGAACCCACCTAACCAACTTGCACGTCCACCAGCGACCAGTCGACCACCTTACCACCTCCAACAAAACGAAACCCCAACTAACTCGCACGACCACCACCGACCAGACGACCACCAAGGAATCCACCCAACCAACTCGCACGGCCACCAGCGAACCGAAACAACCACCTTATTACCACCTCCAACAAATCGAAACCCCAACAAACCACCACTAATTTAGATCTGAAACCCCAACTTACTACCACCAAGGAAACGAATCGAAATCCCACCTCACCATCACAAAGATCTAAAACCCCACCTTACCACAACCAAGATCCAAAATTGCGGACACCTTTAGAAGCAGATGCAAGAAGAAGATGATTGAGGGACAAAAATGCAGAAAATCACCTTCACCAATTAGTGTCGTGGCGACGGCGATAGAGTCTCGAGCCAGAAGTTTTAGGGCGACAGATCTCTGAGGACGGGGAGAGGAGAGAAAAGGAGATTATAGAGGGGATTGAGATGAAAGAGAGAAGCGGAGTAGGGGTTTGAGATTATACAGGGGTTTGAGATGAAAGAGGGACTACAGAAGAGGAAAAGTAAGATCAGAGACCAGGTTTTTATTTTTATTTAACAATTGCTTTCGCACCGATTCGAACCGAACCGGTGCGAAAACAAACTTTTCGCACCGGTTTGGTTAAAACCGGTTTGAAAAGTCTTTTCCCCAATCCTGCCCATTTATTTTACCAATGGTTTTCAAGAACCGGTGCGAAAAGTGCGGTGCCTAATTCATTTTTTCTACTAGTGTTTGCTCGGATCACTGAGCTACATCAAACCAAGTTTAGGAAATTCAAAGAAACCAAATTATAATCGGCAGCCGTCCACAAGACGAATAAAAGCAACTGCCGAGGTACGTACAACTAATTGAAATTCAAAAACAAGTAAAGTGTTTGTACACAAGGCAAGCTGAAGCAAAAGAACAAAAGGCAAAAACAGATGCGGCATATTCAAATTCAGTATTGAGATGATCCACAAGACTATAGACGACTGCCCCGAGTTCCTATGCTTCAACATCTTCAAAATCTGGCTAAGGAGTAACGCCTTGGCCACTTGAGGCCGCAGTAGCCGAGGATGAAGCAGAACGGGCTAAGGCCTTCTCAGCTTCCAGCTTCTGAACTTCCTCCCTCTCAGCTACTTCCTTCGCTCGGGCCTCAGCTTCAACTTAATGGGCCAAAAAGTCAACTTTAGCCTGTCTGGGATTCCTCAGGTGAACATCCTGATCGTCCAAGGCCCAAGCCTCCGCCTGATCCCAATTTATGCTGGGATCAACATGGAAAGCCAACCGTCGAGCTACGTTAAAACCAATGGTATACCCCTCCTCATACTCAGCCTCGGTGTAGACCTTGACCTTCAGCAGATCCTAGGCCTTCTCAAGCTCAGCATTGGCTTTGAGGGACTCCTCCTTCTGCGCGTTCAGCTCATTCTGGAGCCTCTGAATCTCGTTTTTAAGATCCGTCTTCTCCTTCAGCGACTCCTTCTCAGCAGCAGGGGATTGCGGGCAAAAGTCCTCAGCTATCTTTTTTTTCTCGTCCTCCAGCTCTTGGATCCGAGACTCCAGGCTAGGAATCTCCTTGACCTCATACTTCCTCAGCAGTTCTGCCCCCTGATCCATAAGGGGAAACGAATTCTTCTCCAAGTCTTGGAGGACATTATCAGGATTCGTCTGGAGGTCCTTCATGCTTGCCCTAACATCTGTGGCCTCTTCTTCAACCGCTTTGGCCTTAAGTTCGATGAGATTGGCCCTGACCTCAGCTTACTCTTGCTTGAACCAAAGCTCGTCGTTCATTTCGATGGCCAAAGTGTGGTTCTGGACAGCCTGCTGAGGTGGGAAATAGGTCAACCGAAGCAAAAGAGTTTGAAGAAGAATCAATAAAAAATAATAATAATAAAAGTACTTAAGTATAAAATGCTTAAGTCTTAAAATCTTACCAGCGTCAGAAGCCTTTGAGTCTCAAGCATGGGGTTGGGAACCCTCACTAAGGGCTCGGCTAGGCCAGCAGTAGCCCAAAGATACCAAGTCCTCGCCTTCTCCATGTTAGATTTGAAAGGAATGATGTCCTTCCAACAAGTGTATTATTCTGATAGATGGTTCAAAATTATCAGGAAGCTAATTCTTCAGTGAGATCAAGTGATCGGAATGCCTGCGTGGAGGCCGCTTCCGATATGTAATATTAGTGAACAATTAATATTACAACTTTGTCTTGACTGAACCCTTCGGGTTGAACCCAAACGAACTGCCAATCCGAACCGACGAATCAATCCAAAGGATTTGATGAGTAACTAGAGTATTACGAACACAGACGTCGGATATCGAGCCTAGGGCGTCGAGACCGAGCGTCACAAAATCAACAAGCAACAAGTTCGAGCAAAGCCGTAGCATCACATTGGCCCAGCCATGTGGCTGCTAGGCTAGCTCGAGCTAGCACCGCACCATCACATAGCTAGGAGCTTGCGTGTGTGCGTGCTTCGCTAGCACTAGGCGCACAACACACCATCGCACAGCTAGGAGCTTGCGTGTGTGCGTGCTTCTCTAGCACTAGGCGCACAGCACACCATCGCATAGCTAGGAGCTTGCGTGTGTGCGTGCATCGCTAGCACTAGGCGCACGGCACACCATCGCATAGCTAGGAGCTTGCGTATGTGCGTGCATCGCTAGCACTAGGCGCACTGCACACCATCGCACAGCTAGGAGCTTGCGTGTGTGTGTGAATCGCTAGCACTAGGCGCATGGCAGCACCATCGTAGCAGCAGCACGCTGTGCTTGCTTGCTTGTGTGTGTACCTTCGCATGGCAGCACCAAGCAGCAAGCAGTGAGCAGCGAGCTTGACGCCTAGCCCAGCGCCTAGCACTGTTGTGCGCCCAGCACCATGCGTAGCTCGCTAGCAGCACGCATGTGCTGGGGTGTGATGGCACTGGCAGGTTGGCAGTGCTAGCTGGGCAGCAAGGCTGGCAGCCAGCTCACCTTGTCCTTGATGCCGGTTTAAGGAGAGTGGGGACCAAGGCTTAGAGCCATGCCTTGGGGAGCAAGAGAATGGTCCCTGACGAGGGTTAAATCGGTCTCTACAATCTAACTCTCAATCAAACAATACTTATACGAACACCCTATAACCAAGTACAATGGCAAATAAAGGTTCGGTCCACGAGGAACGAGAGTAATTGCAAATCAATCTTAAACCTAAGCTAGTTCGAAATCAATGGAAAATGGTGTTCTAAAATACTACTAATAAGATAGGATAAACCAGATAAACTAAGACACTAGGGAAGACGGGAATTCACCAAACCATCGGTAACTACGCAACAAGGAATCACAGAGACAAACGGGATATGCAAAGACTATATGTCTGATCAATATCATGAGGTAGGAAGACAACGGGCAGTATTAAGCTTGGATTTCTCATGCACTTAACATTACACGATACATAATCAAACCACATTCAACAATGAAATACTCAATTCACAATCTCTTGTTCAAATCAAGGATATCATGCAATCAAATTCAAGATTCTAGGTTAGCTACTCCTATTATATTGAATTAACATGCAATCGCATATAATCAATTTAATCACAATCCGTTTATCAAAATCAATCCTCAATTACATAGGTTACCTAGGCCGGGTTTCATCCCGAAACCCTAGCTAGGAGACTACTCACACATATTCATAATCAAAGCAATAATGAATTCCAAAAGCATAATAGATATAAACATGAATTCTGATTAAGGAATAATAAAGCTTGATTAATAAACAAGAATGAATAATACCAATTGTATTGATGCGAATCAATGGAAAAGTTCAGAACTTTGATATCCGTCGTCAATGAATAATACAAAGAATCTTCACAAATCTTGCTTCAAATCAATCCAAGAAAACTAAAATCGCTAGAATAATCTCTAAGAAACCTATGAATCTCTAATACTAAGAACGTTCTCCAATAACTCTCTACAAAGGCTCTCAAAAACTATCTCTAAAACTATCTCTAAATCTCCTTAAAGTCGGGTCTTATATACGTCTTCTAATTCGGAGAAATCAAGCGCGCAGTCAACCCTGGATCAGCACGGCCGTGCTGTATTTGGCACGGCCGTGCTAGCTTGTCAGTAGGTAAACCGGATTTCTTCTTCAATTTGGCACGGCCGTGCTATATATAGCACGGCCGTGCTATATATGGCACGGCTGTGCAGGTTCCTGGCACGGCCGTGCTAAAAATGACACGGCCGTGCTGAATATGCTCTAGCACGGGGCTCATACTGAAGCTGACACGGGCACGGGCAACATCTGGCACGGCCGTGCTAATGGCCTGCACGGCCGTGCTGCCTTTCCTGGGGTTGCTTTCTTATAGGCCAGCACGGGTGTGCCTATGGTAACACGGCCGTGCTGCCTGTGCTATGTAATCAATGCACGGCACTTGAACTTCCTTAACTCCTCGGACTTCGGTCAAAGCTAGCTCGGTTACGCATCAAGGGCTCGGGATCCGATTTAACTCGGTTGATATTACCTGAAAACACATCAAAAACAAACCGAAAACCCGTGAAGCACGTAATATGGGGGACGTAAGCATAACAAGGTAATAATCGGCCAAAACGGCCCCAAATACATCCAAAATCATCCTAAAATATACTCTAAAGTGCGCTTGTCAAAACCCCCCAAGCTACACTTTTGCTAGTCCTCGAGCAAAAACCAAGGGAAACACACACAAGATCAAATAAACTATGCCATTGCGTACAAATCAAATTAAGCACGGAATGAAATCAATGGATCCTACTTAGAACAACCATGCACGGAATGAAAACTCACTCAAACAAGCAACAAGACACACAATCCAAGATATCGTTGATCAAATGCGAACAAGACCTAAACCAAGCATAGAGAACAAAGAAATCATCCTTCCCTCTAAACCCAACCAAACCGGCCACGTCCTCCCCTTTTGCTTCAAATCACCACCCTAATTGGCCCTCGTGATTCCTCGAAGGAACCGGAAAAAGTGATGTTTTGAGGAAATAACAAAGGTATCCCGATATCTCGATTACGCATAATCTTTCCATAGGGTTGAAAGGTATCTCCCTCCACCGTTTGAGAACCGAACACCTCTAAAGTCTAAGGGTCTTAAAAGGTTGTAATGTATTGGCAATGGGTAAGGTGGTGAAAACAATTTAAAATGTGGAGTTAAATCCTAAATGAAGCGCAAGAATCACGATTCTCAAAAACAATAGTTCAAAAGATGTAATTCACTTTCCACAATCTCATTGATTCACATTCTTACACATCCCAAATTATCCATATAATACACACTCAAATGACCTCTTTCAAACTTCAAAACTTTATTTATGTGTCCTTGCCTTTTTCACAATTCGGACGACTTTTCTCTTCTTCTTTTTTTTCTTTTTAAATTCTTTTTTCTCTTTTTTTTCTTTTTTTTATTGATGGCAAAATGAATTTCACATTACATATTTACAATTAGGCTCACTTTCACACCTGCTCAAACCAACTATCAAACTTTATTTCTTGATTAGTAAACAATAAGCTCAACAAACCTATCTGGGTAAACGCTTCACAACTAAGGGTTGGTAAAACATCGGCCATCGGGTTTGTAACATGGGTAACCAAGAATGGAATTAAAGGCTCAACATGGTTAGCAAGTAAGATGATGTAAAAAGAAAATCAATTTGTAACAAAACAAAAGGAACAAAATAAGAAAAATGAAAAAAAAAGGTGCCCTCTTCCTCCCTTAAAAGTGTCAAGTCGGTCTTGGGAGCTACAAGTCAACACAAAGATCGAAACATGCGTAATCAAGGATCCAAATATGCCACTCAACAAGAATGATGAAGGCTAGAACAAATAAACCTCACGGGATCTAACAAATAAAGCAACTACCAATCAAGGGGGTCAAATCCACAACCGGGAAACGACTCCATCTTACCACAACCCAAAGGTATAGAGTTTCACATGACAAAAGTGTTCTAACCAACTACCTTCGCCTAGACTCGTCTACATTGATCAACAATAGACTCAAACTGTGTATTCATCACTGGCTTAAGTAGAAATAGATATTCCACACACATTCATTCACGTTTCGAATCCAAATATGAGCATTATTCCAAAAGTTTATGCAATTAGACAAGTTTATCACGATCCAAAAATATAGGAAAAGACTATGAGGCAAATCATATAAACTAGACTACACATTCTCATAACAGAAGCTTTTCCTATATTGCACACATATATAAACAACTAAGCCAACTGAATAAGTTGAAAGGCACATAACGAGGCATAAAAATCACATAAAATCCCAATCGACAAACAAGTGATCGAATGATATCAACATCAACGATCCCATGTTCCTTAGAACCGATCAAACATCCTCGAACCATTCAACTTCTTCCTAAACTAAATTATCCTAAGCACACAAAAAAAAGGAAAAGATCTCACCAAATTTGCTTCCCGGGAGCTCCAATTAACGGCCATAGCATCGTTCTTCAAACTCATGCCGCGTCTCGAATGTTCCCAATCTGCAAAAAGGAAAGACATACTAGCAAACAAGTTAAGGTTAGTCTAGGAAAGCAGTAAATCTTTTTGTCTTTTTTATATTATTTTTATTTTTATTTTATTTTTATTTTTTAAATACAAGTAAGACCCCCCCCCCAAGCTAGAATCAAACATTGTCCTCAATGTTTATACATCAAGGACTTACAATGGTAAGGAGAGGGAGGTAACTAAAGGGAAAGGGAAAGGGATCACGAGCTAGGCCCGCCCGGGCCATAAGAGAAACGGGAGGCCATATCATCAACACTCCTCTTCAGGTCTCTGAAGGCGGAGGTCATATCCTCGTTCGACCGGCGCAAATCCGCTACCTCGAGCTTCAAATCTTCCATTCCTTGGCGGAGCCAAGTGAAGTCTTGCGCTGGGATCTGCTGGGCCGCATCCGGGCCACCCTCCTCCTCGTCATCATCATCATCATCAGCATCATCACCTCCTTGTCCCCCGTGGGCCTGCTCATCCCCCTGGTGAGGCTGGGGACTGCGGTCTACATACTCCATGCCTCCGTCCTCGTGCCAGGCGAAGTCGGGGTCGAAAATCCAGTTGTCCTTGTTGTAAACCATCGTCCTCTCCGGATCGGGCAAGTAGGCGTATGGCTTGCTTGCTACGAGCCACAAATAGCAATCCGGCTGGGATGTCCCTTCAAGCCACTGCATGGCTCTCAAGGTGCGCATATCAAGCCTCGTAGTGCCTGGGATAGCCTGCAAGTCAGAAAAATCAATCCCATTATATTGCGCAAGAATGGTGATCATGCCACCGATAGTAATATCACCCCTACCCCGGGCTACACCGTCGAGGTGGTCTAGTAACCACGCTCCCATGTCTAGACGCCCGTCCCCACGGGTGAGGTGCCAAATAAACTGTAACTCCCTAATAGAGACTACACCCGAACTATCTCCTCTAGCAAAGATAGTAGAGGAGAAGGTCCTGTGGGACAACCGAAAGGCGGGATTGACGATGGAAGTCGCCTTATCCCTACGGGGATCTCTATCCATCTTCCCCGTGATTTGCCGCCAAAACAACCCGGAGTTGTAGTGTTTTGAGTGGCCATCCTTAGGACCATATTTCAGGTCGGATGTCCACCCAAAGGCGGCATTAACTTGGGCCACCGACATTTGAATGGTGCCCGAGTTCATTAGTTGAAAGGACAAGTACCGGGGTGAGTTATGCTCATCCCGATGCACGTACAAAGAAGACAAAAATTCGAGGGTAAGCCTCTTGTAAGTGAGAGCATGCATGGTAAGGAAAGAATCAAAGTTGGTAAATGAAAATAGTTGAACCATGTCGCTTTCGATCCCTAGAGCCCTAGCGGCTAAAGGGTCGTAGAACTTGGTAGGCCGGATCGGTCGGTGGGATAATCCTACAAATTTGTCCAAAAAGGACGGGTTATTAAAAACAATACCCATGGTGTCCACCGTGGGTGGAACCATGGATGAGGATGCATCGTCCCGACCCGGCCTCCTAGTCGATGTCTTTGTTCTAGGCATGTTTGATTCAAGAAATTAAGCACAATATACCAATTAACAAGCAAGAAACTATCCTAGCATGCAATGTACTACCCTAACACTACTAGTTCACCCAAACTTGCATCAATAAAGCACAATTCAACAACAAATATTCAATAAAACTAATGAATTTGGACAAAAATTGCGAAAATCAATGAGTTTAAGAACGAATTCACCGAGGACTCCACGAAGTGGAGTTGTGGCGAGCTCAAAGAGGGCCGAATTTTGCTTCCAATCACTTGAAAAATGCTCCAATGCAAGGAGGGTGCCGAGATCTTGAAAGAAGAATATGGGGAATTAGGGTTTGATTTGAGGAATTGGGGGAGGAGGTTGGGGGTTTGGGTTAGTTTAGAGAGAAAAAGGGTAGGAAAGAGTGTTAGAGAGTTGGGGAATAATGAGAGAGTTTGAGTGAAATTGTGTTTAAAAACACGAAATATTATCCGGAACCCGCGCTGCACGGCCGTGCTATAACTGGCACGGCCGTGCTGAGGTTTGGCAGGCTTTTTGCGAAATTGAATTTCAGATGGCACGGCCGTGCTAGAATTAGCACGACCGTGCTATTATTTGACACGGCCGTGCTGAAAATGGCACGGCCGTGCTAGAATTTCAGTGGGCTTTTGAGGTTTGGCACGGTCGTGCAGATTTTGGCACGGCCGTGCTGGATGATGGCACGGCCGTGCTGTCTGATGGCACGGCCGTGCTGTCTGCTGCAGTCTGCAGGTTTTCTTTTCCTTCAAGGCACGCATCACTCTCTTCATTCCGACTTCCAACCAATCTTTTACCTGCACAAAAACACACAAGAGCACACAAAACTCACACAAATTAGGAGCTAAACCAACTACAAAACAAAAGAAACTACTCTAGTAAAAGCAAGAAAATCGGGTTGCCTCCCGGAAGCGCTAAGTTTAACGTCGATAGCTTGACGTGGTCACATTCAACTCTTGTGACCGCATTTGAACACATCTATCACACCAACATGGGCTCCCTCATAGTATGTCTTCAACCTTTTCCCATTAACCACGAAGGATTGCAACCCACTAGAATCATAAAGCTCAACCGCACCGGAAGGGAAAACATCTTTGACAGTGAATGGACCCCTCCATCTTGACATCAACTTAACGGGGAAGAGCTTCATCCTAGAGTTATATAAGAGGACTTTGTCACCAACATTGAACACCTTCCGCTCTATCTTCCGGTCATGGAACTTCTTAGATCGGGACTTGTATAGGTTCGCACTGTCATATGCGTCCATCCGAAGCTCCTCCAATTCATGAAGGTCCAACATCCGTTGCTCTCCCGCGCTTGCTAGATCAAAATTTATCTTCTTGATAGCCCATTGAGCGCGGTGCTCTAGTTCGACCGAGAGGTGACATGCTTTCCCGTAGACCAAGCGGTATGGGGTGGTGCCTATTGGGGTCTTGAAAGCAGTCCGGTATGCCCAAAGTGCATCATCAAGCTTATCGGACCAATCTTTCCTATTCTTCGCCACTGTATTCTCAAGGATGGACTTTATCTGTCGATTGGAGACTTCCGCTTGCCCACTAGATTGAGGGTGATAGGTTGTCCCGAACCTTTGATGTACTCCATTCTTTCGAAGCATCCTTTGAAAGGCCCCATGCACAAAGTGTGACCCGTTGTCACTTATAACCGCCCTAGGAACCCCGAACCTTGGAAATATAATCTTCTTGAAGAGTTTCACCACCACCTTGTGATCATTTGTAGGGGAGGCAATTGCTTCCACCCACTTAGACACGTAATCCACATCCACAAGTATGTATTGGTTCCCACGGGAGGAAGGGAAGGGTCCCATGAAGTCAATGCCCCACACATCAAAGATCTCAAGTTCAAGTATGGGTTTTTGAGGCATTTCATTCTTCTTGGAAATGTTTCCACTCCGTTGGCAAGCATCGCAAGTCTTCACAAATGCCCACGCGTCCCTAAAGATATGGGGCCTTTATAGCCCACATTGAAAAACCTTTTGGGCTGTTTTATTAGCCCCCATGTGACCTCCGCAGGGGTCGGAGTGGCACATTTTCAGCACACTATGAACTTCGTCCTCCGGAACGCACCTTCTTAGGAGACCATCTACACCTCTCTTGAACAAAATTGGATCATCCCATATGTAATGCCTTGCATCTCTCCTAATCTTCTTCCGTTGGTTCTTGGAGTAATCGGGGGGAAACTCCTCACAAGCCAAGTAGTTTACCATATCCGCAAACCATGGTAGAATCTTCTCCTTGAGGAGATATAAAACATCATCCTTCAACTCATCACAAATGGGCAGCCCATCATCTTCTTGTTGCTCCCTCTCCATGCGCGAAAGGTGATCCGCAACCACATTCTCGGCTCCCTTCTTGTCCCGGATCTCCACATGAAATTGTTGTAAAGAGAGGACCCATCGGAGGAGGCGTGGTTTGGATTCCTTCTTCGAAATTAGGTACTTGATGGCTGCATGGTCGGTATAAACAATCGTTTTGGAACCAATGAGGTAGTCCCAAAATTTCTCAAATGCGTGAACAATGGCTAGGAACTCTTTCTCTGTAGTGGTGTAGTTCCTTTGTGCTTCATTTAAGGTCTTGGACATGTAATAGATCACGTGAAGCCTCTTCTCAACTCGTTGCCCAAGAACACCTCCAATAGCCATATCACTAGCATCGCACATCAACTCAAAAGGTAGATCCCACCGTGGTCCTTGCACAATCGGTGCCGAAATCAAAGCTTTCTTAAGTGTGTTAAAAGCTTGTAGGCACTCTTTGTCGAACTTGAAGTCGACTTCCTTTTGCAATAAGGCATTCAAAGGCTTGGCTATAAGAGAGAAATCTTTTATGAATCGCCGGTAGAACCCCGCATGCCCTAGGAATTGTCTTACCCCTTTTGCATTGACCGGTGGTGGTAGCTTTTCTATAACTTCAACCTTTGCTTTGTCCACCTCTATGCCTGCATTTGAGATCTTGTGACCGAGGACAATACCTTCTTCAACCATGAAGTGACACTTCTCCCAGTTCAGGACTAAATTCACTCTCTCACACCATTGTAGGAACTTCCCCAAGTTCACTAGGCAATCATCAAAGGAGGCTCCTCCAACAGAAAAATCGTCCATGAAAACCTCCATCTCGGCCTCCAACATGTCCCCAAAAATGCTCATCATACACCGTTGAAAGGTGCCCGGTGCATTGCAAAGTCCAAAAGGCATTCTCCTGTAGGCAAAAGTACCATATGGACAAGTAAAAGTCGTCTTCTCTTGGTCATCCGGGGTTATAGGTATTTGGAAAAACCCCGAATAACCGTCAAGAAAGCAATAATACTTGTGCCTAGTTAGTCTTTCGAGCATTTGATCAATAAAAGGGAGGGGAAAATGGTCCTTTTTGGTAGATGCGTTTAGACGTCTATAGTCTATGCACATCCGCCAACCGGTCACCGTTCTAGTTGAGATGAGCTCACCATTCTCATTCTCAACTACAGTCATTCCCCCCTTCTTAGGGACAACATGCACAGGGGAAACCCATCTAGAGCTTGAAATGGGGAAGATGATACCTGCATCAAGGAGTTTGGTGATCTCTTTCTTCACCACCTCCCCCATTTGAGGATTGAGTTTCCTCTGCCTCTCAATAGAAGGCCTCGCACCATCCTCGAGAGTTATGTGATGCATACATATAGCGGGGCTAATACCCTTGAGGTTATCAATGGTATAGCCTATGGCACTTTGATGCTCTCTCAATACATCACACAACTTCCGAGTTTGATCCGCATCTAAAGAAGAATTCACAATGACAGGATAAGTTGAATCAGGGCCAAGAAATTCGTACCTTAGATGTGATGGTAGAGGTTTCAATTCTACCTTAGGGGCCTCGTTTACCTCTTTTGTGGTGGCCATAGAAAGTGCATACATGGGTGTAATTTCCTTGAAACCGTTATCACCATCATCTTCCTCTAGCATTTGCTCCTCTATGTACCTGCTCTCATCGGTATCACTTGGCTCAAGATCATGGTTAGTAGAAAGCAATAGTGTATGCATACTAGAGACAATCGAATCAATAGTGTCAATCGTCATGCAGTTTTCGGAAGTAGACAAAGGATATTGCATGCTTTTGTTCAGATCAAATTCAAGGACCTCCTCTCCTACCTTTAAAGAAATCTTGGCACTCTTCACATCAATGAGAGCACCAGAGGTAGCTAGGAAAGGTCGCCCAAGAATAATAGGTATATGATTATCTTCATCCATTTCCAAAACTACAAAATCCACAGGTATCACAAATTTCCCAACTCGTAGGGGAACATCTTCTACCTTACCCTTAGGAAATTTGATCGAACGATCAGCTAACTGTAGGGTAATGTTGGTAGGAAGAAATTCTCCTACCCCTAATCTTTGATATACATAATATGGCATAAGACTAACACTAGCCCCAAGATCACATAATGCATTATCAATTTTCATTTTATTAATAGCACAAGGGATTGAGAAATTACCTGGGTCTCCCAATTTGGGAGGCATCTTGTTCATGATGATTGCACTACAATTCGCGGTGAGGTTAACAGTTTCCACCCCATCACAATTCCTCCTGCCACTCAAAATATCTTTCAAAAACCTAGCATAGTTAGGCATTTGTTTTATAGCGTCGGTGAATGGTATGGAAAGGTGAATTTGCTTCAAAGTCTCTAAAAACTTACCGAATTGAACATCCAACTTATGTCTCACAAACTTATGGGGGTAAGGAAGTTTTTGCAGTAGATTGGGTTCTTTGACTTGTGTTACTTCCTTTTCATTTAGGACCTCTACAGTTTTATCATTCTCTCCGGTCCTCTCCTCCTCACTCTCTATAATAGTATCAGTGGTAGGTGTAGTCACAGATTGACTCCTAGGGGGTACTATTTCATCGCTCCCCCTCAATGTCTTTCCACTCCTAGTGGTGATAGCATTTACAGAGTTTTTAGGGTCAATACCTTGAGGTGGGAGTTTTGACACTCCAACCCCATCCTTTATAGCACTAGCCAACTGAGAAATCTGGGTTTCAAGCATTTTATTATGTGTCATCAGTTCATTAAACTTTTTGTCACTGGTGGCCATGAAAGTGTTGAACATTTTGGTCTGTGCTTCCATCATCTCCTCCAAACTAGTCCTTTGCGATGGTCCTTGAGCATTGTAGTTGTCATTAGAGGCTCGGGAGCCACGCGCATTAGACTGTTGGGGATTTTGATTTTGGAAGTTGTTCCTGTTACCATTGTTATTCCAATTTCCCCTGTTATTGGCATTCATGTTTTGATTGTATTGCCCTTGATTACCTTGATTACCTGCATTTTGTTGGTAATTATTCTGATTACCAAAATTACCATGTTGATTATAGGACCCTTGGGGATTTTGGTCCCTTTGGTTCCTGTTTCCCCACTGGTTTTGTTGTTGGTAGTTAGAATAATTACCCTGTTGATTATAATTGTTCCCTCTTTGATTAGGTGGTAAATATCTGTTATTGTCATTCCTAGGTCTATTATCATAAGACAAGGCATTGACTTGTTCATTATCACACTCATTACCATCATTATAGTTGGATTGAAATTGGGAATCTACGTTGCAGGCAGAGGTATCATGGTCATAAGACCCACAATTTTCACAGAATATACATCCAGCAGGCATATTATTAGAGTTAGAGTGCATACCTGCTCCCTTAGAATGGGATGGAAGATTTTGATGCGGTGGAGCGTTGAGCTTCTCTTTGATAATTGACATTTCCTTACCTAGATTTACAATTTGCGATGTCAAATTCCCGATTGCATTAAGATGGTCTACCGAATAGACCGCTCCTCCACTCTTGCTCGTGGCCTCTCGCTCTCCATCTTGCCAATCCATGTGGTGTCGTACCACATCTTCTATGATATCAATGACTTTTTCTTCGGTTTTGTTCATAATGGGGCCACCTGCTCCCGCATCCAAACTGGTCTTCCCTTGAGGACTCAATCCTCCATAGAAAATCTGTAAAACTTGATATGTTGGGATTCCGTGGTGTGGGCACTCTCTTTGGTACTCCTTGTACCTTTCCCATGCTTCGTAGATTGACTCCCCACTCCTTTGCCGAAATCCCTGGATCAAAGCTCTAGCATCGGCAGTCTTCTTTTGGGAATAAAATCTTCCCAAGAATGCTGTCGTGACATCATCCCAAGTGTGTAGAGAGTTCGGCTTCACCTCCTTCTCTAACCATTCGAGAGCTCTCCCAATAAGTGAAAAGGGGAAAAGCTTCAATCTCACGAACTCTTGATTCACCCCATTAACCTTGATGGTATTGCAGTACTTCTCAAATTCGTTCAAATGAGCCAAAGGGCTCTCATGCTTGGCACCACTAAA
This sequence comes from Chenopodium berlandieri, assembly GCA_034703905.1. Taxonomy (NCBI): domain Eukaryota; kingdom Viridiplantae; phylum Streptophyta; class Magnoliopsida; order Caryophyllales; family Amaranthaceae; genus Chenopodium; species Chenopodium berlandieri. The sequence continues at coordinate 8,408,356 of CM068285.1, forward strand.
CTGCCTTCTCTCGATGAGGGTGATCATAGCCGGCCGGATCTCGAAATCATTGGCCTCAGTAGTGGGTGGAGCAATCCCACTTGAAGCTCTATACGCCCCAGGAGTTCCCAACTCCTTAAGGGGTCGTGGTGCTGGCCGATTAGGTTGGCGCGGTATGTCTCATTGGAACCTGTTGTGTGTTGTGTTCCTTTCCTTGAGAGTTTGATGACGTCAATCGAGATTTACGATTTCTCTTCAAAGTTCTTTCGATTTATGGATCGAAGGGTATTAATTCTCTCTGTTTAGACCTGCGCATACACACTAACCAAACCAATTAAATAGCGGGGCTACAAATGTAGCCAAAAGGGAAAAATCTTTTTGTGCTTCTTTTTTTATGATGAACTAGACTCAAGAAATCAAAAAGCAATTAACAAACACCGTTCCCCGGCAACGGCGCCATTTTGACGAGGGTTAAATCGGTCGCTACAATCTAACTCTCAATCAAACAATACTTATACGAACACCCTATAACCAAGTACAATGGCAAATAAAGGTTCGGTCCACGAGGAACGAGAGTAATTGCAAATCAATCTTAAACCTAAGCTAGTTCGAAATCAATGGAAAATGGTGTTCTAAAATACTACTAATAAGATAGGATAAACCAGATAAACTAAGACACTAGGGAAGACGGGAATTCACCAAACCATCGGTAACTACGCAACAAGGAATCACAGAGACAAACGGGATATGCAAAGACTATATGTCTGATCAATATCATGAGGTAGGAAGACAACGGGCAGTATTAAGCTTGGATTTCTCATGCACTTAACATTACACGATACATAATCAAACCACATTCAACAATGAAATACTCAATTCACAATCTCTTGTTCAAATCAAGGATATCATGCAATCAAATTCAAGATTCTAGGTTAGCTACTCCTATTATATTGAATTAACATGCAATCGCATATAATCAATTTAATCACAATCCGTTTATCAAAATCAATCCTCAATTACATAGGTTACCTAGGCCGGGTTTCATCCCGAAACCCTAGCTAGGAGACTACTCACACATATTCATAATCAAAGAAATAATGAATTCCAAAAGCATAATAGATATAAACATGAATTCTGATTAAGGAATAATAAAGCTTGATTAATAAACAAGAATGAATAATACCAATTGTATTGATGCGAATCAATGGAAAAGTTCAGAACTTTGATATCCGTCGTCAATGAATAACACAAAGAATCTTCACAAATCTTGCTTCAAATCAATCTAAGAAAACTAAAATCGCTAGAATAATCTCTAAGAAAACTAATGAATCTCTAATACTAAGAACGTTCTCCAATAACTCTTTACAAAGGCTCTCAAAAACTATCTCTAAAACTATCTCTAAATCTCCTTAAAGTCGGGCCTTATATACGTCTTCTAATTCGGAGAAATCAAGCGCGCAGTCAACCCTGGATCAGCACGGCCGTGCTGTATTTGGCACGGCCGTGCTAGCTTGTCAATAGGTAAACCGGATTTCTTCTTCAATTTGGCACGACCGTGCTATATATGGCACGGCCGTGCAGGTTCCTGGCACGGCCGTGCTAAAAATGACACGGTCGTGCTGAATATGCTCTAGCACGGGGCTCATACTGAAGCTGACACGGGCACGGGCAACATCTGGCACGGCCGTGCTGCCTTGCCTGGGGTTGCTTGCTTATAGGTAAGCACGGGTATGCCTATGGTAACACGGTCGTGCTGCCTGTGCTATGTAATCAATGCACGACACTTGAACTTCCTTAACTCCTCGGACTTCGATCAAAGCTAGCTCGGTTACGCATCAAGGGCTCGGGATCCGATTAAACTCGGTTGATATTACCTGAAAACACATCAAAAACAAACCGAAAACCCGTGAAGCACGTAATATGGGGGACGTAAGCATAACAAGGTAATAATCGGCCAAAACGGCCCCAAATACATCCAAAATCATCCTAAAATATGCTCTAAAGCGCGCCCTAAAGCGCGCTTGTCAGTCCCCGCATGGTCATGGTCCTCACCTAACCTCTCATCTCCTCATGCCACTTGTTTATTTGTGATTGCATTATTTTATAATTTATTTTTGAATTAAATAAATTAGTGAAAAATGCAACTATCCCACATGGATCATGAATGGGAGTGCAAGTTGCATTTCCCTATAAATACCCCATGATTGGGCATTTGAAAACACAACTTGAGTGGAACTCAAAAAGGCATCTCTTATTGTTGAGAAAACCCTTAAGTTCGTAAAACTCTAATTTTATACTTGGTCAAGTCTCGACTAACCCTCGAGACGAAGATCGTTCGGATCGAGTCGTGGGTATGAGCCGTTGGAGGCCGTCACGCTTGTGAGGCTTTAAGCTTCGAAGTAAGAGCTCGGTTTACGAGCGAAGCACGCTTCAAGGGTATTACTTCTTTCTCCCTATTCTTAATTATTGTTTAATTATATTTATGCATGTTTTATTGCTTTAATTATTGGGGCGGGTCTTGGGCGGGTCTTCGCGTAGCGTTGGACGCTACGAAACCCAACAGCGGTATCGGAGCCGCGCTCCTTTTAATTATTGCAATTTGTAATTAATTAAGGTGATTTAAAATGGATTTAAATTTCTGGTTTTGTTTTCTAATTGGATTAGAAGCTCGTTTTAATTAATTTAAAACTCGTATTTTATATTTTTGGCTGACGAACCCAGATTTCGACTCAAAAATAGTGATTTTTGGGTGGAATCGATGTTCTAAATCGTTTCTGAATCTTTCAGGAGTGTCCAGAAGCCAAAATCCTCCTTGAAATATGTTTTTCGAGGGGTTTTTCGTTTTTGACGAAAAAATTTTAAGTCTTTATGCCTTGATTAATTTATGCATGTGAAGGGTAGATTAAATGTATGGTTGCATCCCTAATCTACTGCAATTATAAACCCTTTTAAGCATGGTTATGAAGTCATAATATGTGCTTAAGTTGGTATGTTCAATTTCTCACATAAACTTGTTATTTCACAATCATGCAAATAAATTGCATTAAAGTGTGAATGTTTATTGTGGATGTGAAATTTTAAAGTTCCTTATATATTAAAGATCCAATCTTTGAGTGTTTAAATGGTTGGAACTTTGATTCTAAATTCCATGTTGAACTAATTTTTGGATTTAATCATTTTTGTGTTGATTAAAGTCCTTAAAGTTCAAGTACTTGTGATTAAATCTTGTTTAATCTTCATATTGGAAGATGTAATTTTGTTATGTTACACAAGTTAAAAGTTGGAAAAATTTTCATTGGATGATTGGTTTTATTTTCCAACTCCCTAATTTGTCAAAATCATTATTAATTTGCATATTGGTCAAATTAATTTTGGGTGTAGCCCTTCAATTTTAAAGCATAAAGAAAGACCTAAATTATTTCAAAAGGTAATTTTGGATGATTTAGGCTTGTGCACCATTAAAATTGAATTTAATTAAGTTGAACTTATTTTAATTTCATTTTTGCCTTAAGTTAATTCTAAAATAAATTTAGGATTAATTTTACGTCACACGTAAATCGGGATTAAAATCCCGAAAAACAGCACACAAATCGAGGAAAAAACACCCAAGCGTCACCAAGGCTAGCCGACTGCCTAGCAGCCCACATGTGGCTGCCTATGGTGCGCACAAAAAGGGTGTGCCTTGAGGTGCTGCTGTGTGTGGCGAGGGGCTGCTGTGTGGCATGGCTGTTGCGTGCTGCCGTAGTGCTAGGTGTGTGGCCTAAGGCTGTTGGAGTGCTTGTGCAAGCTGCTGGGAAGCATGGCAGCAAGCCCCAGCCAGCCTGCCATATGCTGCCAGGCACCAGCTAGCAAGCTAGCATGGGCAGCATGCGTAGCGAGCTGCTAGTGCTTGCTGGCGTAGCACGCTACGCTGGGCGTGGATGGTGGCACCCAGCACAGCAGGCGCAACACATGGGCTACCTAGCAGCCATGGTGCGCAGCCCTCGTGTTTTGAGGGTGGGTTGTTTTGCTTAAGTTTTGGGCTATCATTTTTGCAAAATTTTGCCGTTTTTTAATTTTATTTAAAAATTTTAACGAGGCTAGACCTCGATTTTTCCGGCTCTTGCAAAATTTTAATTTTGACAAAATTTGGGTTTATCGGCTTAATTAATTAGATTAATTAAGTTGGATGCGGAATTTAGTGGGAGCTTATGAATTTTTCGTGAACAAATTGTGCCTTAATAAACATAATATGATTAAACAACTTTAACTAGTTTTAATTAGGCGTGTGAATCAGATTAACCACCTAAGTTAGTTACTAGTTTTCGCGTGTTGTGCATTATTACTTGTTTTTCGTCGTAAAATGCATGGGCCATTCACATATAGTGAATGGATGAATGGAAAATATATTGTTTCACAGGTTTCGTGAAAATGGCAACTAGTGGGGCCCGATTAGGATAGAAAATACTGACTGCGTTCCGTTACGTATTTTTGTAAATCTAAATACGGTTTGCGTACCGTTGAGTATTTTTGTACCTTAATATTTAGATTAATCCTAGTCGTAGTAGCTAGCAATTTTTTTTTGGCGAAGATGTCTCAAGATGGCGTTTTCGATGAAGACGAGCCAAGATGAAGACCCTTGAAGATATGAAGATTTCAAGGGGTCATGCTAGTTGCCAAATGCATCTATTTTATGCTTTATATATATCATTGTGCTTATATATATATATTTGAATGTTAGATGCATGTCTAGGATTTCAAATGTTGTGATGATTAGTTAAGTTCATTTAAATCAACCAACATAGAAACCCTAGGTCCCTAAAATATTAAGCTAAAATTTGTCGTTCCAAGAACAACACTTACCGAACTAATGCGCGTACGTGATGGGCTACGCCAAAGCGAGGCATCACTACTTCCCTAGGAACGTAAGGTATTCTAGGTATACGGGTTGATCTTGGTTAAGCTCAACGATATTAGTAAGGAGTCCTTAGATGTCGTGGCAAAAGAGATAAAATGTCAAGAATGCATTAGATGCGACGTTTTATCAAACCGAGAGTAGCTTAGAGCTATTAGCAATTGGATTGCTTACCCGAAAATATTAAGTGTTAATTCAAGCCAAAGCATGCTTAATCACTTTCTGATATTTGGGATCTTGGAATCATTTTATTCTCGCCAAAAGGGACAAATTATTAATGCGTGGATAAAATGCTCAATAAGATTGAAAATTTGCATGGACGCTTTTAAATTTCAAACTTATTGATTATATGAATGGTTTTTCATTTCAAATTCTTTCAATTGTAGAACCATGTTTGCAAGTAACTCAAACTACAATTCTATGTGCCCGGAACTCCCCGACAAGTTGGCCTTTTGCCTCAACTTGGTCAACTTCAAGGAGTGGGAGGAGGAACTCAGGAAAACTCTTCGGAATTGTTCCTTGGAGTACACTCTTGACACTTCCATTCCAAGCTTCTTCTCTAAGGGGATCATGACCGATGAGGCTCATGAAGAATGGTCTTCCAACTTTAAGAAAGTCTCACGAATTATGGCTAATTCCATCCCGGAAGATTGGAAGGAAAGCCTTTCCTCCTACCTTCCGGACATGTTCCTCAAAGCCCTTGAGGACGTTGTCAATGTAAGAGTCACCAAGAGTGACAATGGAAACTATGATGGACTCGTGTTTAATTTGACTAGGTCACTCTCAAACATGAAGATAAAGCCACCGAATGTGGGATGTCTTGCTAAGGAAAGGCGTCGGCTTTGGACAAAGGTCTACAATACCAAATTGAGACCCGGCATGCCCCTCCGACCTCATGTGCTTGGAATGATTAGGCTCTTCAAACACATGCAGCTTCTCGGAATCTCATTGGAGGATGAGATGGCGGGGCACATCTTGCTTGCTTCGCTCCACTCGGGCTATGTTGCACTTAAAGTGCATATAGCTGCGGGAAAGGAGACACGCTCTTTAATGGAGGTGGTGTAACTACTTAGCCGAGCCACCGCCTCCATACCGAGAGGCCCTTGAGAGCAAGGATAAGGGAGTTTAAGAACAAGGCAAAGATGCGGTGCTTCCATTACGGTGGGCAAGGCCACCACAAGAGAGAATGCAAGCTCTTCCGAAAGGAGGAGGAAGAGAGGAATGTGGAATCTACCTCAGGTATCTTCATTAACACTTGTGTTTAAAGCTATTCATAGGTATTGGATACCACATATGACTCACTTTACGTTGCCTTTTCAGGAACCAAGAAAGATGGCTTCACAAGTGGATGTGCAACTACGAGAGGACGACGAAGATGGTCTTTTGGTCGTGCTTGTAGGCACATTTATTTTGTCTATGACATGTAATTAAACTATTCTTAGTTTCATCATGCTTTTGAACATACTATGATCTATGGTGTTGGACACCAGGTTATTTTGATCGTAAGACTTTGACAATAGTTGTTTCAAAATGTCTTGTATTTATATGTTCAATGGAAATTGCATGTTTTACATATGATTAGATAAATGTTGATACCGCTGACAAAACTAAGACAATTCATTACCTTCACCGACGACTATAGTAGATATGGTTATGTCTACCTTATGTCGAATAAATCTGAATCCTTTGAGAAATTCAAAGAATTTCAGAGTGAAGTTGAGAATCAACTTGGCAAGAAGATAAAAGCACTTTGATCGGATCGAGGTGGCGAATATCTGAGCCATGAATTCGACGATCACTTGAAAGAAAATGGTATTCTTTCAGAGCTGACACCTCCTAGAAATCCTCAATGGAACGGAGTATCCGAAAGGAGAAATCGAACCTTGTTAGACATGGTTCGATCAATGATGGGTCTTAGGGAACTTTCTATCTCTTTCTAGGGACACGCACTACTAACTGCAGCACTAACACTGAACCGTGCTCCGTCAAAAGTTGTCGAAAAGACCCCATATGAATTATGGACTAAGAAACCTCCAAGGTTGTCTTTTCTTAAGATTTGGGGTTGTGAAGCATATGTCAAACGATTAATTTTTGACAAGCTTCACCCGAAATCAGACAAGTGTTTCTTTGTGGGCTACCCAAAAGAAACCAAGGGGTATTACTTCTACAATAAATCCGAGAACAAAGTGTTTGTTGCTTGTGATGGTGTCTTTTTGGAGACGGAACACCTTTCCCAAATGACAAGTGGGAGGAAAATTGAACTCGATGAAGTTCGAGAGGACGAGCAACAATGTCAACCTGATAAAACTGACAATCAAAATGCTTTAGAAGTAGTTGATAAGATTGGTCAGAATCAAACAGACTGAAAGGAATGGTGTCCTTCCAACAAGTGTATTCTTCCGATAGAGGGTTCAGAATTATTACGGAGCTAATTCTTCAGTAAAGTCAAGTGATCGGAATGCCTAGGTGGAGGTCGCTTCCGATCAGTAATATCGAGGTACAATTGATATTACAGCTTAATCTTAACTAAACCCTTCGGGTCGAACCCAATCGAATCACCGATCCGAGATGACGAATTAATCCGAAAGGATATAATGAGTCGACAGAGTTTTACGAATACAGACGTCGGAAATCGAGCCTAGGGCATCGAGACAAAGCGTCGCAAAATCACAAGCGACAAGTACGAGTGTAGCCGTAGCACCACAATGGTCTAACCATGTGGATGCTAGGCTGGTTCGAGCTAGCATGCACCTACCATGGCTAGGTTCAAGCCTAAGCACACTAGGTGTGCTAGGCGCACCATCGCAAGCTCAAGGCGCACCATCGCAGCCTAGGCGTGCCATGGCAGCCCATCGCATCTAGCAGCATGCTAGCATGGGTGCCTGGGTGCGCATGGAAGCTATCGCAAGCGCCACAAGCATCAGGCAGCCCATCGCAGCTAGCAGCGTGCTAGCCTGGGTGCCTGGATGCGCAAGGCAGGCTATCGCAGCACCATAGCACACCATCGCAACAAGCATGCCTGCGCACATGCGTGCCTTCGCATGGCACTGCATCGCAGCATGCGTCCTTGGGTGCTAGGCACCATCGCAGGCACTACGCACAAGCACAGAACCATGGTAAGCCTTGTGTGGGTGTGCATGTGCGTGGAGGGCATCGCAGCAGCAGCAGCAACATGCGAGGGTGTGCGAGGCTGGCGCGCATGGCTGGCGAGGCAGGGGCCAGCAGGCGTGGCTCGCTAGCAGCACGCGTGCTGGGCCACGCTAGCAATGGTGCGAGGGAGATGCTGCGAGAGATGCGTGTGCGAGAGGGGATGCCTCAGCATGCGTGGATCACTAGCAGCACACATGTTGGGTAGGCATATGCATGTGCATGCAATAGGGAGTGCTAGGCAGCCAGCAGCACCAGCGCCTAGCACAGCCTAGCACCAAGCATGCGAGGCTGCTGGGCAGGCACATGCTAGCTGGCTGGGCTGGCTGGCACATGCTAGCTGGCAGCAGCCCAACACCCCTTTTAAGTGAGGCTGTTTTGTGAGGGTAGGGACCAAGGCTTTGGGAAACCCTTGGGGAGCAAGGCAATGGTCCCCCCACCCCTCCATGGTCCTCATCTAACCTTCTATCTCCTTTTGACACTTGTTGCATTGTGATTGTATTTGTTTATTAATTTATTTTAGAAATAAATTAATTAGCAAAATTACTCATTCTCCCACATTGGTTGGGGAATGAAGTTCAAGGGTTCATTTCCCTATAAATACCAAGCTTGGGTATTGGGAAATGAACAACCTTGAGTGGAATTAAAAAGGCAACTCTAAGAAAGAGTAAACCTTTGATTCGTAAAACTCACAGTTATTTTGTTCGGGTCTTGACTAACCTTCAAGACTTAGGACGCCCGGGTCGGGTCGAGGGTACGATCCGTCGGAGATCTCGTCTTTTCGGGATTTTGAAGTAAGAGCTCTTTGGGAGCGAAGCACGCGTCAAAGGTATAATTCTTGTTCTTAATCTTGTTTGATTAAGTTTATTATGCTTGTTAATTGCTTTAATTAAGGGGCGGGTCCTGGTGGGTTTCCTTCCGCGTAGTGTCGGGTCACTACGAAACCGTACAGCGGTATTGGAGCCACGCTCCTTTTAATTTTTGCAATTATTTTTTAATTAAGGTGTTTTAAAAGAATTTAATTTTCTGGTTCATGTTCTTCTAATTAGATTAGATGCTCGTTTTAATTAATTTTAAAACTCGATTTTATTTTCGATTTGGCTGTCGAACCCAGATTTTGGCTCAAAAATAGTGATTTTTGGGTGGAATCGATATTCTGGAACAGATTCAATTCTTTTAGGGTTGTCCAGAAGCCAAATTCGAACCAGAAACCCATTTTTTCTAGGGTTTTCGTTTTTCAATGAAACTTTTAATTCTTTTTAAGCCTTGATTAATGCAAGCATTACAAGGTTAGATTAAATGCACATTTGCATCACTAATCTACTGGTTTTAAAATATCCTTGAGCATAATAATAGAGTTTTTATTAGTGCTTAAGTTGATATACCAATTTTTCACATAAACTTGTTTTTCACAAATTTTGCAAATAAATTGCAATAAAGTGTGAAAACTTGTTGTGATTTTGTATTTTAAGTTCCCAAATAATGTTAAAGTTTTAATCTTTAAAGGTTTAAATGATTGGAACCCTAACCCTAAATTCCATGTTGAACAAAGTTTGGATTTTTTCATGTTTAGTTGATTTAAATCCATTAAGTTCAATTACTTATGAATAAAATTTGATTAATCTTCATATTGGAAGATGTAATCTTGATATTTTACACAAGTATGCAATTTGGAAAATTTTATTATTGGATGGTTAATTTATTTTTCCAACTCCCATTTGTCAAATCCATTATTAATTTGCATATTGGCAAGATTAATTTTGGCCATAGCTCATTTTACTTTAAGCATAAAGTTAGACCTAATTTTGATCAAAATTGAAATTTTGGATAATTTAGGCTTATGCACCAATAAAATAAATTTTATTTAAGTAGGACTTTATTTTATTTTATTTTCCCTCAAATTAATTCTAAAATGTAATTTAGAATTGATTATTGTCACACACAAATCGGAATTAAAATTCCGAGTAAAATGCACGCAAATCGATGCAAAACCGCAAGCGTCACCAAGGCTAGCCGGGCTGCCTGTGGTGCGCATATGGCTGTGCATCGTTGGTGCGTGGCGAGGGGTGCTATGGCTGGGCTTGGGCAGTGGCCTTGGCTGCTGGGTGCTTAGAGGTGCTGCTAGGCAGCGTGGTAGCAAGCACCAGCCAGCCCCCACTTGCTGCCAGGTGCCAGCATGCGTGCAAGCATGCGTGGTGCTAGCCAGCGTAGTGTGTTGTGCTGGGCACAGCATGCTAGCACCAAGCGCCAGCCCAGCCTCTTCAATGGTGCTAGTGCATGTGAAGCGTGAGCTGCTGGCGGGCTTGTGCTACTGCTGGGCAGCGAGGCAGCAAGCCCCAGCCAGCCAGCACACTGCTGCCTAGCAGCCATGGTGCGCCATGCATCCTAGGATGGGGCCTTGTTGCTTAAGTTTGAGCTATGATTTTGCGATAATTTTTGGCGATTTTAATAATTTTAAATAATTATTTTAACGAGGCTAAAAACCTCGATTTTCGATTTTGCAAAATTTTGATAAATTATGGGTTATGCCGACTTAATTAATCGGATTAATTAAGTACGGATGCGGAATTTAGTGGGAGCTTAATTAAGTGCGTTAGCATTTTGTGTTTAGAAATAATGGATTAAACCACTTTGACTAGTTTTAATTAGGCGCGTTAATTGGATTAACCACCTAAGTTAGTTACTAGTTTTGCGTGTTTAATTATGTATTTCGTAAAATTGCATGGGCCATTCACAAATAGTGAATGGGTGAATGGAAGATTGTTTTCAAAACAGGTTCTTTGAAAATGGCAACTAGTGGGGCCCGACTAGGATAGAAAATACGGAGTGCGTTATGTTATGTATTTTTGTAAATCTAAATACGGTCTGCGAACCGTTAAGTATTTTTGTACTATTAGATTAATCTTAGTCGTTCTAGCTAGCTTCTTTTATTTCATTTTGGCCAAGATGTCTCAAGACGGCGTTTCGACGAAGACGAGCCAAGATGAAGACCCATGGAAATTAAAGATTTCAAGGGGTCATGCTAGTTGCCAAATGCATCTATTTTTATGCCTTATATATTGTTATTATATATGATTGCTAGATGCATGTCTAGGATTTCTGTTATGGTGCGACGATTAGTTAAGTTTACTTAAATCAACCAACATAGAAACCCTAGGTCCCTTAATAATATTGAGCTAAAATTTTCCGTTCCAAGAACAACACTTACCGAACTAATGCGCGTACGTGATGGATTACGCCAAAGCGAGGCATCACTACTTCCCTAGGAACGTAAGGTATACTAGGTATACAAGTTGTCTTGGTTAAGCTCAACGATATCAGTAAGGAGTCCTTAGATGTCGTGGCAAAAGAGATAAAATGTCAAGGATGCATTAGATGCGACATTTTATCAAACCGAGAGTAGCTTAGAGCTATTAGAAATTGGATTGCTTACCTTAAGATATTTAATGATTAAGACAAGCCAAAGCATGCTTAACCGTTTCTTGATCTTTGGGATCTCGGAATCATTTTATTCTCGCCCATAAGGGACAATTTTAAATGCGTGGATAAAATGTTCAATAAGATTGAATATATGCATGAACGTTTTAAATTTCAACTTATTGATGTATGAATGGTTTTTCACTTCAAATTCTTTCAATTGTAGAATCATGTCTGCCAGTAACTCAAACAACAACCAAATGTGCCCGACACTCCCCGAAAAGTTAGCTATCAAGCTTAACTTAACAAACCTTGATGAATGGGAAGAAGAACTCACGAAGTTTTTCCAAAGAGTATGTTCTGGATACTTCCCTCCCAACCCTCTGTTCCAAGACCCTCTTGAGTGACGAAACTTATTGTGCATGGTCGAAAGACTGCAAATTAGTGTCACAACTCATGGCTAACTCCATCCCGGAAGAATGGAAAGAAAAACTTCCATTCTCTTTCCCGGACTTGTTCCTTGGAGGACTAAGGGATGTTGTCGGTGTGAGATTCTCTAAGAGTTTCAACGACAACAATGATGGACTCTTGTTTGAAGTGACTAGGTCACTTACGGACATGAATGTAAAGCCATCGGATCAAGGTTGTCTTGCGAAAGAGAGGTACCATCTTTGGTCTATAGTCTGCAACACTAAGTTGAGACCGGGTATGCCCCTCCGACCCCATGTGGCAAGAATGACTAAGCTCTTCAAGCACATGGAACTCCTCAAAATTTCACTAGAAGATGGAATGACTGGTCATATTTTGCTCACTTCACTTCACTCGGGATATGATGCGCTAAAGGCATATATTTCTGAATCAAAGGAGACACATTCCTTGAAGAATGTGGTGGAGCTACTTCACCGGGCCAACTCATTTGGGGCAACCAAAAGACCATCAAGAAGGAGGGATCTCAAGGTTAAGGCTAAGATGCGTTGCTTCTACTGTGGCGGGCAAGGCCACTTCAAGAGAGAATGAAAGCTCTTTCGGGAAGAGGAGGAGAGGAATGGAGCATCCACCTCGGGTATCTTCCTTAACACTTGTAAATTAAGCTTATCATAGGTATTAGATACCAAGTATGACTCACGTAATGTTGCCTTTTCAGGGACCAAGTGAGAAGCTTATCAAGTGTTGGTGCAAGAGCAAGAAGACGACGAAGATGGTTTTTCGATCATGCTTGCATGCACTATTTTGTCTATGACATGTAATTAAACTAATTCTAGTTTTTCATCATGCCTTTTGAACATTTTATGCTCTATGGTGTTGGACACCTAGGAATTTTAAATGTAAGACTTTGACAATAGTTGTTTCAAGTTTGTCTTACAAATTTATGTTCAATTAAATTGCATGTTTTTACATATAATTAGACAAAAGTTGATACCACTAGATAATACCATCGAGTCGAATCAAACCTACTTGTGGCATTGTCGTCTTGGCCATATTAACATCAAACGCATTAAGAAACTTCTTCAAGAAGGTATTCTTGGCTCATTCGACTTAGAGTCGTTTGAAAATTGCGAAGGATGCTTATTAGGCAAGATGATAAAACAGCCATTCTCCAAGTTGGGAGAAAGGGCAAGTGACTTATTAGGTTTAATACACACGGATGTATGTGGACCAATGAGCACACCCGCAAGACAAGGTTACCGATATTTCATCACTTTCACCGACGATTACAGTAGATATGGCTATGTCTACTTAATGTCGAATAAATCTGAATCCTTTGAGAAATTCAAAGAATTTCATAAAGAAGTTGAAAATCAGCTTGGCAAGAAAATTAAAGCACTTCGATCGGATCGAGGTGGCGAATATTTGAGCTATGAATTCGACAATCACTTGAAAGAAAATGGCATTCTTTCAGAGTTGACACCTCCCGAAACTCCTCAATGGAACGGAATGTCCGAACGGAGGAATCGGACCTTGTTAGACATGGTTCGATCAATGATGGGTCTTAGTGAACTCCCTATCTCTTTCTTGGGACATGCGCTACAAACTGCAGCACTAACACTGAATAGAGCTCCGTCAAAAGCTATTGAAAAGACTCCATATGAATTATGGACTAAGAAACCTCCTAGGTTGTCTTTTCTCAAGATTTGGGGATGCGAAGCATATGTCAAGCGATTAATTTCGGACAAACTTCACCCCAAATCGGATAAGTGTTTCTTTGTGGGATATCCAAAAGAAACCAAAGGGTATTACTTCTACAATAAATCCGAGAACAAAGTTTTTTGTTGCTCGTGATGGTGTCTTTTTGGAGAAGGATCACCTTTCCAAAATGACAAGTGGGAGGTAAATCGAACTCGACGAAGTTCGAGAGGACGAGCAACAATGTCAACTTGACAAAACTGATAATCTAGATACTTTGGAAGCATCTAAGAAGATTGGTCAGAATCAAACAGACAATGTAAATGCTCAACCGATTACCCTACGTAGGTCGCAACGGCAAAGATCTCAACCAGACAGATACCTCGGTATCGTCTTAACCGATGATCAGGACATCCTAGTCATGGATAGTGATGAGCCGGCGACATACAAGCAAGATATGACGAGCCCCGACTCTGCAAAATGGCAAGAGGCCATGAAATCCGAGATGGACTTCATGTCTGAAAATCAAGTCTGGGACTTGGTGAATTTGCCCGAGGGTTATACACCCATTGGTTGCAAATGGATCTTCAAAGTGAAGACAGACAAGGATGGAAATGTATCGATATACAAAGCTAGACTGGTGGCAAAAGGTTATAGACAAGTCCACGGGATTGACTATGATGAAACTTTTTCACCAGTTGCAATGCTAAAATCCGTCCGGATCATCCTAGCGATCGCTGCATATTACAATTATGAAATATGGCAAATGGATGTCAAAACCGCCTTCCTTAATGGAATTTTGGAAGAAACTATGTATATGACACAGCCAGAAGGTTTTGTCAATCCAGGCAACGCTGGAAAGGTTTGCAAGCTGAAGAAGTCCATTTATGGACTAAAGCAAGCCAGCAGGAGTTGGAATCTGCGATTTGATGAAGCCATTAGCAAGTTTGGTTTTATCAAGAATCCAGATGAGTCTTGTGTATACAAGAAGGTCAGTGGGAGTGATATTGCATTCCTAGTCCTGTATGTTGATGACATACTTCTCATTGGAAACAGCACAAAATTGTTGGAGTTCGTAAAGGGCTGGTTGGGAAAGTGCTTTTCAATGAAGGACTTAGGAGAGGCACAGTACATATTAAGCATCAAGATCTACAGGGATAGATCTAAGAGGATGATTGGATTAAGCCAGAGTACTTACATTGATAAGGTACTGGCTCGATTCAACATGGAGAATGCCAAAAGAGGGCATTTACCCATGTCCCACGGCGTAACTCTCGGCAAGAATTAGTGTCCACAGACACCTGTTGAGTGAGAAAGAATGAATCAGATCCCATATGCTTTGCTAATCGGATTGATCATGTATGCCATGATATGTACAAGGCCAGATGTATCGTATGCCCTGAGTGCAACGAGTCGATACCAATCGAACCCAGGAGAGGCGCATTGGACTGCGGCCAAGAACATCTTGAAGTACCTGAAAAGGAACAAGGATAAATTCCTGGTGTATGGAGGCCATAAAGAACTGGTTGTTGAAGGTTACACCGACGCTAGCTTCCAAACTGACAGAGACGACTTCAAGTCACCGTCGGGGTACATATTCTTTCTGAATGGAGGAGCGTTTAGCTGGATGAGTGCCAAGCAGAGCACCACTGCAGACTCTACAACTGAAGCCGAGTACTTGGCCGCTTCAGAAGTTGCCAAGGAAGCTGTTTGGATTCTCAAGTTCATTAGCGAACTTGGTGTTGTACCCTCAATCAAGGGGCCGACAGATCTCTATTGTGATAACAATGGAGCTATCGTTCAAGCCAGGGAGCCAAGAGAGCACCAAAAGGTCAAACACGTGCAAAGGAGATTTCACATGATAAGGGAATGGAAATCTGAAGGTGAAATCAGAATTTGTAAGATTGGCACAGATGATAATGTAGCCGATCCTTTGACTAAACCACTGCCTCAAGTGAAACACAACAAGCACATTGAGGCAATGGGAATCAAGCATGTTGGAGACTGGCTTTGAAATTCCCTGTACATGTGTTTTAATTAAATAGGATATTTAATGTAAGACACTGTATTAAAACCATTCATTAATGGAGTAATTAATTTTTGTGCAAAATTATCATTCGCTCCATTACTATTTAATTGTGGTTTAGAATTAAATAATGAGTCCATTCGATTTACGGAAATATTCAAAACAGTGTATCAAGACCATGTCTTGGATAAAGAAACACCTGTTAAGTGAACATTGAATATTTAAATCGAAAATTGTCCCTAATCGAGGTCATCTAACAGATAAACGATTGATGACCGCCATAGATTAGTGTGTAGTATGATTTACAGCACCGTTTCTTGTGTTGCGAGGACGTGACGGTCATAAATCATTTGCACAGGCACAGTTTGGAACTGTACTGGATAAGACCTATGAGAGTACTTTAAAAAAATTTAAATTTTGTCATAAGTACATTTTTCATTATGATTATCGGAACTTGTTTCCTCCGACCATGAGTACTGTGAAGTTTTCTTGTTTGAGTACTAGGCTCTTTAATGTTTCCAAACGTCTGCCGTAACTAGGGATCATAACGGGAACACTCAGGAGACTGTGTCCTCTTAGTAAGAAGAACTTACAATACAAGACTGGGATTGTCCCCCTACTAACAATAGGGAAAATGTTTTATTGTTTACAAGGTCGCTCGAAGAGCGAGACTGTGAAAATGCATGGCCGTGCTCAAATGGATTTTAGAAATCATCTGCTTATTGACAGTCGAACTCGGAGATCGAGAAACACTTCTGAACGTAATAAAGATGACAAAGAATCTTACCTTATAGTTCACGAAGAAACATTAAGTGACATAGGAAATGGGCTATACACTGTATGCACACTTGTCCGGAAGGACAAGTGGGAGATTGAAAGGAATGGTGTCCTTCCAACAAGTGTATTCTTCCGATAGAGGGTTCAGAATTATTACGGATCTAATTCTTCAGTAAGGTCAAGTGACCGGAATGCCTAGGTGGAGGCCGCTTCCAATCAGTAATATCAAGGTACAATTGATATTACAACTTAATCTTAACTAAACCCTTCGGGTCGAACCCAATCGAATCACCGATCCGAGACGAGGAATTAATCCGAAAGGATTTAATGAGCCGACAGAGTTTTACGAATACAGACGTCGAAAATCGAGCCTAGGGCGTCGAGACCGAGCGTCGCAAAATCACAAGCGACAAGTACGAGTGTAGCCATAGAACCACAATTGTCTAACCATGTGGATGCTAGGCTGATTCGAGCTAGCATGCACCTACCATGGCTAGGCGCAAGCCTAAGCACACTAGGTGTGCAAGGCGCACCATCGTAAGCTCAAGGCGCACCATCGCAGCCTAGGCGTGCCATGGCAGCCCATCGCAGCTAGTAGCATGCTAGCATGGGTGCCTGGGTGCGCATGGCAGCTATCGCAAGCGCCACAAGCACCAGGCAGCCCATCGCAGCTAGCAATGTGCTAGCCTAGGTGCCTGGATGCGCAAGGCAGGCTATCGCAGCACCATAGCACACCATCGCAACAAGCATGCCTGCGCACATGCGTGCCTTCGCATGGCACTGCATCGCAGCATGCGTACTTGGGTGCTAGGCACCATCGTAGGCACCATGCACAAGCACAGCACCATGGTAAGCCTTGTGTGGGTGTGCATGTGCGTGGAGGGCATCGCAGCAGCAGCAGCAGCATGTGAGGGTGTGCGAGGCTGGCGCGCATGGCTGGCGAGGCAGGGGCCAGCATGCGTGGCTCGCTAGCAGCACGCGTGCTGGGCCAAAACCGCCTTCCTTTTCGCTAGTCGCAATGCTTAAGTCCGTCCGGATCATCCTAGCGATTGCTGCATATTACGATTACGAAATATGGCAAATGGACGTCAAAATCGCCTTCCTTAATGGGTTTTTGGAAGAAACTGTGTATATGACACATCCGGAAGGTTTTGTTGATCCAAGCAACGCTGGAAAGGTAAGCAAGCTTAAGAAGTCCATTTATGGACTGAAGTAGGCAAGCAGAAGTTGGAATCTGCGATTTGATGAAGCCATCCTTAAGTTTGGTTTTTTTAAGAATCCAGATGAGTCTTGTGTTTACAAGAAGGTCAGTGGGAGTGACATCACATTCCTAGTCCTATATGTCGATGACATATTGCTCATTAGAAACAGCACAAATTATTAGAGTCCGTAAAGGGCTGGCTGGGAAAGTGCTTTTCAATGAAGGACTTAGGAGAGGCACAGTACATATTGGGCATCAAGATCTATCGGGAAAGATCTAAGAGGATGATTAAATTGAGCCAGAGTACTTACATTGATAAAGTACTGGCACAATTCATCATGAAGAATGCCAAGAGAGGGCACCTACCCATGTCCCATGGCGTAACTGTCAGCAAGAAACAGTGTCCACAGACACCTGTTGAGCGAGAGAGAATGAATCAGATTCCATATGCTTCGCTAATTGGATCGATCATGTATGCCATAATATGTACTAGGCCTGATGTATCGTACGCCTTAAGTGCTACGAGCCGATACCAATCAGACCTAGGAGAGGCGCATTGGACTGCGGCCAATAATATCCTAAAGTACCTGAAAAGGAACAAGGATAAATTCTTGGTCTATGGTGGCCACAAAGATTTGGTTGTTGAAGGTTACATCGACGCTAGCTTCCAGACTGATAGAGACGACTTCAAGTCACAGTCAGGGTATATATTTTGCCTAAATGGAGGAGCGTTTAGTTGGAAGAGTGCCAAGCAAAGCACCAGTGCAGATTCTATAACTGAAGCCGAATACTTGGCAGCTTCGAAAGCAGCTAAGGAGGCAGTTTGGATTCGTAAGTTCGTCAGTGAACTTGGTGTTGTTCCCTCCATCAAGGGTCCAATAAATCTCTATTGTGACAACAATGGAGCTATTGCTCAGGCCAGAGAGCCAAGAGAGCACTAGAAGGTAAAACATGTCCAAAGGCGATTTCACATGATAAGGGAATGGAAATTCGAAGGTGAAATCAGAATTTGTAAGATCGGAACGGATCACAATGTGGCCGATCCTTTGACTAAACCTCTGCCTCAAGTGAAGCACAACAAGCACGTCGAGGCAATGGGAATCAAGCACGTTGGTGATTGGCTTTGAATTCCCTGTTCATGTGTTTTAATTAAACTAGATGTCTTAATGTAAAACACTATGTAGAAACCATTCATTTATGGAGTAATTAATTTTTTATGCAAAATTACTATTCACTCCATTGCTATTAAATTGTGGTTTAGAATTAAATAACAAGTCCATTCGATTTATGAGAATATTCAAAACAGGGTATCAAGACCATGTCTTGGATAAAGAAACACCTGTTAAGTGAACATTGAATATTGAAATCGAAAATTATCCCTAATCGAGTGATCGGAATGCCTGGGTGGAGGCCGCTTCCGATCTGTAATATTAGTGAACAATTAATATTACAGCTTTGTCTTGACTGAACCCTTCGGGTCGAACCTAAATGAACTGCCGATCCGAATCGACGAATCAATCCGAAGGATTTGATGAGTCACTAGAGTATTACGAACACAGACGTCGGATATCGAGCCTAGGGCGTCGAGACCGAGCGTCGCAAAATCAACAAGCAACAAGTTCGAGCAAAGCCGTAGCATCACATTGGCCTAGCCATGTGGTTACTAGGCTAGCTCGAGCTAGCACCGCACCATCGCATAGCTAGAAGCTTGCGTGTGTGTGTGCTTCGCTAGCACTAGGCGCACAGCACACCATCGCACAACTAGGAGCTTGTGTGTGTGCGTGCTTCGCTAGCACTAGGCGCACAGCACACCATCGCATAGCAAGGAACTTGCGTGTGTGCGTGCATCGCTAGCACTAGGCACACGACACACCATCGCATAGCTAGGAGCTTACTGTGTGCGTGCATCGCTAGCACCAGGCTTACAGCACACCATCGCACAACTAGGATCTTGTGTGTGTGTGTGCATCGCTTGTACTAGGCGCACGGCAGCACCATCGCAGCAGCAGCACGCTGTGCTTGCTTGCTTGTGTGCGTGCCTTCGCATGGCAGCACCAAGCAGAAAGCAGCGAGCTTGGCGCATAGCCCAGCGCCTAGCACTG
The DNA here is from genome assembly GCA_034703905.1 of Chenopodium berlandieri. Lineage (NCBI taxonomy): Eukaryota > Viridiplantae > Streptophyta > Magnoliopsida > Caryophyllales > Amaranthaceae > Chenopodium > Chenopodium berlandieri. The sequence continues at coordinate 8,428,023 of CM068285.1, forward strand.
CTGTGCGCCCAGCAGCATGCGTGGCTCGCTAGCAGCACGCATGTGCTGGGGTGTGTTGGCAAGGGCAGGTTGGTTGTGCTAGCTGGGAAGCAAGGCTGGCAACCAGCTCACCTTGTCCTTGATGCCGGTTTAAGGAGAGTGGGGACCAAGGCTTAGAGCCATGCCTTGGGGAGCAAGAAAGTGTTCCCCCCATGGTCATGGTCCTCACCTAACCTCTCCTCTCCTCATGCCACTTGTTGATTTGTGATTGCATTGTTTTATAATTTATTTTGGAATTAAATAAATTAGTGAAAAATGCAACTATCCCACATTGATCATGAATGGGAGTGCAAGTTGCATTTCCCTATAAATACCCCATGATTGGGCATTTGGAAACACAACTTGAGTGGAACTCAAAAAGGCATCTCTTATTATTGAGAAAACTTTTAAGTTCGTAAAATTCTAGTTTTATACTTGGTCAAGTCTCGACTAACCCTCGAGACGAAGATCGTTCAGGTCGGGTCGTGGGTACGAGCCGTGGGAGGTCGTCACGCTTGTGAGGCTTAAAGCTTCGTAGTATGAGCTCGGTTTACGAGCGAAGCACGCTTCAAGGGTATTACTTCTTTCTCCCTTTTCTTAATTATTGTTTAATTATGTTTATGCATGCTTTATTGCTTTAATTATTGGGGCGGGTCTTGGGCGGGTTTCTCTTCTGTAGGGTTTCGTAGTGACCCACACTACGCGGAAAGAAACCCGCCAAGATCCGCCCCCATAATAAATGCAATAAACAAGCAAAACATAATTAAAAGCATAATAAAGGATAAAAGATTATACCGTTGACGCGTGCTTCGCTCTACTATGAGCTCTTACTTGAACCTCGAAAAGACGAGGCCTCCAACGGGATCGTACCCTCGAACCCGACCCGAGCGTCCTAAGCCTCGAAGGTTAGTCGAGGCCCGGACAAATATAAACTTGGAGTTTTACGAATTTCAAGTTATACTCAACAATGGAGTTGCCTTTACTTTTCCACTCAAGTGTCTTTTTCAAAATCTCAACCAAGTGGGTATTTATAGAGAATGGGAACTTGAATCCCATTTCATGATTAATGTGGGATCATGTGCAAAATCATTAATTTATTTAATTCTTAATTAAAAAATTAATTAAATGCAATCACAATGCAACAAGTGTCAAGGGGAAAGGGAGAGTTAGGTGAGGACCATGAATAGGTGGGGGGGACCATTGCCTTGCTCCCCAAGGCTTTGCCCAAGCCTTGGTCCCCACCCCTCAAAAAACCGGCATCAAGGGGCTTCTAGGCTGCTGCCAGCTAGCCTAGCCAGCCAGCACAAGGCAGCAAGCATCAGCCCGGCCAGCCATGCGCCCTGCATGGTGCTGTGCTGGATGATGCCTACGATGTTTCTTGCTAGGCGCTGCTAGCAAGTGTTGGCCCCTTGCCTCTCTCGCCATCGCACATGCACACGCAAGGCCCCTCACACTTCCCAGCATGCGTGCTGCTAGCGAGCCACGCATGCTGGGCATCGCCTCGCCAGCCACACGCACAAGCATGCGAAGCTTGGTGTTGTGATGCTGCGATGGCTTGCACGCATGCGCACTGAGCAAGGCTAGTGCTGCTGCTGCGATGCCCTACACCCACACGCACATACGCACTGGCCTAGCCATGCGATAGTGCGTATGCTTGTGCTAGAGCTTGCGATGGTGCGAGGCACACACACACACGCACATACGCAAGCGCCCAGCACTGCGATGGGCTGTGCTTGGTGCGTGTGGCCTGCGATGGCGCCTAGGCACCCAAGCACGCATGCTGTGGTGCTGTGCCATGTGAAGGCACGCACACACACGCACATGGTGCTGCGATGGTCAGCCTAGTGCGCCTAGCATGCGATGAGCTAGCCTAGCCTAGCTACGGCTATGCTCGTACTTGTTGCTTGTGATTTTGCGATGCTCGATCTCGACGCCCTAGGCTCGATATCCGACGTCTTTGTTCGTAAAACTCTGACGACTCATTAAATCCTTCTGATTGATTCGTCGTCTCGGATCGGTTGTTCGATTGGGTTCGACCCGAAGGGTTCAGTTAAGATTAAGTTGTAATATTAATTATACCTTAATATTATTGATCGGAAGCGGCCTCCACCTAGGCATTCTGATCACTTGACCTTAATGAAGAATTAGCTCTGTAATAATTCTGAACCCTCTATCAGAATAATACACTTGTTGGAAGGACACAATTCCTTTCAATCTCCCACTTGTCCTTCCGGACAAGTGTGCATATAGTGTATAGCCCATTTCCTATGTCGCTTAATGTCTCTTTGTGAACTATAAGGTAAGATTCATCGTCATCCTTATTACGTTCTGAAGTGTTTCTCAATCTCCGAGTTCGACTGTCAATAAGCAGATGATTTCTAAAATCCATCTGAGCACGGCTATGCATTTTCACAGTCTCGCTCTTCGAGCGGCCTTTTAAACAACAAAGACATATTCCCTATTGTTGATAGGGGGACATTCCCAGTCTTGTACTGTGAGTTTCTCTTACTAAAAGGACCTAATCTCCCGAGTGTTCCCGTTATGATCCCCAGTTACGGCAGACGTTAGGCAACATCAAAGAGACAAGTTCTAAAACAAGAAAACTTCACAATACTCATGGTCGAGGAAACGAGTTCCGATAGCTATAATGAGAAATGTACTTATGATAATTTTGAATCTCTTAAAGTACTCTCATAGGTCGATCCAGTGCAATTCCAAACTGGCACCTGTGTAAATGTTTTATGACCATCATGTCCTTGCAGCACAAGAAACAGTGTTGTAAATCATACTACACACTAATCTCTGGTGGTCATCAATCGTCCATCAGTTAGATGACCTCGATTAGGGATAATTTTCGATTTAAATATTCAATGTTCACTTAACAGGTGTTTCTTTATCCAAAACATGGTCTCGATACCCTATTTTGAATATTTCTATAAATCGAATGGACTCATTATTTACTTCTAAACCACAATTAAATAGTAATGGAGCGAATGATAATTTTGCACAAAATTAATTACTCCATTAATGAATGGTTTCAATACAGTGTCTTACATTAAAACAACCAGTTTAATTAAAACACATGTACAGGGAATTTCAAATCCAGTCTCCGATGTGCTTGATTCCCATTGCCTCAATGTGCTTGTTGTGTTTCACTTGAGGCAAAGGTTTAGTCAAAGGATCGACCACATTATCATCCGTGCCGATCTTGCAAATTCTGATTTCACCTTCGGATTTCCATTCCCTTATCATGTGAAATCGCCTTTGGACATGTTTGACCTTCTGGTGCTCTCTTGGCTCTCTAGCCTGAGCGATAGCTCCATTGTTGTCACAGTAGTGATCTATCGGACCCTTGATGGAGGGTAGAACACCAAGTTCACTGATGAACTTGCAAATCCAAACAGCCTCCTTAGCAGCTTCTGAAGCAGCCAAGTATTCGAATTCAGTTGTGGAGTCTGCAGTTGTGCTCTGCTTGGCACTCTGCCAGCTAAATGCTCCTCCATTTAGGCAAAATATGTACCCTGACTGTGACTTGAAGTCGTCTCTGTCAGTCTGGAAGCTAGCGTCGGTGTAACCTTCAACAACCAGTTCTTTGTGGCCTCCAAACACCAGGAATTTATCCTTGTTCCTTTTCAGGTACTTCAGGATATTCTTGTCCGCAGTCCAATGCGCCTCTCCTAGGTTTGATTGGTATCGGCTCGTAGCACTCAAGGCATACGAGACATCCGGCCTGGTACATATCATGGCATACATGATCGACCCAATTAGCGAAGCATATGGAATCTGATCCATTCTCTCTCGCTCAACAGGTGTCTGTGGACACTATTTCTTGCTGAGAGTTACGCAATGGGACATGGGTAGATGCCCTCTCTTGGCATTCTCCATGATGAATTGTGCCAGTACTTTATCAATGTAAGTACTCTAGCTCAATCCAATCATCCTCTTAGATCTATCCTAGTAGATCTTGATGCCCAATATGTACTGTGCCTCTCCTAAGTCCTTCACTGAAAAGCACTTTCCCAACCATCCCTTTACGGACTCCAGTAATTTTGTGTTGTTTCTAATGATCAGTATGTCATCGACATATAGGACTAGGAATGCGATGTCACTCCCACAGAACTTCTTGTATACACAAGATTCATCTGGATTCTTGATAAAACCAAACTTTCTGATGGCTTCATCAAATCATAGATTCCAACTCCTGTTGGCTTGCTTTAGTCCATAAATGGACTTCTTAAGCTTGCAAACCTTTCCAGCGTTGCTCGGATCGACAAAACCTTCTGGCTGTGTCATGTACACAGTTTCTTCCAAAATCCCATTTAGGAAGGCGGTTTTGACATCCATCTGCCATATTTCATAATCATAATATGCAGCAATCTCTAGAATAATCTGGATAGACTTTAGCATTGCAACCGGTGAAAAGGTTTCATCATAGTCAATCCCGTGGATTTGTCTATAACCTTTTGCCACCAGTCTAGCCTTGTATATAGATACATTTCCATCCTTGTCTGTCTTCAATTTAAAGATCCATTTGCAACCAATGGGTGTCTAACCCTTGGGCAAATTCACCAAGTCCCAGACTTGATTTTCAGAGATGGAGTCCATCTCGGATTTCATGGATTCTTGCCATTTAGCAGAGTCGGTGCTCGTCATAGCTTGCTTGTATGTCGCTGGCTCATCACCATCCATAACTAGGATGTCTTGATCATCGGTTAAGACAATACCAAGGTATCTGTCTGGTTGAGATCTTTGTCGTTGCGACCTACGAAGGGTAATAGGTTGAGCATTTACATTGTCTGTTTGATTCTGACCAGTCTTCTCAGCTGCTTCTAAAGCACTTAGATTGTAAGTTTTATCAGTTTAACATTGTTGCTCGTCCTCTCGAACTTCGTCGAGTTCGATTTTTCTCCCACTTGTCATTTTGGAAAGGAGTTCCTTATCCAAAAAGTCACTAACACGAGCAACAAACACTTTGTTCTCGGATTTATTGTAGAAGTAATACCCTTTGGTTTCTTTTGGATATCCCACAAAGAAACACTTATCCGATTTAGGGTGAAGTTTGTCCGAAATTAATCGTTTGACATATGCTTCGCATCCGATCCCCAAATCTTGAGAAAAGACAACCTAGGAGGTTTCTTAGTCCATAATTCATATGAAGTCTTTTCAACAGCTTTTGATGGAGCGCGGTTCAATGTTAGTGCCGCGGTTTGTAGCGCATGTCCCCAAAAAGAGATAGGAAGTTCACTAAGACCCATCATTGATCGAACCATGTCTAATAAGGTTCGATTCCTCCGTTCGGATACTCCATTCCATTGAGGAGTTCCGGGAGGTGTCAACTCTGAAAGAATACCATTTTCTTTCAAGTGATCGTCGAATTCATGGCTCAAATATTCGCCACCTCGATCCGATCGAAGTGCTTTAATTTTCTTGCCAAGTTGATTTTCAACTTCTTTCTGAAATTCTTTGAATTTCTCAAAGGATTCAGATTTATTCGACATTAAGTAGATATAGCCATATCTACTAATGTTTGTTAACGAAGTTGAATTCTTAGATGTCTTAGTTATCGGTATCAACTTTTGTCTAATCATATGTATAAACATGCAATTTCCATTGAACATATATTTGCAAGACAATTTTGAAACAACTATTGTCAAAGTCTTACATGCAAAATAACTAGGTGTCCAACACCATAGATCATAGTATGTTCAAAAGCATGATGAAAAACTAAGATTAGTTTAATTACATGTCATAGACAAAATAGTGCATGCAAGGACGACCGAAAAACCATCTTCGTCGTCTACTTGTCCTTGCACCAACACTTGATAAGCTTCTCACTTGGTCCCTGAAAAGGCAACATAAAGTGAGTCATACTTGGTATCCAATACCTATGATAAGCTTAATTCACAAGTGTTTAGGAAAATACCTGAGGCAGATGCTCCATTCCTCTCTTCCTCTTCTCGAAAGAGCTTGCATTCTCTCTTGTAGTGGCCTTTCCCACCACAATAGAAGCAACGCATCTTTGCCTTGACCTTGAAATCCCTCCTTCTTGATGGTCTTTTGGTTGCCCCAAATGAGTTGGCTCGGTGAAGTAGCTCCACCACATTCTTCAAAGAATGTGTCTCCTTTCTTTCAGAAATATATGCCCTTAATGCATCATATCTTGAGTGGAGTGAAGTGAGCATAATATGACCAGCCATTCCATCTTCTAATGGAATTCTGAGGAGTTTCATGTGCTTAAAGAGCCTAGTCATTCTTGCCACATGGGGTCGGAGGGGCATACCCGGTCTCAACTTGGTGTTGCAGACTGTAGACCAAAGATGGTACCTCTCTTTTGCAAGACAACCTTGATCCGATGGCTTCACATTCATGTCTGTAAGTGACCTGGTCACTTCAAACAGGAGTCCATCATTGTTGTCGTTGAAACTCTTAGAGAATCTCACACCGAAAACATCTCTTAGTCCTCCAAGGAATAAGTCCGGAAAAGAGAATGGAAGTTTTTCTTTCCATTCTTCCGGGATGGAGTTAGCCATGAGTTGTGACACTAATTTGCAATCATTGGCCCATGCACAATAAGTTTCGTCACTCAAGTGTTTCTTGGTATAGAGGGTTGTGAGGGAAGTATCCAGAACATACTCCTTGGAACAACTCCGGAGAGTTTTCATGAGTTCCTCTTCCCATTCTTCAAGGTTTGTCAAGTTAACCATAATAGCTAACTTTTCGGGGAGTTCCAGGCACATATGGTTGTTGTTTGAGTTACTTGCAGACATTGTTCTACAATTGAAAGAATTTGAAATGAAAAACCATTCATAAATCAATAAGTTGAAATTTAAAAGCGTTCATGCATATTTTCAATCTTATTGAGCATTTTATCCACGCATTAATAAATGTCCCTTTTAGGCGAGAATAAAATGATTCCGGGATCCCAAAGATCAAGAAATGGTTAAGCATGCTTTGGCTTGTCTTAATCATTATATATCTTAAGGTAAGAAATCCAATTGCTAATAGCTCCAAGCTACTCTCGGTTTGATAAAATGTCGCATCTAATGCATTCTTGACATTTTATCTCTTTTTCCATGACATCTAAGGACTCCTTACTGATATCGTTGAGCTTAACCAAGACAACTCGTATACCTAGTATACCTTACGTTCCTAGGGAAGTAGTGATGCCTCGCTTTGGCGTAGCCCATCACATACGCGCATTAGTTCGATAAGTGTTGTTCTTGGAACGGCAAATTTTAGCTCAATATTATTAAGGGACCTAGGGTTTCTATGTTGGTTGATTTAAGTTAACTTAACTAATCGTCGCAACATATGAAATCCTAGACATGCATCTAACATTCATATATAACAATAATATATAAAGCATAAATTGATGCATTTGGCAACTAGCATGACCCCTTGAAATCTTCAATTTCCATGGGTCTTCATCTTGGCTCGTCTTCATCGAAACGCCGTCTTGAGACATCTTGGCCAAAATAAAATAACTAGCTAGTACGACTAAGATTAATCTAAAGTACAAAAATACTTAACGCGTATTTAGATTTACAAAAATACATAACGGATCGCAGTCCGTATTTTCTATCCTAGTCGGGTCCCACTAGTTTCCATTTTCAATAACCTGTTTTGAAAACATCGTCCATTCCCCATTCACTATTTGTGAATGGCCCATGCATATTATGAAATACATAATTAAACACGCAAAACTAGTAACTAACTTAGGTGGTTAATCCGATTAACGCGCCTAATTAAAACTAGTCAAAGTTGTTTAATCCATTATTTCTAAAAGCAAATTGCTCACGTAATTAACTAAGCTCCCACTAAATTCCGCATCCATACTTAATTAATCCGATTAATTAAGTCGGCATAACCAATAATTTGTCAAAATCAAAAATTTTGCAAAAGCCGGAAAAATCGAGGTCTAACCTCGTTAAAATGATTACATAAATAATTTTAAAAACGGCAAAATTTTCGCAAAATTGCATAGCTCAAAATTAAGCAAAATAGCCCACACAAGCGCTTGGTGGGTGCGCACCATGGCTGCTAGGAAGCCCATGTGTTGCGCTTGTTGTGCTGTGTGCCAGCATCCACGCCCAGCGTAGCACGCTGCGCCAGCCAGCACTAGCAGCTCGCTATGCATGCTGCGCATGCTAGCTTGCTAGCTGGTGCCTGGCAGCGTATGGCAGGCTGGCTGGGGCTTGCTGCCTCGCTGCCCAGCAGCACGCACAAGCAACTCCAGCAGCCCTGCCATGCACCTAGCACTACGGCAGCACGCAACTCCCACTGCCACATAGCAGCCCCTCAAGGCACACCCCACTGCGCACCATAGGCAGCCACATGTGGGCTGCTAGGCAGCCCGGCTAGCCTTGGTGGCGCTTGGGTGTTTTTGCCTTGATTTGCGTGCCATTTCTCAGGATTTTAATCCCGATTTACGTGTGACATAAAATTAATCTAAATTTATTTTAACGGTGCACAAGCCTAAATCATCCAAAATTTATTTTTGAAATAATTTAGGTCTTTCTTTATGCTTAAAATTGAAATAGCTATGTCCATAATTAATTTAGCTAATATGCAAATTAATAATGGATTTGACAAATGGGAGTTGGAAAAATAAATTAACCATCTAATGATAAAATTTTCCAACTTTCATACTTGTGTAATATACCAAGATTACATCTTCCAACATGAAGATTAATCAAAATTTTACTCACAAGTATTTGAACTTCATGGATTTTAATCAACCAAAATGAAAAATCTAAACTTTGTTCAATATGGAATTTAGGGTTAGAGTTCCAATCATTGAAACTTTTAAAGAGTAGAACTTTAACATACTTGGGAACTTAAAATTACACATTCACATCAAACATTCACACATTAATGCCATTTATTTGCATAATTGTGAAAAATCAAGTTTGTGTGAAAAATAGCATATCAACTTAAGCACTAATTAAAACTCCATAATTATGCTTAAGGATAATTAAAATAGTTGTAGATTAGGGATGCAATAATGCATTTAATCTAACCTTGTAATGCTTGCATTAATTAAGGCTTAAAAAGATTTAAAATTTTCGTTGAAAAACGAAAAAACCCCAAAAACTTGGGTTTCTGGTTCGAATTAGCTTCTGGACAGTTCTCAAAGAGGGTTGAATCTGTTTCAGAATGTCGATTCCACCCAAAAATCACTATTTTTGAGCCAAAATCTGGGTTCGACAGCCAAATCGATAAAAAATACGAGTTTTAAAATTAATTAAAACGAGCTTCTAATCTAATTAGAAAAACAAAACCAGAAATTAAATCTTACTTTAAAACACCTTAATTAATCAATAATTGCAAAAATTAAAAGGAGCGTGGCTCCGATACCGCTGTAGGGTTTCGTAGTGACCCACACTACGCGGAAAGAAACCCGCCAAGACCCGCCCCCATAATAAATGCAATTAACAAGCAAAACATAATTAAAAGCATAATAAAGGATAAAAGATTATACCTTTGACGCGCGCTTCGCTCTACTATGAGCTCTTACTTGAACCTCGAAAACACGAGGCCTTCGACGGGATCGTACCCTCAAACACGACCCGAGCGTCCTAAGCCTCGAAGGTTAGTCGAGGCCCGGACAAATATAAACTTGGAGTTTTACGAATTTCAAGGTATACTCAACAATGGAGTTGCCTTTACTTTTCCACTCAAGTGTCTTTTTCAAAATCTCAACCAAGTGGGTATTTATAGAGAATGGGAACTTGAATCCCATTTCATGATCAATGTGGGATCATGTGCAAAATCATTAATTTATTTAATTCTAAATTAAATAATTAATTAAATGCAATCACAATGCAACAAGTGTCAAGGGGAGAGAGAGAGTTAGGTGAGGACCATGAATAGGTGGGGGGACCATTGCCTTGCTCCCTAAGGCTTTGCCCAAGCCTTGGTCCCCACCCCTCAAAAAACCGGCATCAAGGGGCTTCTAGGCTGCTGCCAGCTAGCCTAGCCAGCCAGCACAAGGCAGCAAGCATCAGCCCAGCCAGCCATGCGCGTTGCATGTTGCTGCGCTGGGTGATGCCTACTATGCTGCTTGCTAGGCGCTGCTAGCAAGTGCTGGCCCCTTTCCTCTCTCGCCATTGCACACGCACACGCAAGGCCCCTCGCACTTCTCAGCATGCGTGCTGCTAGCGAGCCACGCATGCTGGGCATCGCCTCGCCAGCCACACGCACAAGCATGCGAAGCTTAGTGCTGTGATGCTGCGATGGCTTGCACGCATGCGCACTGAGCGAGGCTAGTGTTGCTGCTGCGATGCCCTACACGCACACGCACATACGCAATGGCCTAGCCATGCGATAGTGCGTATGCACTAGTAGAATAAAAGAAATAGGCAACCCCCCTATGGTAACGGTTCATGAAAACCGTTGCCAACTTAAGTGAGCGCCATTTTAAATATCAGAGTTGGCAACGGTTAACCGTTGCCAATTGATTATATTTTTTTTTTAAAAAAAAAGGGGGGTAGAGTTGGCAACGGTTAACCGTTGCCAATTAAAAAAAAAAACCCCGGGTTTTTGTATACTGTATACTCCCTCCTTCTTCTTCATTTAAGTAAGAAACGTTCTTCTTCAATACTTAAGAAAAAAAAAAAAAAAAAAAAAAAAAAAAAAAAAAAACAGGCGCGTTTTCCCTCCTCCCTTCTTCATCTTCTTCTCCCCTCTTTGTTCCTCCATTGAAGTGCTGCGAGCTCAAGCATTCTCACGTCCGTCCGTTGAAGACAAGACTCGAGTCGTACTCCGGCCAAATTCCCTCCATTGAAACAGCTTTAACCTAAGGTATAATTAAGTAGCAATTAGGTTTTAATACGAGTTGGGATTTTGTTCTTGCCTTTAATACGAGTTGCATAATCTGGGTTTTTGCTTTACTTAAATTTCCCACACTACTTGCACTTATAAGGATTATGAACCCTAACATGAGGGGATGGTTTAATCGTTTTCCTATTAATTTCCAGCTTAAATTTTCCAAATTGTAAGCGACCGTTGCGAATTTCTCATGGATAAAGGTAAATATTTCAAATTTGTGTTGATTTTGGATAATTGATTTTGGTTGTTAAATTTTTATGAATTGTGCAAATTTTCTGGTATCTTGTTCTGGTGTTTAGATTCTATGTAAATTTTGGGTGCTAATTGTATAGTTTGGTGACTAAAATGTGTTAAAGTAAATTGAAATCATGTAAATGTAAATGAAATCAGTTTAAAAGTAAATAAATTTTGTTGTTGGAAGGTTAACAATTGTCAACGACAGTCCAGGGGTTGTAGCTCTGTGTAATAATACATAGGTCTTGGGTAGTTAGCTGTTAAAATAGGTGAAAGTTTAATTAGTTGAAACTTGAAACTTGGATGTAGCTCTGAATAATACTTAGCTCTGTAAGTCTCAAGTTTTATTAGTTGAAACTTGAAACTTGGATGTAGCTCTGTATAATACATAGCTCCGTAAGTCTCAAGTTTTATTAGTTGAAACTTGAAACTTGGATGTTTATTGGAGATCATAGCAAATATTGCTAATACTTTTCACGTTCCTTGTTGCATTTATTGGAGATTATAGCAAAAACACAATTTAATGCTTAATATTTCCACTTAACTTTTTATATATATGCAGATCCAGCAGAGACCACAATTAAAGGATTCTAGTGTCTTTCCTTCTGGTATTTCTTATATAATGTGCTCTTATTGTATGTTTTAAGGTTTTAAGTTTTTAATAATGCTTTACAATTTAGTAATCATAAGTTCCGATCCTGTAATCTAGGGTTTGTCAATAACATAGACGCGCATTGCCCCCCCTCCACGTACAACAACCTTCTTGCTCGCTCTCACTATTGGTCTATGGCACCCTTTCAGGTAGTTGTTTGAAACCCATTAATGTCACTATTTGTATTTATTATCCATTACTCATACATACTTACTAACTTTTGATTTGTTTTTTGTTTTGTTTTTTCTTTTTGCGTTTTTATAGGTTCATATGTGAATTGAAGTTGAAGCTAGTTAAGTTTGAAGACTACACATAGGGAAGTTAGAATATATACATCCATTGTGTTGGTATGAATTATAAACTTCTCTAAGCTATAAATATTTCTTTCTCTCTATTATTGTTTTAATAAACGTTTTTTCATGCTAGCTATTAGATTTGTGTATGTATTATATAATGACAAACTAAATACAACAATAAATATATGAAATGTTTGCATCATCATATGCCTAGATACCCGTTCAAGGCTTTCTCATTAGGAGAAAGTCTTGAATAGTCCCCGGTTGGGACTGTTCTTGAACTTTTACTCTCACTTAGGTGGTGAATGTATGTCAGTTTTTTCGATTTTAAGGAACATCTTGGCTTAGCATTTCCTCGATCACCATGTTCTCTGGGTACATATGTGGGTAAGTAATTACCTACGTCGTGTACTTGGAGAACTGGGGGGAAATGCTGCCGGATTTTCTTTAAAATTGGAAATCTGACATACATTCACTAGTGAGAGTAAACGTTCAGGATGGGTTAGGTTGGAGTGATAAGGACCCTTTGGAAGCATATATGCATTTTTGTATCTATATGAATGTTATATGCATGTTGTGTGTTTGAATTTGATTTATATATATAATAGATGTAGCAATTATACATTATTCATAATATGTTGCCATGTTTAGAGACAATTTACTTAATGGAGAAGGATCGTGGATGGATGTATGGTAGACGTGATACATTGGAATTCTTTAATGGGGTTCAAGAGTTTTTCAAGACGGCTTCATCTTATCAGCGCAAAATGGGTTTCGAGTGCCTCTATTGTCCTTGTGTTGATTGTAATAATGTGAAGGTGGTCAATAGTGTTGATATCATTAGAGATCATGTAGTTTGTCGTGGGTTTAGGGTTAAATATCATGTGTAGATTTGGCATGGTGAAGAAGGAGAGTACAGTGGGGATGTTTTTGGGTATGATGTGCATGATGATAGAAGCAATGATATCCGTGTGGACGAGGAATACAAGAATGATGAACATATTGTTGATGATGGTGCTGAGGAGGGATTTGAGGATGATCATGTGGATGAGGTTGAGGATGAAGGTGTGGATGAGATGATGCGTGGTTTTGAAGGTGACGTGTTTGAGTCATTATCGAAGGCTTCTAAAAAGCCTTTGTATCCTGGGTGCAAAAAATACTCCAAACTATCAGCCGTGCTAACTCTTTTTAACATTAAGTCGAAGCATTGGTGGACGAACAGTAGTTTTACTTCCTTGTTGAGCGTGTTAAGTGAGATGTTGCCCGATGGGAATGAAATTCCTAAGTCTTACTATTACGCTAAGAAGCTCATGTGTCCATTTGGTTTGGAGTATAAGAAGATACATGCATGTCCTAATGATTGTATTCTTTACCGAAATGAATATGAACAATTGGAGGAGTGTCCAAGATGCAAGAAGTCACGCTACAAGCGCAAGAGTTGTAATGCTGGTACGAAGGGACCTCCTGCTAAGGTGTTGTGGTATCTTCCCATAATTCCAAGGTTTAAGCGTCTGTTCTCTTTACCAAAAGATGCTAAAAACTTGAGGTGGCATGCAGAGGGAAGAAAGAAAAACAAAATGCTGAAGCACCCAGCCGACTCCCCGCAACGGAAGAACCTTGATATGAAGTTTGGGGAATTTGGTGATGAAGTCAGAAATTAAAGGCTTGATTTGTGCACGGACGGGATGAATCCATTTGGCACTCTTAGTGCCCAACACAGCACATGGCCGGTACTTTTAGTGATCTACAATTTGCCTCCTTGGTTGTACATGAAACGGAAATATGTAATGCTTTCACTCTTGATATCGGGGCCAAGGCAACCTGGAAACGACATAGATGTGTATCTTGCACCAATGGTTGATGATATGAGAAAGATGTGGGACTAAGGGGTTTTCGTGTTTGATGATCATAAGAATAAGATGTTCACATTGCGTGCAGCTCTTATGTGGACCGTTAATGATTTTCCTGCATATGGCAACTTGTCTGGGTATAAGAATAAAGGGAAAAGGCATGTCCCATTTGTATTGATGATACGCCAAGCAGACGCCTTGATAATTCTTTCAAAGAGGTGTATTTGAGGACAAGAAGGTTGCTCAGGCGCGATCACCCGTACCGTCGGCAAAAAAAGGCTTTCGATGGGACGGTGGAAGAGGGGACTACTCTTAGGCCACTGACTGGTGAGGAGGTTTACGCTCGGGTTAAGGGTGTACGAACAGTATTTGGGAAATCTGAAAAAGCGGCGGAATCAGTTGCTCTCTTTAAAAAAGAATCAATCTTTTGGTTGCTCCCGTACTGGAAAGAACATGACGTTAGGCACTGTCTTGATGTAATGCATATAGAGAAGAATGTGTGTGACGCTCTTGTGGGAACGCTGATGAATATTCAAAACAAGACAAAGGACGGAAAGGGTGCACGTTTAGATTTGGAAAAGATGGGGGTGCGTCCAGAATTGTGGGTTCAGCAAAGGGTTAGTAAGGGAAAGGAACAGGAAAAGGAAAAAGAAATGGGTTCGAAAAAGGGAAAGGGGAAGAGCAAGGGAAAGGGAAAGGCCGCGGATGCGTCGAAGAAGAAAAGTGAGGGAAAAGCCAAAGAGGGGAAGGCCTATTTACCTCCGGCTTGCTACACATTGTCAAGGGTAGAAAAACGGATGTTTTGTGAATGTCTGTATGGAATTAAGGTTCCATCAGGGTACGCATCTAACATGAAAAGATTTGTATCCTTAAATGGAGAATTGAAGCTGACAAGTATGAAATCCCATGATTGTCATGTTCTGATGCAAGTTTTTCTACCAATTGCAATACGTGGTATTTTGCCAAAGCACGTGAGGGAAGCTATTACAAGCCTCTGTTCGTTTTTCAATACAATATGTAGCAAAGTGCTTGATCCTAGTACACTTGATGCTTTACAGGTGGATGTGGTTGTGACTTTGTGCAAATTTGAGATGAACTTCCCGCCCTCGTTTTTCGACATAATGGTGCATTTGATTCTTCATTTGGTGCATGAGATTAAGTTGTGCGGTCCAGTGTTCATGAGGTGGTGCTATCCTTTTGAAAGACACATGGGTACATTGCAAGATAAAGTTAGGAATCGGGCTCCCCGGAAGGAAGTATGATTCAAGGGACCGTGGCCGAGGAGATTGGTAATTTTTTAGCCGACTATATAGTCGTTGCTGAACCTATTGGTATTCCTACTTCTCGACATGAAGGTAGACTTGATGGTCATGGCACAATCAGGATGAAACGAATGTCACCTGATCGAGAGAAGTTCTTACAAGTACACTTATATGTGTTGTACCATGTTGCAGATGTTCACCCATATTTAGACGAGCACATGGCTAGTTTGCGTGATGAGTTTCCGTCGAAAGGTAAAAGGGCACTGATGCAGTTGCACAATAAGAAGTTTGTGAGTTGGTTTCGTGATCGAGTGATGGGTGGAATGGATGAGAGTGTCACAGCTACAGTAAGGTGGCTTGCTTATGGTCCTAGGGATGATGTTCGCTCATTTGAGGGATATGACATAAATGGGTACACATTTTGGACTGAGCGTCAAGATTTGAAATCATCCTCGACCCAAAACAGTGGTGTAACGGTTGTGGCATCGTCAAGGGAGTTTGCAAGTGCTAAGGATAAATCACCTGTTGATGCAGAGTTGTCACACTACGGTCGAATTCAAGAAATATGGGAGCTTGATTATTGTGACTTCACGATTGCTCTTTTCCGGTGTAAGTGGGTTGATAATATCAGGCGTAACGTCAAATTTGATGACTTTACTCTTGTAGATCTTGGCAACCTGAATGATAGTGCGGAACCATTCATCCTTGCATCTCAAGCTAAGCAGGTGTTTTACGTATCTGACCCTGCCGACTCAAAATGGTCTATTGTGCTAGCCGACAAAAGAAGAATCCTTGGCGTTGGAGATGTCGAGGATGAGGAAGAATATGATGCCTTTGATGACTCGGCACCTTTCACTGTTCCTAGACCTGCTGTGCCAAATGAGGTAGACGACCAAGCCAATTACATGAGATCAGACCACGATGAAGGAATATTAGATTGAGGTACTATATATTTTCTGTTAGTTTGAATTGTAGGCGTAGAAAGAATTATAAAATCACATTTTAGGTAAAAATGAATGAAAATGTTGAATTACTTGCCCATTTTTCTTATATTCTTTTAAATGAATAAAGTACCTTGCTTCACCATTTTCTATGTTTATTTGTATTATAATTCAGCAATTTATATATGATTATAAGTTTACCTTACAATTCAGCATCTAATAACGTGTTATGTTTGTAATGACAAGTTTTAAATCTAATGGCGGACGATCAATACCGTGTTCGCGTTGAGGATGTTGAATCTAATGATGATGATTCATCTAATGATGGGGACCAGCTGTATGATGTGAACAAGGAACCTGATTTGGGTGAGCCAGAAGATCAGGCGCAAGATGTATTGGAGAGAATGATAGATGAGTTTGAAATTGCAGCTGAGCAAGCGCCTCCAATCGATAATGCCATTGTGGAGCCGTTTCGTGAGGATCAAAGTGGAGGGGGGGTGCAGGCACCAGCGAAGAAAAAGCTGAGGGGTCCGACGACAGCTTTCAAGAAACCTGTCGGTCCTATGGTCTTGGAGTATGACAGGGTAGGCCAACCCTCAGGTAAATGGCGTCGTTAGTATGCTGGTCAAGTTGGGATTTGTGCGCGCAAAATCCCCATTACGCTTCGTATGAGCGACGTACCTACAGGCTTGATTGACACATTTTGGAATGATACCAGGGTCAGTTTTTTTTATTCCACATTATTTATAAACAATTTCAATTTATTGTTATGTTATGGGCAAACTAATAATGTTTGTTATTTGTGCTTGCAGAGTCTATTTAACATTCCAAATGAGTACGCCAAGCGAAGGGTGTTTGAATCCTTACTTGCGGCAAGATTCAGAAGCTTCAAGTGTAACTTAGTTCGTCGGTTTATCACAAAGAAACTTGTGAGGAAACCAAAGAATAAGAAAGGAGGTGGCAGTGATGATGATGTCATCGATGAAGAGAAACTCCCATGGCAAATATGGCCTAGCATATCGAAGGATGATTGGGAAGCTTTCGTTCTTCAAAAATGTAAAAAAGAAGAAATTGTAAGTTTAAAGAACTCTGATGAAAATTGTGTTGTAATTTATCGTCTTTTTATTAGTAATGAAACTAACATATCTTTTTATGTAGGAAATGAGGGAGCAGGATTCCAAGAATGCATTGCTAAAGAAATACCACCATCATATGGGAGCAATGACGTATGATGAATAGAGGGATACGTGGGTGAGTGAAGGAGTATACCCCACTACGCTTCTAGGGTCCTCCACAGCGCCATCTGACTCTACGACCAGTACTTTGGTGAGTCGTGCTGGAAATTTCTTTTGTTCTATGCATTCGCGGGACAAGAAAACCGGAAAATGGTCCATCAAGGCTCCGGAAACCAAAGAAATGACAGATAAGCTAGTAAGCAACTATGAACTAGTGAACTACATTATTCATTTGCATATATATCACTTTATATAAACACTTACTTCATGTTGCCATTTTGTTTTTGCTACAGCTTGAGTACACTGGAGAGCTTGTTGAAGTCAAGCTCGTCCTGACGGTAGAGAAGGACCCCTTCATCTTGGCTATGGGAAAGCCCTACCATCCGGGACGGGTATTAGGTGCTGGGGGGAGCTTGCTAGGATGGGAGAAGGTAATGGGTCCCGAATATACCAAATCTGGAAGATCCCGAGCAAGTGTGAACTCGCTACAGAACTTCGATGCCACGGTGGCATCAATTAAAGAACAAGTGCGCAATGAGATGCGCGAAGAGTTCAATGCATGGGCGAAGCAAATGAATTTTCCGACCATGCCCTTTTCCTCGACAACACCGGTCGACTCAAGTAGCCACCCACGAAGAGAAGGAGAACAGGAGATAAATGCACGCGAGGAGGTACATGATTAGAATTCAACTCTATAAGTTTTGATATGTTGAGTTACGTGGGTACGGTTCTAATTAATGTTTCACTATCAATACACTATTGCAGATTGGTACTCCTTCACATGCGTACTCAAGGGGGCTTGATACTCCGACACCTCATGAATTTCCTATTCTACAGGTGATTTTTTACTTACTTGTTTGGATAATGATATTGGTTTTTGGATTGTGTTGTGAAATGGTTAAGTTGGCTGTGAAATGGTGAAGTTTGCTGTGTTGTGTTGTTGGTTGCTTTGTTGATGTGATGTGTTGTTGTTGTTTGCTCCTCCTTCTCCTTCTCCTCATTCTCCTCCTCCTTCTCCTTCTCCTCCTCCTCCTTCTCCTTCTCCTCCTTCTCCTTCTCCTTCTCCTTCTCCTTCTCCTCCTCCTTCTCCTCCTCCTTATTATTCTTCTCCTTCTTCTTCTCCTTCTCTTTCTTCTCCTTCTCCTTCTCTTTCTCCTTCTCCTTCTCTTTCTCCTTTTCCTTCTCCTCCTCCTTCTTCTTAGCCATCGAGGAGTGTGCAGCCTTGCAGCAGCTGTGCAGCTGCTGCCCTTCCCGCCCAGTATTTTTTTTTTGTTTTTTGCACACGTTTTGGGTTTTTTTTCTTTTTTTTTTTTTGGTTTTAATTTTATTTTTGATTTTCTTCTATTGATGTGTTGCCTTACTTGTTTTTGTGTTTCACTTGTTTTTTGGTTCTACTATAATTGGTTCTTACAAGTATCTTCCTAATTGGTGCAGGAAGAGACCCGTTGTGAACTTCTTCACCCGAGCGAATCATATGATGGACCTTTGAATGTTGTTGCCTATGGTAGTGCACAACCGGCCGAACAAGGTACGGTCCATTTACGACCTCTTCTGCCTGAGCATTATTCTGTCGGGATCCATTTTGTGGTTCCCGGGTTCGAGGACATCTTAATACCTGTGCCCGTGGAGGAGGATGAGTTCATTACACTCTGGGCAGCAAAAGGTAGTTTTGTACAATGGCCATCTACTTGGATACGGTTGATGAACCAAGTAATTCTCATTTAGATTTCACGCTTTAATCTATACCCGATTTTCTTCCCAAGAGTTGGATGGAAATCTTTTCTAACCATTTGTGTGATTTGTCTTATTAGCCATCGAGGAAAAGCCAAACTCTAAAGAAGAGGGTGGAGGGGCCAAAGAAGAGGAGTGAACATGGCTCGGTGAGTGGAAAAGCGTCGATGAAGAGCCCTTCACGAGGTCCAGCTACGCAAGCTACTCCATTAGTTGAAGACACGGTGCTTCAATCGCTATCTCAGGAGTTAGCTTATTTGCACAATCGTGTTTGCGTGTTGCCTAATGACAGCCCCATCCAAATTCAACTTCCTAAGGAAATGTTCCACTACGATGATGATGCAATGACATGGCTATTCAAAGAAGATGTGAAGGAATTTCTAAGTGGTGCAATGCTTAACATTTCCCTCATTCAAATATCCATGAGGTAATTCAACTGGTACTCAATTTATGTTATTCAGTTTAGTGGTGTTTGTCGTTTGGTTTTCGATTAACATTTTGTTATCATGCATGCAGAGCACTCCAGGAGCAAATATGGGAGCTTGAATCTCCTTGTCAAGTTGGGTGGTTATGCCCTGAGCAGATGTCCACTGCTAGAACCTTAGGCAACTCCGCTGACGTGTTGTACTATGCTGAACGGGGTATCAGGAAATCAGTGAGAGCGGGAGACAAGTTTATATTCGTCCCATATTATGAGGAGTACGTCTGATTATGCTAGTCAAGTTCATTTGTTTTCCCAGTTTATTTGTTGTAATAGGCTAACTATTGATTTGTTTGTCTCGTGTGTAGTTATCATTGGACCCTACTTGTGATTTGTGTTTCCAGTAACACAATCTTCTACTTTGATTCTGCTCGGTTACCTCAAGTAAGAAAGCACCTCGTGAGGTCCATACTGCAAAAGTAAGTATCTAGTTTGTTTCAATTCTTGTTATTTATTTTCATATCTTAACTCATATGTATTGATTATACTAGTCAAATTTGAAATTATTACTTTGATTTTTTGTAGTACCATGAAGAAGATAAATCCTCGATCTCCTCGAGGTCCTACATGGAAAGCACCCAAGGTAATTCACCCATGATGTTGTGATTTTCTTACTTTACAATGCTTAAGATGTTGCTTATTTGCTATGCATTTTGATTCATGTGCTTTGTTCCTCATGCTAGTGCGCACAACAGGAAAACGGAGTTGACTGTGGCCTATACGTGATGAGATTCATGTATGACATAGTGATGAGTCATTGTACAGACACACGTCAGCTTGAAGAGGTATGCCATTTTGGTTGAAATTGCGTTCCAAGACCACTTACTTGCTATTTTCTTGTAATCTCAAGCATTAGTCACCTATAACTAAGTGATTATGACATTTTTTAACTAGTTATGAGTTCAATAGACAAGAAATATAGAAAATAGGCATCCTAAAAACCAAAATGGCCTTACTTGAGCCATTTTGGTTGAAATTGCGTTCCAAAACCCCTTACTTGCTCTTTTCTTGTAATCTCAAGCATTAGTCACCTATAACTAAGTGATAATGACATGTTTTAACTATTTATGAGTTTAATAGACAAGAAATATAGAAAATAGGCATCCTAGTAGCCAAAATGGCCTTACTTGAGCCATTTTGGTTGAAATTGCGTTCCAAGACCACTTACTTGCTCTTTTCTTGTAATCTCAAGCATTAGTCACCTATAACTAAGTTATTATGACATGTTTTAACTAGTAATGAGTTCAATAGACAAGAAATATAGAAAATAGGCATCCTAGTAGCCAAAATGGCCTTACTTGAGCCATTTTGGTTGAAATTGCGTTCCAAGACCAATTACTTGCTATTTTCTTGTAATATCAAGCATTAGTCACCTATAACTATGTTATTATGACATGTTTTAACTAGTTATGAGTTCAATAGACAAGAAATATAGAAAATAGGCATCCTAAAAGCCAAAATGGCCTTACTTGAGCCATTTTGGTTGAAATTGCGTTCCAACACTACTTACTTGCTATTTTCTTGTAATCTCAAGCATTAGTCACCTATAACTAAGTGATTATGACATGTTCTAACTAGTTATGAGTTCAATAGACAAGAAATATAGGAAATAGGCATCCTAAAAGCCAAAATGGCCTTACTTGAGCCATTTTAGTTGAAATTGCGTTCCAACACTACTTACTTGCTATTTTCTTGTAATCTCAAGCATTAGTCACCTATAACTAAGTGATTATGACATGTTTTAACTAGTTATGAGTTCAATAGACAAGAAATATAGAAAATAGGCATCCTAAAAGCCACAATGGCCTTACTTGAGCCATTTTGGTTGAAATTGCGTTCCAACACCACTTACTTGCTATTTTCTTGTAATCTCAAGCATTAGTCACCTATAACTAAGTGATTATGACATGTTCTAACTAGTTATGAGTTTAATAGACAAGAAATATAGAAAATAGGCATCCTAGTAGCCAAAATGGCCTTACTTGAGCCATTTTGGCTGAAATTGCGTTCCAACACCACTTACTTGCTCTTTTCTTGTAATCTCAAGCATTAGTCACCTATAACTAAGTGATTATGACAGTTTTAACTAGTTATGAGTTCAATAGACAAGAAATATAGAAAATAGGCATCCTAAAAGCCAAACTGGCCTTACTTGAGCCATTTTGGTTGAAATTGCGTTCGAAGACCACTTACTTGCTATTTTCTTGTAATCTCAAGCATTAGTCACGTATAACTAAGTGATTATGACATGTTTTAACTAGTTATGAGTTCAATAGACAAGAAATATAGAAAATAGGCATCCTAAAAGCCAAAATGGCTTTACTTGAGCCATTTTGGTTGAAATTGCGTTCCAACACTACTTACTTGCTATTTTCTAGTAATCTCAAGCATTAGTCACCTATAACTAAGTGATTATGACATTTACTAACTAGTTATGAGTTCAATAGACAAGAAATATAGGAAATAGGCATCCTAAAAGCCAAAATGGCCTTACTTGAGCCATTTTGGTTGAAATTGCGTTCCAACACTACTTACTTGCTATTTTCTTGTAATCTCAAGCATTAGTCACCTATAACTAAGTGATTATGACATGTTTTAACTAGTTATGAGTTCAATAGACAAGAAATATAGAAAATAGGCATCCTAAAAGCCACAATGGCCTTACTTGAGCCATTTTGGTTGAAATTGCGTTCCAACACCACTTACTTGCTATTTTCTTGTAATCTCAAGCATTAGTCATCTATAACTAAGTTATTATGACATGTTCTAACTAGTTATGAGTTAAATAGACAAGAAATATAGAAAATAGGCATCCTAAAAGCCAAAATGGCCTTACTTGAGCCATTTTGGCTGAAATTGCGTTCCAACACCACTTACTTGCTCTTTTCTTGTAATCTCAAGCATTAGTCACCTATAACTAAGTGATTATGACATTTTTTTAACTATTTATGAGTTCAATAGACAAGAAATATAGAAAATAGGCATCCTAAAAGCCAAAATGGCCTTACTTGAGCCATTTTGGTTGAAATTGCGTTTGAAGACCACTTACTTGCTATTTTCTTGTAATCTCAAGCATTAGTCACGTATAACTAAGTGATTATGACATGTTTTAACTAGTTATGAGTTCAATAGACAAGAAATATAGAAAATAGGCATCCTAAAAGCCAAAATGGCCTTACTTGAGCCATTTTGGTTGAAATTTCGTTCCAACACAACTTACTTGCTATTTTCTTGTAATCTCAAGCATTAGTCATCTATAACTAAGTTATTATGACATTTATTAACTAGTTATGAGTTCAATAGACAAGAAATATAGAAAATAGGCATCCTAAAAGCCAAAATGGCCTTACTTGAGCCATTTTGGTTGAAATTGCGTTCGAAGACCACTTACTTGCTATTTTCTTGTAATCTCAAGCATTAGTCACGTATAACTAAGTGATTATGACATGTTTTAACTAGTTATGAGTTCAATAGACAAGAAATATAGAAAATAGGCATGCTAAAAGCCAAAATGGCCTTACTTGAGCCATTTTGGTTGAAATTGCGTTCCAACACCACTTACTTGCTATTTTCTTGTAATCTCAAGCATTAGTCATCTATAACTAAGTTATTATGACATGTATTAACTAGTTATGAGTTCAATAGACAAGAAATATAGAAAATAGGCATCCTAAAAGCCAAAATGGCCTTACTTGAGCCATTTTGGTTGAAATTGCGTTCCAAAACCACTTACTTGCTCTTTTCTTGTAATCTCAAGCATTAGTCACCTATAACTAAGTGATAATGACATGTTTTAACTAAATATTATTTCAATAGACAATGCTCTTTTCTTGCGCTTTATTTTACTAATTCACGTTTTGTGTATTCTAAGTTTTGCAAGGGGCAAACGGGACAGCCATACACGAGCGAGGAACTCCATGTAATTCGAGAGATGTTGGCGACCTACATCACATTTAATTTGTAAATATCGTTTACTAGCTAGCTACTTCATCAATCCTAGCCTTAGCTTACTAATTATGTACTATACATTATTATAACTAATTAAAATTGTTTGTAGGTAACATGACACATTTTTCTAATTAATATCATCTCTTGCGATTGTTATTATTATTTATGTTTTGTTATTAATAATACTAATTATTGTTACTATTATCATAATAATTATTATTATTACTATTATAATATTAATAATTATTATTACTAATATTAATATTATAATAATAATTATTATTATTTAACATGTATATATTATTATTGCAACCAAAAAAAAAAAATACAGGTTAATGGCAACAGTTAACCGTTGCCAACTTTTTTTTTGTAAAAAAAAAAGGGGGGCGCCATTGTAGTTGGCAACGGTTAACCGTTGCCAACTCAAGCAATTGGCAACGGTTAACCGTTGCCATTTTTTATAAAAAAAAAAAAAAAAGGGCGCCATTGTAGTTGGCAATAACTGTTGCCAACTGCTTGAGTTGGCAACGGTTTTGAACCGTTGCCAATTATTTTGGGATTTGGCAACCCTCAAATACGCAACGGTTCAAAACCGTTGCCTTTGGGGGGGTTTTTAACCGTTGCCAATTTGCACTTTACGTGTAGTGATGCTTGTGCTAGAGCTTGCGATGGTGCGAGGCACACACACACACGCACATACGCAAGCGCCCAGCACTGCGCTGGGCTGTGCTTGGTGCGTGTGGCCTGCGATGGCGCCTAGGCACCTAAGCACGCATGCTGTGGTGTTGTTCCATGCGAAGGCACGCACACACACGCACATGGTGCTGCGATGGTCAGCCTAGTGCGCCTAGCATGCGATGAGCTAGCCTAGCCTAGCTACGGCTATGCTCGTACTTGTTGCTTGTGATTTTGCGACGCTCGGCCTCGACGCCCTAGGCTCAATATCCGACGTCTTTGTTCGTAAAACTCCGACGACTCATTAAATCCTTCGGATTGATTCGTCGTCTCGGATCGGTTGTTCGATTGGGTTCGACCCGAAGGGTTCAGTTAAGATTAAGCTGTAATATTAATTATACCTTAATATTACTGATCGGAAGCGGCCTCCACCTAGGCATTCCGATCACTTGACCTTACTGAAGAATTAGCTCTGTAATAATTCTGAACCCTCTATCAGAATAATACACTTGTTGGAAGGACATCATTCCTTTCATCTTCCGCGTAGCGTTGGACGCTACGAAACCCAACAAGATTTGCTCGACAAATCGCCAAAGAATGCAATCACCGAATCTCGGTGCGACTAAAGCAAATCCCTAGTGCTGTCAGGGTCGTGAAGAAGAGGGGTCAATGCGAATCCCATGTCCGCGGACTGGAAAGTCTTGAAAGGTTGATCTAGAGAAGTCGAAGGCATGTCGGTTCCCTACGCAACCTCGGCACCCTTCGAGGTTTTGGCCTCGAACTCCTCAGGCTTGCCATCCAAAATCTCTAGCTCCTCAGCAGGATCACTTAGCAGATCCTCCAAGGCATCCGCCTCCCACTGGATCTCGTCAGAAAAAGGTCCTCCCTAATGTCGAGGAGAAGAGTGTGGAGTCCTATCCTTGGACTGAACCTCTTGAGCTTCGACCAGCTGCTCAAGAGGAAGGGTCTGCTCCTTGATTTTCTCTTCAGCCTTCTCTTTGGTTGGCCCAAGTGGAGGGAGCTGCTCCTCTATTTTTTCTTCTTCCTCGATCCGAGGCTTCTTTGAAGGAATGGGGGCCATCTAAAACTGCCATGATTTTATGACGGCTCTCCTCTTCGGCCCAGACATATCTTCGTCCGAAGAAAGGCGCTGGACAACTTCAGTAGCTTCTACTATGTCCCTCTCTTCTCCGTCTTCTCCTTCGTTAGACAGCAGAAGAAGGAACAAGGGGTGATTAGGGGATTTAACCCCGCCACGTGGACCAATGAAACCTTGCCACGTGTCATCCACGTGGACCAACCAAAGTCTGCCACATGTCACTTAGTGAAGAGTCCCAAGTGGACCAATCAGGGCACGACATGTGGCAGACAGAGTGCCAACTTGGACAAACAGCCTTCCAAGGCCCATACACCAAGAAATCCCAGTCAAGCCTAGGTTTCCCGTAAACATAGAACTGGCACACATTGCGAGACCCTATAAAAGGGAGATGTTCCCCCCACGGAACGACATTCAGAAATTATTAAAAACACGTGTACATTAACTGCTGATCATTAACTCCAACTTTAATTGCACTTCTTGAGAGCTAAGACTCGGATTCGAGGCTGTCTGAGATAGCTGGATGATCACTTCTCTTCTAAGAGAAGCCCGATCCCCTCCCCTTTACTTTCCGCATCCTTTACATCCGAACACGTTCTAACTTGATCTTCGGAGGCGGAACTCCTACCAACGGGAGTCTCCGTTGTTTTGCAGGTACAGGCGCACGGGTCCAGTCTTGGAATTGTAACTCTCCCACAGGACATCCAAAAAACCCCGAAATATTTGGCGCCGTCTGTAGGGAGAGTACTTCTAAGATGGCTTCACAAGAACCTGTACCGCCTCTTAATAAGAAACGACCGATGGTCGACGCACAGGTCTATTTTGACCAAGACACTAATGACGACTATGAAGTCGATACATACGTGACCCCTGATGGGTCACTAAGAACTAGGCGCATCCGTCCCGCAGAAAGGAGGGAACAGGGCGACGAACAGGCGAGTCCTAGCAAACCATCCAGCCAGCCGATTGGTCAACCCCAGTCGGCCGAAGGCTCCGCCACTATCACAAGAAACGAGCTCATGACTCTCATGACAAGTTTCAAAGGGGAGATAAAGGACCTAATTGATAAACGGATGGATGTTTCCACTAGGGAACAGTCGGCCAAGAAGCCCTCTCATTCTAGGAGGAACAAGCCGGTCAGAGACCGAGAGGCTAATCCTTACCTTAAACCTAGGGAGGAATAGGGGCCCTTGATTGATTTAGCCAAATTCCGGTTCCCTGAGCCAGGAAAGAGGAAGGCCATCCGGCATGTTCAGCCGGACGGTTCAAAGAAAACTTATCCTGATGCCCGGATGTTAATCCAGCAAAAGAAGAACATACAACTGTCAGAGGCGGCCTCAACGTCGAACTTACAAGACAGCTTTCAAAATACCTCAATGAGGTATTCACAATCAAACCGAGAAAACCAGACAGGCGGCATGTCCGCCCACTCTAGTCCTCAGATGCTCCATGCGGCCCCATATGCGCCTCAACAGCCATACATGCCGTATGGACAACCTTACATGTAGCCTACTCTTTGGAGGGCAGGCGGCACAAAACGTCCAATCTTTGGACTAGCAGCTCCGACTGCTAAGACAGGGGGAACATCCCCTTGCGTTCTCCAAGGAAATAATTGAGGCTGCACAGTCGGCCAAGGTGAAAAATGTATTGGTAGGTACCTATGATGGTACCACCAATCCAGAAGATCACCTCCTGGCATACACCAACCTCATGTATCTACAAGGGTTGGACGATGCCGCATGGTGTCGATGCTTCCTGGCCACATTGAAGGGCGTCACCCAACAATGGTTCGGCCACATTGTAGACGCTTGCATACTTGTTTGCATCCAACTTCTCAATGAACATCCCTGCAAAGAAAAGAAGTCTTGACTTAGGTGCAATTCGGCAGGGAGAGAGAAAAGGCCTTCAGTCATATATCAGGCGGTTCAATCAAATAAAAATTCAGATTCAAGGGCTGTCTGATGAAGTGGCCTACACAGACATTTTCAAAGGTCTAAAGGACGGGTCGGCCTTTAAGTTTGACCTTGTTAGAAAGAGGGTTGCTACCCTCCAAGAAGCACTGATGGAGGCGGACGCCTATATACAGGCGACCGGACTTTGCAACATTAGTAAACAGTTGGACACCAAGAAGCCTGACAAAAGTGAGAGTCGGTCATCACAACCGGCTAAGAAAGAAGAAAAGAAAAGAAAAGAAGTTTGGGTGGCCCACAGCTTTGAGCAGCCATCCTAGAAGAAAAAGAAAGAATCTAAACCATACACCCCAAAGTATGAGTTTAACAAGGATTGTCACTCCATCCTCATGGAGATCAAAGACCGGGTGACCATTGAGAAGCCGGCTCCTATGAAAAGTTCCACCAAAAATTGGAATAAGAATAAGTACTGTCATTTTCATGAGGACGTTGGCCATGACACCAACGGCTGCTATAGTCTCAGGCAGCTATTAGACCATCTGGCTGACAAAGGAGTGCTCAAGTCCTACATTCTGAGGTCCAAGGTTACCCTGCAAACTAACCCTAGGTAGTCGTCCAAGAAAAAGTCTCAACCTGCTAATAGTTCTGATACTGACGAAGAACATATCTATACAATAGTAGGCGGCTATGCTGGAGGCGGTCCAACCATTCGAGGAACCAAAGACTACATCAGGCGGATAGATGTCAGCTCAGTTGATGAGGGGCAGGCGTCTAAGGACACTCTCCCTGAAGTTTTCACCTCTGAAGGAGACAGGGGCAATGTCAGGAGGCCGCATGATGACCCCATTGTCATCGAATGCAAAGTGGCCAACCAAAAAGGTGGGCCGAATCCTCATAGACACCGACAATTCCTCTAATCTCATCAGCCACAAGTGCTTAACCAAGCTCAAGTACAAGCCTGAGAACATGCACAAGATCTCTCATCCCTTAGTGGGATTTGGGGGCGGAGTTGTGCATCTGGTAGGTCGAATAGACTTACCCATTCGGCTGGGAGAAAAGGGAGAAGGACGTCACATGGTGGTTCGGTTCTTAGTTGTTGGAGAGCTGACCGCCTATAACATGATTTTGGGTCGTCCCACCCTAAATGAGTCCAAAGCTGTTATCAATCCTTCCCTTTTGCTTCTCAAGTTTGAAAGGGATGATGGAACAGTCGGCCCCTACGAGGAGACAAAATACGGCTATGGAGTGCTATCTCTCTAATGTCAAATCCATTGTGGTTGCATCCGGCCCCAGTGGAAAAACTATAGACCTTAACAAAGTCAAGGAAGTCGCGTCTGCCCCCACAGCAGCCGGCAAAAAGAGAAAGGTCGACCAGTTGGTGGCCGTGAAAAAAGGAAAGCAATAGCAATCACGAACTGAGGAACGGTCGGATGAACTTTGTCCCCAGCCGGCTGGTGAGCACATTGATATTGTTCTGGATGATACTCGTCCAGAACGTACTGTTAAGGTGGGGACGACTGCTTTTGCTAAATTAGGTGCAGACCTGCACAACCTATTGAAAGAATTCAAAGACATCTTTGCCTTTGAAGTGGACGAGATGTCAGGCATCAGCCCGGATTTAGCCGTCCACAAACTTGTTGTGGATCCGAAAAAGAAGCCGGTTAGGAAAAAGAAGAGGAACCATGGTGAAGAAAGAAGTCAGGCGGCAGCCGTCGAGGTGAAAAAGCTATTGGATGCTAAGTTCATTCGGCAATGCTACTTCCCGGGTTAGGTTGCCAATGTTGTGCTCGTGAAAAAGTCGAATGGTACCTGGTGCATGTGTGTTGACCACACGGATCTGAACAAGGCTTGTCCGAAGGACAATTATCCTCTACCAAAGATTGATAGTTTGGTGGATTCTACAGCCGGCCATGCCTTGATGAGCTTCATGAACGCCTATTCAGGTTTCCATCAGATACCCTTGTGGAAAAAAGATCAAGAAAAGACGGCATTCGTCACTGATCAGGAGTTATTCAGCTATACTGTGATGCCATTTGGTTTGAATAATGCGCCTGCTACCTTCCAACGAATGATTAATACAGTCTTCATTAATCAAATTGGAAGGAATGTGGAGGCATACATTGATGACATGATAGTCAAATCCAAACTTCAGACGGATCATCTTACAGACCTCTGAGAAACATTCGCCACACTCAGGCGGCACCAGGTCATGCTCAATCCCAAGAAGTGTGTCTTTGGTGTTGAGTCTGGGAAGTTTCTCGGATTTTTGATTGATTAAAGGAGGATAAAGGCCAACCCAGAAAAAATACAGGCAGTCATAGACATGCATTTGCCCCGCACTGTAAAAGAAGTTCAGAAGTTGACAGGTTGTCTGGCGGCATTGGGGAGGTTCCTCAGTTGGTCAAGCGACAAATGCCTCTATTTTTTCCAAGCTATTAAAAAGAAGACAATGTTTGAATGGGGGGGCGGATGTAGAGGCGGCCTTTCAAAAGTTGAAACAACACTTGCACTATTTGCCAAGGTTGGTTAGTCCTTTGCCAAAGGAAGTGTTGTACATGTACCTAGCCGTCTCTGACCATGCGCTCAATGCTGTTCTCCTTACTGAAAGAGGCGGCACCTAGCTCCCAGACTACGGAATGCGGAGTTAAGGTACCTCATGGTTGAAAATTTTGGACTTACCCTCTTTATGGCAGTCAAGAAGTTAAAACCTTACTTCCTAGCACATCCGGTAGTGGTTTACACAGACTAACCAATCAAGCGGCCAATGACAGCCATGAAATCATCGGGCCGAATGATCAAATGGGCGATTAAAATTCAAAGTCTTAAAATTTCCTTTGAACCAAGAAAGGTAGTGAAGGGACACGCGTTTGCCGACTTCATTGTCAAAATAACAAGGCCGGTTGATCATGAAAACCTTGATCAGGTTTGGAAGGTATATGTGGACGGGAGCTCTACCCTGAACGGCTGTGGTGCAGGCGTCATATGTCAATCTCCTGAAGGAGACAAGTATGATTATGCACTACGGTTCAGGTTCCAAGCCTCAAATAATGAGGCAGAATATGAAGCCCTACTAGCTGGCATCTGCATGTGTAAGGCGGCTGGGGCAAGGAAAGTGGACGCCTGCTCTGATTCACAGTTGATTGTAAGCCAATATCATGGTGACTATGAGGCCACCCATCCGGCTATGATCAAATATTTGCAGGCGGACAAAGAAGAGGCTGGGAAACTTGATGAGTTTCATCTAAGTCAGGTGCCTAGGTTTGAGAACAGTCAGGCGGATGCTCTCTCCAAACTTGCGTCATCCGCCTCCTATGACACACCTAGGTCAGTCTTCTAGAAAGTAATGGAAAAAAGAAGCATTAAAGAGGATCCTGGAGTACTAGACCAAAGCTCAACCTGGATGGATGGCATCCGGGCTTACTTAACAGACGGCACCTTCCCGGATACTTACTCAGAGATGGTTACAATGAAAAAACGTGCGGCCAGTTTTGAAATTCATAATGGAGAACTCTTCAAAAAGGGCTATCTCCAACCTTTACTGAAATGTGTCACCCCACAGAGGGGACGAGAGGTTTTAGAAGACTTGCATTTGGGCTTTTGTGCCTCCCACATAGGCGGCAGGACCTTAGCAAAGAGAGCTAGGCGACAGGGCTACTTTTGGCCCACTCTTGAAGCAAACGCCATGGAAATGGTGAATAAATGTAACAAGTGTCAAAGGTTTGGCAAACTCATCCACCGTCCAGCAACTAATCTAACGGCCATCCATAGCCCTGTACCATTCGCCAAGTGGGGCATGGATATTCTAGGACCTATACGCCTGCTACAGGCGGACGGAGGTATATCCTGGTTGTTGTCGACTACTTCACTAAATGGGTTGAAGTAGAGGCGGTCAAAAGCATCAAAACAAAAGATGTTATCTCCTTTATCTGAAGAAATGTCATCACTCGGTATGGGGTACCCATGTCTATGGTCTTTGACAATGGTCCTCGATTTGAGACGCCTGCTCTCCAGAGTTGGTTGGGAGACCATGGGATCTCTCATTGTTTTGCATCAGTCGACCGTCCTCAAGCAAACGGGCAGGTTGAAGCCTTCAATAAGTTAATCTCAGAAGGCATAAAGAAGAAAATAGAAAGAGTTGGCGGCCTATGGGCTAACGAATTGCCACATGATCTGTGGGCCATCAGGACGACTAAAAAAGGGGCGACTGGTGAAACCCCATTTCTCATGGTTTATGGGTCAGAAGCCGTTTTGCCTATTGAGCACTATGAGCCGACTCGTCGAGTTATGTTATATGATGAGAAGGCTAACTGGGAGGTCATGCGACTAGCACTCGACTCACTCCCAGAACGCAGGGGCAATGCTGCCTTGCGCCATGAGATCTACCGTCTGAGAATGACGAGAGCCTACAACAAAATAGTGCACAAGCGCCCCTTGAAAGTAGAGGACTTGTGCTATGAAAAATGGAGGCGACTGGTAGGGCCAATGAGCAAGGAAAGCTGACCCCCAATTGGGAAGGCCCCAACCGGATCTATAAAGAAGTAAGAGGCGGCACCTAGCACCTGCAAACACCAAACGGCAGGCAGCAAGCCAGAACTTGGAACGTAGACAACTTGAAAAAGTATTACTTCTGAAACTTGTAATCTTATTTCGTACTTAAGTATCAATGAAAGGTGTTATTTACTTTTTCTCATGGTATCGTCTGTATAATGTACAGGCGGCCTTATTTAATATTTCAAATTACTGCTCCAACATGAGCAAATTGAAGCTAAGTCTAAAAAATTTAGCGGTTATGTGTTGTTCCTTTTAGAACAACCTAATGAGGCTCATGGTCGGATGATCTGAATAAGGCCTATGGCCAAATGATCTTTAATATATCAAAAATAAGTCTACTCCAACATGAGTAAAGCAAAGTCCAACAAACTTAGCAGTTATGAGTTGTTCTTTGTAACAACCTACTAAGGCCAATGGCCGGATGATATAAAATTAAAACAATACGTCTGTCTTGACATGAGCAGGTGTCCGGCGACATCCATTTGAGTAAATTCGTCGCAGAGAGCATCTCCCGTTTGGGTGGTACATTGCTCTGTGAACTGATCAAATAAGACAAGGATAACAAAGACTACCGATTGCTCTAAAACATGCGGTAATCTATAATATCTGAGTCGGATACCGACTGTTGTTGCTCAGGGGCAACACAGTCAGCTAAATTTGAGGGTATAAGCTAAGTCCAATACCTAGCAGCTAAAATTGCAAAAATAAGCTAAGTCTAACACTTAGCAGCAAGACATGCGAAGCAATCACATGCGGCCTTTTGCCATTTGCTTCTTCTTTTCACTCAAAACAAAGTGACAAAGATTGACTAACCCAAAGGTTAACTTATAGTCGCTCGACCTGAATAACCTAAAATGGAACCTAAACAGTGCGAACAAAGCAGCCTGTCCTTTTGATAAACTGACGGCATTCGGCCACTATTCCTATTTAGGTTAGCGAAACAATTAAAGCTACCGCTTGTAACCCAACAAGCGGTTGCTACTTTGGTTAAACATCCCGTTTGACGCCTGTTTCTGTACAGGTACCATACAAACGACCAATTACAATCAATAAAATAAACTAAGTACAAAACTTAGTAGCTAAGCGTGGTTCGTCTAAGTAACTATATTGAGGCCAAGAGCCGGATAATATTGTATGTTCGCCTGTGCATCTACCGACTGACCGCCAGGTTTGGGGCAATCACCATTGTGATTGATTGACTTGAAAATTAGTCATACTCCTGAAGTATCAAAAATTCCCAAGCCAATCAATTCACCTTTGAAAACCAGGCGAACAGTCGCCCAGGAGCAAGAACAGTCGGTATAATGAAATAAGCATTCATAAAAAATTTTGCGCAAGTGCAAATTGGAGAAGCCAGCCAAAATTGCCGAATGATTCATATAAACAGTCAGCCAGACGACCGACAAAAAAAAAGAATAGTTAAAATTGTCAATAAACCCGACCCCTCGGTCGGTAAAGATACGAACAGAACATACGGCACTCAGGCCGAAGAAAGTAAAATAAAAAAAGAAAGGCTTAAGCAGCAGGTGGGGGCTGTTCAGCATTAGCAGCCGCATCCTTTTGTTCACCAGTCGGTTGCTGCTCTTTTTTAGCATCCTGATCCTCCTCTTGGTCCGACCCCCCAGATGCGGAATTAGACGACTCGCCCTCCTCCTTTTCTCCATCTTGAGCTTGGCCCATGATTTTGTCATTGTACTCTTGAGTGGAGGCGGCAAACTGATTCTTCCAGTCCTCATAGCTGGTGCCCGGGAAAAGAGCCACCCAAGTCATCTCCATGATGATGTTGCAGTCGTCCATCATGTCTTTGACCAAGGCTTGCTTTTCTTCCTCAGCTCTAGAAGTGTATTTTTTCGCAAGCTGGACATCCTGGTTAGCCAACCGTTGTTTCAGTTTGTCCACATGAGTACGAAGGTCGTCTGCTTCCCTCTCCGCCTCTTTAAGAGGCTCAAGCTTGGCCTTGAGGTCCTTGACCTGCTGTTCCAGCTCAGAGACTCGCTTCTTCACAGCATTCAAGTCAGCCTTGACTAGCAGGTTGGCGGTCGCCTGTGAAAATAGTATGTCAATCGTCAATATTTCATTTTGAGCAATCTGAAACATGGCCTTATCATGAGAAGAGGCGGAGCGAGCATTCGCAGCTTTTACCTCCTTGGTCTTCTCATTAATGGGCCTGCAAAGACCGTGCACTCGCATCATAGACTGCATTCGGCAAAAGAGAACATTAGTAACGGGCGGCCCTAAGAGTTGTATATATAAAAAAAAAAGGAAGTAAAAATTACAAGGATACCTCAGCTAGAAGGGCGAGGATTGCATCCAAGTTGAGGGTGGCGAATCCCCTGACCGATTCCCTATCTTCAAGGGAAACGGATCTCAGCATGGTCTCAGCCAGCTGTTGAAGATCTGGCCTCTGAGGGGTATCTGCACAATCAACATTTTTTAAGTACTTGGTGTAAACTCAGCCAATAGATCGACTACTTTTAGAGGTACTAGACGACTGCTGATTGAACTTGACCCTACGGGGGTAAGGCAAAGGATTAAAATTTTTGATACCTTCAGCCGCCACTTCCTTCTCCTTATGAGGCCAGCTGACCTCAGGGACGGCTGGAGACTTGGGAGGATGGCTCCTCCCTAGCCTACTGGCCACATGTTTCCTGGGTCTACCAGGAGTTGTCACGTCACTAGCCGTCTATTTCCGAATCTTCGGATTCGGCTGTGAGTGAGGAGAGGGTTTGTTAGGGTCGCCCTGCACTAAAAACCACATAGTGAGAAGCAGGCGACAACAAATCAATTTTGACATAGACAAGTAGAAAAGAAGTTCACCTTGGGCGCCTACGAAGCAGGCGACTCTTCAGCTGACCGCTTGCCAAGGATGGTCGAACGGTATTGTGCGACAGCTTTCTTGGATGCGAAGAGCTTCTCCATAGATTTATCTGCATAAGAAGATTCAAAAGGTTAATTATAACACAAAATAAATCAAGTCTTTTTAAGCACGTAAACATGCGGTCAATTACCTCTTGGCATTTCTACACTAAGGCCACAGGCGACCAGATAGGTCCCATCGTACCGCTAGTCATGCTTGGGAATGTAGCTCTAGGGAATGAACTCTCTCTCCCCAGTCTCTCTATTGGCTTGGATGTCCACCTTGAAAAGGCATTTTTCCAAGATATCTTCCCTGGCTTTCCTAGGAACAGGCGACAGTTTTGATCTGCCTGTTAGAAAAGGTGGGTTCTTTTTCCACATGTTATACTTTTTATTTTTGACTTTGTCAGGGCTGGAGACAATGTAGAAGGTGTTTCTCCAGTCTTTCCATTTGTTCTCCTTCTCTAAAGTCATCATATAGCCCTTGTGGCTAGACAAAGTGTACCAGCCAGACCCGCTTGTTTTTGGGGTTCGGCTGAGGTAGTGCATGTGGGCGAATGCTTCAAAGATGGGGTCTACCTTGTGCATTTCGCAGCCGGCAACATAGCCTAAGATGTTGAACAAAGAATTTGGGGCCAGTTGCCAGACACCCAGCTGGTATCCGTCTAGGATTCGCTCCACAGCCGGATGTAGAGGAAATCTGAGGCCAACCTTAATAGCCGCCTCATAGCAGCCAAAACATTCGTCCCCGTAGCTGGACCCCTCTGGCCAGACTACGGTGTCCTTGGCATCCGGCGTGCATAGGATATAACCATGCCCCATGACATGGTCAGCTCTGAAGCTCCCTATTTTGTCCGCCATCATTTTCCGCCTACCTGCGGGAACATGATGATAGTAGGCGGTATATTGCTCTCGGCGGGTAGCAGACAGCTCCGTCCAGTCTTCTCCCATTCTGAAAGGGATTCTCTCGTTGTCTCCAGCCGAGAGTGCTTCTCTTCAGAGTCTTCAAAAAATTTGCTTGAAGTACTTGGCTCAGAGTCTCCTTTTTTTTGCAGGTACAGGTACATGGATCTAGTCTTGGAATTGTAACTCTCCCGCAGGACATCCAAAAAACCCCGAAACAAGGGGGGCAGAATCGTATAAGTACAAAAAAATTACAACAAAAATAAAACATCAACAACAAACAAATAGAAGACAAGTCAAATCTGAAAGCTTACCGAAGTCTTGAGAAGACGCTCGTCTTCATCTTTGTCCTCTTCAACTTCAAGATCAGCTCGCTCAGCAACAGGAGTAGAAGTTGCGGCAGCGGAAGAAGCACGGACTGCAGCTGCCTCTTCATTAGCTTGTAGAAGGAAGAATGGGCCGTGCTTCTCCCACTAGGGTTTCTGCTGCTGATACTCAACCACACTGACAATCTCGAACCTTTTGGCATGCAAGCTGATAAGCCGATCCTTCGGATTAGTGATGGCAGGCGAATTCGTGATTGGCTTCCTTTCCTGGTTAATGCTGAGCACCTCGTATTCTACGCCCGAATTCCCTTCAAACAACTCTGAAAAAGCAAAGCAGCAGTTAGTCTTGCAAAGAAAAGTAGACATTGAAAAATAAAAAAGAAAAAAATAAATAAAGTCTTCGGCCCCAGCTGAGCTCCTTACCGCCTTGGTACTTTCGGCTGAGGCCGACGACAACAAGCATCTTCTCTCCGATGATGTAATGGCAGCAGGGCAACCAAGTAGTGGGAACCTTCATTAATCGGCCCCTGGCCCCAGTCACTTTAGATCGGCCGAAATGACTCATCTGCGCCCGGTCTAAATTTGTGAATTCATCAGGACCGATCTTAGACATGTGAGGTTCACGCTGAACAAGATGCCTCGGTGCGCCGAAGTAATTTGGGTGCTTTGGATCCTAGGGCGCCCTTACCCAGATCCACTGCCCCCACCAATCTTTGTCCGAGGTATCGTTTGGCCATACCGAAAGATAACCCTTCTCGTCCTCAATGGCCCACCATCTAGGGCCATTATGTCTGTTTGCTTGGACATTAGCAATCAGCTTGTGTATGCAGCGAAAGACGAAGAGGTTGGGCGTAAATCCGAGAAATAGACATACCCATAGGTATGACATCAACCTTCGGATGCTCACGGGCATCAGCTGAGACAACGAAATGTTGTAACCATTCAACACTTTGGTTAAAAAAAAGTGAAGGGGAAACCGGAGCCCGTACTACAGCTGACGAACATAAACGCCAATAATCAGGTGGAGGGCGGTGAATTCAGTCATCCGGAGCGGGCATTCGGCACCAGTACCCATCCTCCTCCATGATGTCGTGGCAAACCTCAATTTGCCCAGCGAAATTATACTCGTTGTCGTTCCTGGTCCACCAATCATAAGGGGCGAACCTCATAAGGCCCCAATTTGAAGCCTCATCCAGCTACTCCCTTTCCTCGGGGGGCAGCGGCCTAGACGCCGAACCTTCGCTTCGACCAGAAGTGCTAGCCTGCTCCAAAGCTCTGGAAAAGAGAGTACTAAGCAGCACGACGCTGAGGGCAAAGCTACAGGCGGCAGCGGCCCTAGCCTTAGTCCTAGGGTTTTGGCCGTTAAGTGTCGGCATCATCGCCAAAGGACGATTTCGCCGCAAAATCAACTGCGGAGCCTCCTCCTCTTCTTCTACATTCGGCTCAGCCTCAACCTTCCTCTTTCCACGGTCACCGGCCATTATCAGGGTTGGTTGCGCGAGTGAACGGAAAAAGAGGGGTACTTGAATAAACGAGGAAAAAAATAACGAAAGAAATTCGACAAAAATTACCTTGGGTAAGCGCGGAATTTGCCGATTTACAAGCTCGGGGTAACAAATTTCAGTTTCTAGCCTCGGATTGCTGAAAGAAAGCTAAAAGGGAAGGAATGTAGTGGCGGTTTAACGAGAAAGAATTAAGGGGAAAATTAGCAAGTTTGAAGTAAGGTGAGAGAGTGGAACGTGTGGCTTTTGTACCTACCAGCTCAGGGAGTTTGGGAGTCCGCGCCATTAATCCCACTTACTCCACTCAAACACTCCACCTTCTCCATTACTTCTCAAATTAACTTCCCACTAAACTCTCCATATTCCCCATTAACTGCCAACAACCGTTATTGCCTCAATAACTCCAAAAAATTCAAATTTTAATTAAATCATTTGCTTCCCTCCAATTTGCAAGTCAAAATCCATTTCATCAAAATTCTAAACCGGGTCTGGGGGGGGGCAAGTTATTTGGGTCCTATTTACTCTAATTGGGCCGGTCCACAAATAATCAAATTAAAAGCCCAAAGAAGGTTCAACTCTCCTCAAGCATGCCCATAAGTCAAAGAAGGCCCAGTCATCGTGGCAAGCCCACATAGCTAAGAGGCCCATTAAAGCTATTTGAGTAAGGTATAAAATTCTTCACTTCCCCCTCTCTCAATTTATTCATATTAAGGCTCAAGCAATTAATGCTCTTGCATAACTTTCTCTCTCTAAACACTATACTAACTTCGGCATCGGAGGGGCCTTCCTCGGCACCACACCCAGACCAGTTTACGTGTGTTTGCTGTGCAGGAAACCCTCGTCCCAGTCATCACTTGGGCCAAGTCTAGTCTTCAATCCACAAGAAAGGTCCATCCGAAAGACCCATTGTTTGCATCTGAAACACAACTGATTTTAATTACTAAAGGTGAGAGTACTAATTTATGTAAAAATAAATTTGTGTGAAAACAACTCAATTTTAAGACTCATTTTATAGGGAAAAAAAAAATTGAGCCGTTGGTAAATTTTTTATTTTATTCTATTTTTTATTTTAAAAATTATAACCGTTATAAAATTTGCAACGTTAATAAATCTTGCTTAATATAAGCCCTTTGGATCAATATCAACAAAGTCATACTAGTCGTCCACGTGTCAAAATAATTCCTAAAAGTAGTCCTATTATTGAACTTCATCTTACGTGAAATAGCAACATTGCAAACCAAAAAAATTAAAGTACCGAGGACCAATTAATCGTGACAAGTTTAAAGCAAAATGTAGTAGCTTGCTTTTTTCCCTACTAAATTAAAAGATGCGTCCGACAAAATCAATGAGAATTTTGCCAATACTCCATTCTTGTGGGTCAGCATTTTTTTTTTGTTTTGTGGGAAAAGTGTTATCTAATGGGAGAAAGGCAGTTACTGCAGTAGTTGAATTCTTACTTACGGATAATTTTTTTGAGTTGGGCTTTAAGACTATTTTTTTTTAATTTTTGGGCTGAACCAGGGCCCAAGCCCCAGTAGGCCCCAACTGAAGGTCCGCCCCTGAGCTTGACCTAAGCATTTATTTTCTCTTTTCTCAAAACAAGTTTTTATATTATTTTAACTATATTTTATTTTCTCTTTCCTCTTGCCCACTCAAAGAGGGCAACCATTGGTTATACTCTTAGATAGAAATGTTAGTTCCTAAAAACTCAAAAAATTTAATCCATTTTTCATTTTTTTCGCCTCCGTCCCAATTCTCACTACCCTTTCTTTCTTTAATTAAAAAACCATCACTTTCTCTCTTCATGCTTCTTCTCTTCAACAATGGCGAAATACGAAGCAGACAAGCATTGGATAGTAGAAGACAGACCAGACGGAACCAATGTCCACAATTGGTATTGGGCTGAAAATAGTCTGGAAACAAGCTCTTAGATTCTTTCTTCTCCCTCACCATTTTAAACGGGGAAGGAAACATCTTCGTCAAGATCACGAAGCTCGAAAATCTAGAAGGAGAAGTGTATATCAACATTAGAAAGGGGAAGATTGTCCCAAGGTACGAGCTCCCCCTCACCCTTTCATGGGAGGGTGAGGCTAGGGACGCTTTTGGAATTTTAGTTTTAAAGAGGAGAGTTTAGCATTTTCGATGGCTCAGTTACTAGGACTATGTTGAATTGAAGGAAGGGAAGTTGATTGTTTATAATAGAGGTTTGGGAATTAGCAAATGGTGTATGCTCTATGGTAAATTTATGTCTTTTTAGTTATATGTTTAATAATGTTTTTTGGGTTATCTTATTATTCCTAGGTTGATAATTTGAATTGTTTGATTGTATTTTGTTGCTGTTTATTGATGAGTTTTGATTTTCGTGACAATGTGATTTGTGGTAGTTCTTGAAACCCTTCTAAACACCCTTCGATTGCATTTGCAGACTAAGGATGAGTTGACATTTTGATGCAACAATGGAGTGTGAAGATTACTTAAAGTCCTATTTTTTTTGGGGGGAGAAGCTTATATGAATGAATGGCTTGCCGATTTGAAACTGAAGTGTTTATTTTATTTTTATTTTTTTTTGGGTTGAAAAGTGACGTATTTATGGTGCTCAACGGCTAGATTGTTGAATCATTCTTGCTAACTCATGTTTTAAGCACTTTAGTCAAAAAAATTCTTTGACATTTCAATCAGATAAGGCATGAGGAAGTCCTAATAGTATTACTGAGGTGTTTTTAAAAGTAGTACTAAGATTGTATTTTACACTACTGAAAGCATATATAGTACTACTGAGAATGTTCAATAGTACTATTATTACCTCTCAGTAGTACTCTCAAAATATCATTATTTACAAAATTATCGCTGTTATATGTATTTACTTGTGTCTAACAGTAATGTATTAGGACTTCCTAGATAAGGGACTAAGTTTTTGTTTTAATAATATTAGCAATGGACTAACATTTGCTTCCTACGGGACTAACATTTTAATGCTCCGTTGGGTTAAAGGT
This sequence comes from Chenopodium berlandieri, assembly GCA_034703905.1. NCBI lineage: Eukaryota > Viridiplantae > Streptophyta > Magnoliopsida > Caryophyllales > Amaranthaceae > Chenopodium > Chenopodium berlandieri. Next base: position 8,468,313 of record CM068285.1, read on the forward strand.
GGGTTAAATTACCAAATTTTTGGGTTTTTTTTTTTTTTTTTTTGGTGTTATTATCCAATTTGTGACTTTTTGGGGATTATTTAGAGTAAGGCCCCGTTCACTTCATCTTATTTTGCTTAACTGAAATTATTTTTATTGACTGAAATTATTTTTGCTGAACTTAAATTAATTTTTATTGAAGTGAAATTATTTTATTTTTACTGAAGTGAAATAATTTTTGCTGAACTGCAAATATTTTTACGGATTTTCTATTACATTTCTTCTTTAAAATTACTGAATTTTACTGAATTGAACTTATTTTTTCTAAACTGAAATTATTTTTACTTAATTAAATTTACTGAAGTGAAATTATTTTTAGTTAATATTTTTTTTTTTTTAAGGTGAAATAAATAGGATCTAAATCAAATAAAGTTGAGATTATTAAAAACGAGAGATTAGGAAGCAGAACACACGATAGTTTGGTTCGCTTCAACCACTTCCAGACGCACAATACAACAACAACAACCCAGCGCTTCACTTCTCCTGGAAGCGGCAAAATGCAATGCAGGCAGTTCACCTTAACTGCTTAATCCAACACCCAATTCCTTCAATCAATCCCCAACTATTTCCATCAATTTCAATTTCAAATTCAAATTCAAATTCAAATTTTATCTCAACTTCTTATCATCAAATTCTCCTCAAACACAAGCAATTTCTACTCCCAATTAATCGTTTCTCTGACCCAAAACGCCGAGCATTTGGGGTAATTAGGGCAGCCTCAAAAGCTGATTATTGCACTACTTTGAATGTTGGTAGAAATGCTACTTTGGATGAAATCAAGAGCTCTTATCGGATGCTTGCTCGCAAGGTTTCCTTTTTCTCTTAATTCTGCTTTCAATTTCTTTGTCGAATTTTTTTAGCTAGTTTTTTTGGTGCATGCAATTGGGGTTTTGATTCTCTTTGATAATGCTGTGTTTTGTATTTGGTTTATGATAATTATAGTACTCACAAATCATAATACTCATTTTATTGACACCTTATTTTTAAAGTTTATTCGAGGGTAGTTTTTGGTGTTTGTGGAATTGAATGCCATATTTAAGGGGTTTAATCTTATATAAACACAGAAATACTAATACTTCACATATTTCGGAACTTGAATTCGAACTCGAACTCAGAATGTGAAACATGTCTTGCTAGATGACACTGATAGTTGACTGTTGTTAAGACTGAAAGAAATGATAAGCTTTTTGGGATTATAGATATTCAGTCCATCGGATGAACCACAATCTTATACTTGTATAAAGCACTTTTAATTTACAAGTACTTTTTTCATTGGATTTATTGTCTGCCCTCGCAACAATGTTTGTGCTCAAGTGGCTCTGCTAAAATAAATAACTTTGCTATCCCAAAACATGTAATCGCGCACATCATTAGAAATTATTTTGAGTTGGTGCTGATGACTTGAGCTTATGCTCCAAAAGGCTATAAATTCCTTTGTTTAGGATACTTGACTTCAAATGTAGTTGATTAATTAGTAAGGAACAAGATTTTAGGATCCCTAGCATGTGTGTGATCTTGCTCATCACCTAGTCAAAAGGTTTTTCTATGGCATATGCAACTTTGCAAGTAAGATTGAGAGGTTAATGATGGAATGTTGTGGTTTAGGTCTAGTGATGTCAGCAAGGACCATCTGGTGGGGATGGGATCAGTGCGTCCCCTGAAGATGGCTGAAGGAGGTTTGCGTATTGGGTGACTAACACCTATATGAATAGTGAAATTTATTTTATGCCACAAAGTTTTCCAAACTGCATCAATAATAGCCCTTATGCTTTTTCAGAAAAAAAAAAAATTTAGTGATTTTGCAGTATGAAGGACTTACTAAAGTTGTTAATAACATAATATACATGTTAAAATATCAAAAGAATAAAGGAAGTATGTTCTATCAAGAGGTGGCAAATGTGTCGTATCTTGTCGTGCTCGTATCCGAAGTTAAACGAGTCGGGAAACTTTAATACTAAACCAAACCATTTGATAAACGTGCATTTAATTAAACGTGTAATAAATCCTTGACACTAACCCGCTTTTTTCGCGTCCAATTTATGTTATTTTGTCGTGCTATATGAAAAAGTGTAACATACTAATATATTTCATTAAATCCATAAAATATTGGTTAATTTTTCTCTTAGGCGGGTTGGTCGTGTTAATTTTATGTTGGGAATCTCAACACTAGCCCGACCTGTTTAACTAATCATGTCGTGTCATGTTGATCCGTTTAATAAAACATGTTGTAAACCCTTGACACTAACCTAATTTTTCGTGTCCGGTTCGTATCATTTTGTTGTGTCGTTTCAACTTTTGCCTGGTCTAGTTCTATGTTCTATCCAATAATGCAACCTTTTTTTTATTTATCTAAACATGCATTTAAACACAAAAGAAGCTTGGAATAATGTAATTTTTAGTCGTGTTTGATAACTATCATACTTGGGACTGTTCTAGTGTTCTTAGTTGGCTTTACAGTCAATCATGTTTTGATGTGCAAATATATTCCATTAAAGTTGGAACATAATTCAGAAGAGTTATGAGGGGACCAAAATCCTACCAAACTCGAGATTCAAAAATGGAAATTTCACACTTCAATCACACATCAAATTGGAAAGGACAACACTAGGGAAAGCCCTGTGACTGTGAGCCCAAAGAAATTTCAAGTGTTTGTGTAAGATATGATAAGCCTCATGACTGAAGATAGCAACTTTTTGTGTAAGGAAGCCGAAGAAGACTGCCAGCCACAATAAAAATGATCATACTCAAATCAAAGTGCCCACTTAACAACAGAAAGCATAGCTCATCACAAAATTTGCCCCAATTCCCGGTCTCCCAGACCTCATATTCTGTACTTGCTGATGATGTAAACAATTAAAAAAAAGTTATCCAATAAACCCAGACAAACTATGAGAGCCTTTGGCAAAGAAAGTCCACTGTATCACTTCAAGAATAAGTGTTTTCTTGTCTCTCCACAGGCAAAACAAACATGTAAGGAGATAATGGCTTGTTCAGCCGTTATATTTTCACAACTATCGTGTTTTAGTTTTACCAAAGTTCTCTGTTGGCCCAAATATATCATAGTGTGTAAGATAGTTCAATATATAAAAGGATAGCTAGACTTCTTTCGCAATCAGACTGTATTATATGCTGCTAGACCCTTTTACATGAGATATTCTTAACTTGATTTGAAACATATTTCACTGTGTCAGAGTTACCTCAATCTAGTCCTTTTGTGTTATCAGTACCATCATGGTAGCATATTGGACTTTCTGGTGTGTCAAATGGTGCAGCAGCATTTTTCTCTAAATGAGTACTGAATTTTCTGTTTCTAAACAGTACCATCCAGACAAAACTCCAGGTTCAGAGGACAAATTTAAGGAAATAAGTGCTGCATATGAGGTACTTTTCCGCTTAATACTTCACTTGTGTGTATGCTGTTTGTTGCTTTGCTTTCCTGATTCTTTATCTGTGATGAAAATGTTCATAGTTGCTTTGGGAAATATATGCTGGTTAGTGAAAATATAACAGAGCAATTTTGTTGGTGAGGAAAATTGAAGGTATTTTAAGAGTCTAATACTTGTTTGGCTTGTGTAAACTACCTAGAAAATCACATGTGTTTTAATGTTAGTTTTAGCAAGTGCAAGAAAGTAAATATACTAGCTGGAAAAAAAAAAAAAGAGAAAATATATACTCCCTCTGTCATGTAATACTCGGTTCATTTGATTATTTTTTGGTGAGAGTTTTTTTACCAAACGGGGCAAGTACTATAGCTTTTAGTTTCCATAATATGTAATATAAAATGACCTACTACCTTCATTTTATAATTTTTTCATTGTTTATCTACTTAGTTACCATATATACATAAGAAATTTTGAAAAAGATTAGTGGGGGTAAGTAAACGGTGAATAAAGTGAGAGAGATTAAGTAAAAAAAGGCAGGAGGATGTAAGAAAAAAGTTTATAATGGAATAGTTAGTGTGTGAATAGGTTTAATCATTGTCGAGTAAGAGGGGTGAATTAATAAAGGAGGTTTTGCAGAAATGGAATAAGATAAAGTGAGTCGTAAATAGATATGGACATAGCTTTTTGGGACCATTTTAGTTTGAAATCAAAGTATATTAAAAAAATAAAAAAAATTTGTCACTCCCTCCGTTTCTAAAGACTTGTTCAAAATTTTCGATGCAATATTGTAAATAAGATATTTTAAGCTACATATTACCACACACACACACACAACATTTGAAAATTAAAAATCGAGATGAATCCAACAAGATTCCAAATGACTGTTTTAAGTGCAGAAAATTGTTAAATTATTAGATTCCTTTTATTTTTTTAAAAAAATGTAGAATCTCTCAAGATTCCAAAGGGGACAAGTATTTAGAAACGGAGGGATTTTAATTCAAGGATGGGTTCCTAAATATTCAACGTGAGTAAATAATTTGTAAAGTAAATGAGACAAACAACAAAGATATAACTTGTAATTATTTCTATATACTGTTATTTTTATTATTACCCCCGTATGGATTGATCATATAGAAACTGAAGCACAATATTTGACCATGCTAAACTATATGTGATGAGATCAAAATCCTACTTTTTAGGGATGATTATATTTTGTATATTATATTAGATTGAATAATTGTGTTGGGTTCGTTGAACTCATATCTATGTGATTGTTAAGATAACCACTTAAAAAGGGGTTCGTTAGGCAGATAGATGAGTTTAAAGCCCATACTTTCCTAATGAATGGTTCACACAATGTCTCCATTCATTAAATTTATACTAACTGAAAATGTAACAAAGAAGGAACATCAAGGAATAATTATTGTATTGCAACTAAAACCATTAAAATGTCAGACCAAAATACCTTAGGGATTTCCGTATTTACAGTTAAGTTTAGAATTAAGCTGCTCGTTAAAGGGCTGAACTAATTAACATGACATTATTTTAATGTGTATATTCTGGCATTCTTCTTGTATAATTCAGTAATTATGTGGTTGAATGTGGTAGTTGATTAATTAAATATTTGGAAAGAAGTAGATGTTTAGAAAGCAATCAAATCTATATTATTTGCACCATGTAATTCTAGCTACTTGCATTATGTTCTTATTTTGCATTGCCATTTACTAGCCTAGTATTAGGTGTTTGTGTTCTACCTTTGATTTGATAAGATAACCCATTTTTTTTTTCTCAAAGTCTTTTTGATATTCCTTCTATCCTAAACCAAATCATTTGAGGCTTAGAGATGTGGCTAGCACCATGATTTTGGAGTAGGCAGTAATATCGGATGTGATTTGTTAACAAAGTACCATCTTGCTTCGATAGGCTGTGGTCTTTTAGTTTTACCGAGGCAAGATCTCTGTTCGTGGCTTGTGTGATAAAGGAAAACATTGGAGGACTCTAGATTGACTTTGATCATCTAGAGTTTTGGTTTTTGTGAGTATGAATTATTGATGTTTGAAGTTTTCAACAATGTACCATTCATCCTGGACTGGTTGTGGCTGATATGAATAGTATGCGATATGTAACTTTTGCCATGCTTAACAAATTTACATTTAATGTTGTCGTGATTGACTTTGTCTATTAGAAACAACCTCTTTGCTATCTTAGACTAATTACAGGTATGATCCCGTCATTCAGTCATTTGGTATGATCAGTTTGCGGTTGTATCAGTTAAATTTTCTAAATTGTCATGTTTATGTTTTAGCTTATGAAAACTCTATGGCAACAAGAAGATTGTGACACGTGGACATTTTGTATCCTAGATTTACCCCCTATTCTTAAGGAAACACTTAGAAAACTCATTTAGTCATGATGATACTAATTATCATCTCAAGATAAACTGTACTGAATATAATACACTTTCAATGATATTGTATCCATAATTATGTTAAGACATTAAGTTACTTCTAGATCTAACACTTTATAGCACTTTATATCCATTTATCTAATTTTTGATAAGTGTTTCATGGAAAAAATGGTAGATTTTGGATCAAATACTTACTAATACTTGTCTTTAATCCCGTGGCAAAATTATTGTTTGCAGATACTTTCAAATAAAGAGAAAAAAGTATTGTACGATCGTTTTGGTGAAGCAGGCTTGCAAGGAGAGTCGATGGGCCCAAGCTTTGATGCCCAAGAAGTAAGATTTAGTTGTAATATAATTTTGCTTATGTTTGCTACACTTTCTTGATGTGGTCACTTATCTTAAGGGGAGATTGGATGTGTGAGTGCGATATAATAGCTAGCTAGAGATTGTACACATATCGTGGTATGATATTGTAGACATGTACATTTTCTTTCAATTTATAATTGTTTAGTCATTACTACAGTGGATTACGATTAACTAAAATACAATTTAAATTGGGGTGCGTTTATTCACTCGAATTTACTTTTAAATTTAGTAGACCTTATTAACACTTATTTGAACATGTTATCTCTTACTTCTTGGAAATTATAATATATTGAAATATACAATAAGAATATTCAAATAACAAAAGTATGGTAATAATAGCATTTTTTGTTATTTTAAAAGAAATAAATATATAATCCAAAATGTAGCAATAACACTAAATTCAATTCTCTTCATCTAAGTTAGTTTCATCATCATCATCATCACCTCCAATTGTATTCCATATTTGCATTATTTCTCTTTTCAAGGCCAAACTTTAAAAACTTTGACCATAAATTCCCGCTATTATATAAAAGTTGTAGTCAAGTGAGATTTTGTTGGAAGCATATCAAATTCTTAGTAAGTACTCCAATGCAATTATTAAATGTTAACATTTCTGATTTCGTATAATAAAAATTATAATAAGTTCACGCTTGGAATATAGATATTGAGACAAATCAAATAAGATCCTCTATGACTACGCTTTGAAATATGTAATAGCGAGGATATATGTTCAAAGTTTTCTAACTTTGGAGTCAAGATGTTTTAGGAATGGTCAAAGTGGTGCATTGGAGATTGTGAAAAAAAAAATGGTTCAATTATTTAGTAACGGAGGAAGTACCTTCTGTTATTTTCTTATTTTGTTTCAAACACAACTCATAGCTTTTTTCCTTAGGTAATCGTAAATATTATAATCTACTATGGGCTCCAAGTCTTAACCCCTTGGTATCCTTATTTTAGATAGACGAATAAATTTGTGAAGCGTAAATGTTGCAACAATGATAGACAATTGAAACGGTCCATTTATGCATGGCATCATTTTAAAAATCTATCTTTTCTTGTACATGCCAAAACATCTTTCAATTGTTTTTCATGATGATAAATGTTGATAATTAAGTGCTCTAAGTTTCCAACTAGTGAACCACCTAGAATATGTTCTATGATATCTCACATCGTCCCAAGATAAGGATCTAGATATTCAAAATATATGGATAAAAAGCATTTTCCTAGTTATGTAAAAGAAAATGTTAGTATGTTAGCATATTTATCTGAAAATAACAACAATTTCAAACATAATAAAGTATCCAAAGCTGGATGGGGAAATTTCTAACATCACCTAAATAATGTGTCCAAACTGTCGTATCATGTGCACTTTCTATGAAGCCAACATTTAGAAAGATAGATACATGCAGCCATTACGTTCAATATCTTGTTTCCTTTACACCCTTTGTATGATTTATCATCATCATCATCATCCCTAACAACCCCTTCTATAGGGGTACCATCCAAGACTTTAATAAAATCCCGAACTCGTAATATGTTAGGACAAACATCCACTCTAAATAAATTAGGGCTTTTACCTTGAAAAATAACCAATTTTGTGAATTGTTTTCAATTTCTGGTTGCGTTTCATTGAAACTCTGATATGCATAATTCTATCACAAGATAATGGACTCAAAGCTTTCATGACCACTCTAAAGTAGACTGAAATGGTTAATACTTAATATCCATGCTGGTTCCATCACATCATGATTTGAATCAACTTTAGCCATCATGAATTCACATATATCAACTTGCTCTTCCACATTTGAATTCACATATATCAACTTGCTCTTCAACTTTAATGAATCAACCATTTGATAATTGTAATTTTTCCTCAAAAAAAAAAAAAAAAAAAAAAAAAAAAAAAAAAAAACAAGTTTTATGAAGCTATCTTTATTAACCCTCAGTTCTTTGCACAAATTAGGATGCCTAGTCAATTACCTATGTATCCACTCACTTCTAGGTTCACCCCCTTAATGTAGGGGATTTCATTCTATATCGATAAGCAATCTCTGTAATTTATGCAAGGCAATATGCATCATACAATTTTGATGCTATGCTTCATCCAATCTACATATGTTAAACGCTATTTTCTCTGATTAAAAAAAAAAAAGAATATTTGAGCAACAATATGTGGTTCTTCATACCTGCCTTTGAAAAACACAATAAAAATGAATCCAATAAAAAAATCAGTTGCCAATTTGTTTGATAACCAAAACAATAATATTTACATGCCCAAACTTAAAATTAGCATAATCTATGCATCTTAGACATCAATTATTTACTAATAGAATTATCATCACCTAAGCTATCATCGAAGGTTATCCGATAATTTTTATTCGGAATTTCTTTTATTTTCCTTCAGCTAGATTATTCTAAACTCATTGTCAGCTTAAAACAAAGATGATAAATTGAAGATACTAAAAGCAGAGCTACCTGAAAAAGTGTCTGGAAAAGTAATTTGATTTTATCATTTTTGGTTTTAACTTTTTAGCTCTTCCTCATAATCCCCATAACCTTCCTTAGAGTTTTCTTGAACAAACATCATGGGTTGTTTGTCTTTAATTTTTGTACTTGGTTACCTGATGAGTGGGGTGACTAATGATTGGAGTCCAAAATTTGTTACCCCTCGCATACGTGCCATCATGGAGACCAAAATCAATACGGATAAACCGTGTTATTATTGATAATTAGATATTGTGCGTATTTTTTTTGTAGGCTCCATCTAAAAAGAATTCAAAACCTGGATTTTAAGGAATTATGGACTTACTTGTTTGTTAAATTGTTGAAACTACTTCTGCCAAATCCTGGAATATACTTCCTTTGTTTTCTTTTAAATGCAACCTATTGACTTTTACACTATTCATATACTCCACTTTCACTAGCTTTGATTATTTATAGTTAAGGAAAAATATAGTTATGTGAGATCTTTTTAGATTTGTCTCAGTTATACTTTATTAATACTAAATTTTTATAATATCTACATATTAGTAATAGAAGATATCAATGATTGAAATAACGCATTGGCAAGCATGTAATTGAAATAGAGGAAGTATAGTAACAAAATAGAAAAATAGCATTGAAATCAAAGTAATCTAACATTAGAAGAAACTCTTAATGTAAATTCTTGTAATTTTTATTTTAATTTTTGCGATCAACATGTGTTACTTACTTGTTTCATGTACTTTTACTTGTTCCTTAATTAGGTGGACCCTTTTCAAGTTTTTGATTCAATATTTGGTGAAGCAGATGGATTTTTTGGAGGTCAAGGCATGGGTAGAAGCCAAAGCAGACTTAATCTTGATATCTGGTAATTTTTGTAGATTACTGCATGGCTATTTCCTTTAGAGCACCAATTAAGAGATGCTTTTGAATTTGGGAATAATGTTGTGTTCATCCTTTAGCTCTATAAATGTCACGGTAGGACCAATGAGTATTATTACTTGTGCTCACTTTAATTGATTCCCGATGGTTGAAAACATAATTTCTTAAATGTTATAGTTATCCGCAATTTGTCTCCTCAACTATCATATTGTTCAAATTGGAAGGACTAACTGCAATTTGGTTTATGATGTAGACTAATTTATCTCCTCCCATCTTATTGTTCAAATTAGTCTAAAGGATAATCCTTTGTCAGGATTTATGTTTGGATTTCTACATATTGATCTTTATATTAAGTTAGTGTCTGTAGATTGTTGTATATCATTTCTTAAATAGAATATCCTCCATGAAGTCTTTCAACATCATAGAGGAGAACAATGGGGACACTTCATTGTTCCAATTTTCCAGAACGCTGTGATTAATCTAGCAGCACATTGTCTGCAGTCTGTTTCTAACAACATGATGCTCTTAGTTTCTGGAGTTGGAACCATCATTCTTTGAAGAAATTTTGCCACCTGGGAAACAATTAAATTGATTTATGAAAGGAAAACTGCTAACAGCCATCTCGATGTGAAATGCTGGCATTATATGACACAAATATGACAAGAATGTGACAGAGCACTTGGGAATCTCCTCATCCCTTTCTGACATTGTCTGCTGATCGTTGAGCTCACCATCTATAGGATAGTCACTAGACAGTTGAATTCGTGAATCAGAAAATAGTGTTTGTAGTAATTGGGAAACTAATTAGATTGGAACCCTGGAAGACCTTGGTATTATATGGGGAAACCGAGAGAACCAAATTAAGTTGAGATTTAGGAAAGTAGTCACTTTTTGTCGGGTCTAATCATGACTTAATAAGTGAATGCAGAATATTGTACATGTGAGCCCAGTTTTTGGACTGTGGCAGTATGGAGGAGAAAAAGATGCCTCTGACAGTCTGACATGCATGACATTGTCTTTGGTTGTGGTGATGGTTTCTTGGCTTGCATCATTGGCTATTGATATCAAGGTCTCTTATGAATTTTGACTTTTGAGTATGACCTTGACATTTGACAATTGATTGATTCAGATATTGGTGCATTTAAAAGACTTTATCTGCAATGTATAACGTCCATCTCTTTTTTGGGTTGTCTTTTTCGTTCTATCAGATTCTCTGCTGTTTACTACCCTATGTTTTTTTATTCTTCCATAGGTCTGATCTTAATTTGACCTTCGAAGAATCAGTGTTTGGAGGAAAGCAAGAAATTGAAGTGCCCTATTTGGAGACATGTGGTGTATGTGGTGGTACAGGAGCCAAATCGACCAATTGCATCAAATCATGTACCAAATGTGGAGGCAGAGGAAGGGTTATGAAAAGTCAGAGAACACCATTTGGTGTAGTTTCTCAGGTAACACAACTTTTTGGTAACTTATAAGCTGATTCAGATCTGTGTTTTGTAAATACAATTTTACAACAACCTAATATAATCTTCGCTACCTAATGGATGGTGATTGATTTTGTACCTACAGGTAACAGTTGTTTCCATTGTGAGATAAATCGTTTATCATGCTCTCTTTTGTTTGTCTATTGCTTCTTTTTTTTTTTTTTTTTTTTTTTTTTTTTGGAGTAGAGGGGCTGAGCTGCTGAGATCTGGGTTAAAAGTTTATAAGAAGGGACACATATTTAGTTTTTTTTAGCACTAAATATTTTGAATTTCACTGGTAGGTGACTTTCTGCATTAATGGACTACACAAAATATGATTCGTCTTTCGTTTTTATTTGCTCTGGTCTTTGTGGACTACTATGGGCAGTTCATGATATGCAATTTTTAAACAAGGGACTATCTAAATCAGCCTCTCTGGAGTTGATGCTATATACATATGCGTATCCCTAGAATTCACTTGAAGCAGCAGCCATGTGCACTAGATTTGTTTATTTAGAATATTATAAAATAATATCTTTGTTGATGTGATGATGCTAAATCTTGAAACCATGCTTTAATGGCTGGTAATGTCTGCTACAATTTGTCAATTGTGACTTCCAAAAAATGAAGTTGAAGTAAGGTCTCAAATGTAGGAATTTCCCTCCAATCATTTTAATATTGGGAAATTATCCATGGTAACTTTGTAATATAGGCCATCTTCAAAATGACCACACAACATTCCCTAGAATAACCTTGAATTTGATAATACTTATTAACAAATTGTCTAGTAACTCTGAAAAGAAATTTTGCTGAAAAGCTTTGTCATATTGAAAAATGACTTGAAAGTACAGGGCTATCATAGATTTTTCCATTTTCTTGAAAAATATTCAGACTTAAATGTATTTCATTGAATTCAGAACGAGATGACCAAAATAAATGAACCTTTTTCTTCTTGGTTAGGAATATGTCATACTTGGTGGCAGGCCTGGCAGCTGAATGGCTAGTATAAAAATCATATTTGTGGGTCTGTGAACTTATTAATAATGCAAATTTACATGCTGTAAATGGTTTGAGTTTACTGTCCAGATGGCATAAGCTATATTATAGTGTAATGACCTGATCTTATAATCTTGATATGAGTACATTTGATGCCTCTGCGGCTCTGCTTCACCGAGTCCTGTAGCCAGGGGTTTAAAGGGTTTATGCATCTATATTGTTTGCATCTAAATTTAGTTTTTTGGTAATAGATTTGTAGACATAAGTGCATAATAAGCTTATGCTGCATTGTCAGTTCTTGCATCATTATATGTTCCTTAGTGTTTTAATGTGAGTGTGTATAGTTACAAGCATTTGATATGATTTTGATAAGCAGTAGCTCATCCAGATTTGAGATTGTGTTCCTGTCCCCTAGAAGTTGCATGTTATGTTCATTATGTAGGTCTCTACATGTCTAAGTTGTGCAGGAGATGGCAAGGTTGTGACTGATAATTGCACAAACTGTGGTGGTCGGGGGAGCGTAAGATCCAAGCGGACTTTTGATGTAGATATCCCACCAGGTGTTGATGATGGGGCTACAATGCAACTACAAGGAGAGGGTAACTTAGATAGAAACAGGTCCAGCTTTACGTTCTCTGTATTAAATCATATTCAGTTTATTTTCTTCCTGGCTAGTCTTGATATAATTACGGGTGAGTGGTGAACCTAGGAAATCATGTTACTTGCCTTAGATAATATAGAAAGGGAACTATGTTCTGTCACCAGTTCATATGTGGACAAAATAATTTAGGTACAACTATGTTCAGTTACTTGCCTAAGATAATACTTCTCAATCTTTTACTTCTGTGATGAAAGACTGAAAAACAGCTAGTTGATATTTGTTGGTCTCATCTCTTTTGATTCAAAAAAACTCTTGCGTTCAGCTGAAAAACAGCTAGTTGATATTGGTATTTTTGGTGAAATAAGACATATGGCTTGGTGGTTTCTTGTTCATGTGCTCTGCTGTACTTTACAGTTTTGATAATGTGTTGTTGCATTCCTGATGTTCAGGGACTGGGAAGTTTAGGATGGTGGATTGGCACATTGATGCCAATGCTGAAAAATTAAAGAGAGTGCTGGGTTGACATAAAGGTTTTGGTGTTCTTTTAATGCAGGGGTATTCGTGGAGATCTTTACTTGGTTCTCCATATTAAAAAAAAACATGGAATTTGGAGAGAAGGTCTCAATCTTTTCTCTAGAGTCAAGATAAGTTATACTGAGGCGATACTGGGGGCTGTGGTCAAGGTACGTACATTATTTTCCTACCTGTGTTGGCTGTGTATGTTGGCTTGATTTGGGGAAATTATTGTGTAATCAATTTTTCGATCTTTCTATGTATGTAGGATAATTATTTCATTTCTGTTTGATGAATTTCCTTATTTAAATTAATTGTTAGGAAATATTGATGAAGTAGTCAACAAATTTTGTTAGAAATTACAATACTAGAAAAAAAGTACAGAAATGAATCACAAACAGATTGCAAGGAAAAACCAACAAGACTAGGAAGAGATTAAACTTTGTTCTTGGGTAGTATTAGTCCCACATGTAGGATAATTATTTCGTTTCTTTTTGATGAATTTTCTCTATTAAAAATAATTGTTACTTGTTAGGAAATGTTGATGTAGTCAACAATTTTTGTTAAAAATTACAATACTAGAAAAAAAAAAAGTACTAATGAATTACAAACAGATTGCAATGAAAAACCAACAAGACTAGGAAGAGATTAAACTTTGTCCTTGGGTAGTTATAGCCCCATTATACAATGCTGATGGGATTATTATGCTAATTACTCATAGAATCGTACAACAATTTTACCAACCTCCTTGAACAAGTTTTACAGAGTTAATTTTTAAGAGGAATAAGATGATAAAAGTGATAATCATCACTTTGCAATCCAAACTGATAAATATAGTAATGTATTGACGGTTAATAAACTGAAAAAAATTGTCATTGATCCTATCCAACGGAAATCGTTATGTTAATATATATCAGCTAAAATTTAGCTTAGTTGATACGGTTATTTCTTTAATCAATTTGTTCCTTGTGTAGAGTGCTAAATCTTTGGTTAGTGTACGGAGCGCGCTCTTAAGGCTTTTAAAAGGACCTTATAAGCGGTTTTGGGTTGCGAGTTGGGACATTAGCCAAAATACATCATCATAAACATCTCGGTCTTATATTGAGTCATTTCATAGCATGCAAGACGAGACATATCTTGTAATTTTTGCCAATTTTAACCTCAAATTAGGTACTAAAGGGACAAAATGACTCCCGAAATCACCGAAACAATACAAACCTGACATATCTTGGCACTCAAAATGAGACATTTCCAAATGTATTTTGCCAATTTTGATCTCAAGATAGGCTTTTAACTGCCATAAAGACCCCTTTCACCTTATAAATAACATGCATATCGAAACATTTCTTGGCATGCAAAGTGAGACATTTCCAATGAAGTTTGTCAATTTTGACTATAACTTGGTCCTTAAGAACCAAAATGACCTTGAAACCTTAGCTGAGCAATATTCTTAGTTTGAAAACAATACGCCAATCAAGACATATCTTGACACGCAAAACGAATCATTTCTAATTTTTTTTGCCAATATTGATCTCAAATTAGGCTTTCAAGGGCCAAAAGGACCCTTAAAACCTTAACTGAATAATTTTCATTTTCGGTCTCCCTCTACCTCGTTTAAGCTCTCTATGATCCCACTCTTCCACACTTCGTACCGGTGCACCGCATGCCCAATCCAACACAGATGATTTTCCCTTAGTTTGTCTGCAATGCTTGCAACACCCGTGATTATATAAGTATACTTTTTAAGTTTATCTTTGATTTTCTTTGCTAAAGTTTTCTCAAACATATATGTTTTTACTCCGACGTTTTAACCACTCCTTTAAAACTTTCTTGAATTTTTTTCTTGGTTCTTTTTTAATACTTCCTTAATTTTTCTTGGATGCTCTTTCTTTTTCTCACCTTTTTTCAAACTCTTTCAATTGATTATCTTGTTATGTCTCCTTCTTTATATCGTACGGTTTCTTATGACGATTAATGTTAGCCGACCCCAAATCATTTTGGGACTAAGGTTTTGTTGTTGTTTAGAACCATGTTTAAACTTCTAGAATTAGAAGGATGTAAATATTTGCAGCAGGCATGTAGCTATGTTAATTGTTCACTACATTGCTAACATGTTGACAAACATCAGGTGGAAACTGTTGAGGGTTTGAAGGAACTATATATTCCGTCTGGAATTCAGCCTGGAGATGTTGTAAAATTAAAATCTTTGGGAGTTCCAAAACCTAATGAGCGCTCTGGAAGGGGTGATCATGTGTTTGTTGTGGACATTCAAATCCCCAAAAGAATCAGGTTTGGTGCCAACGTAATATGCTTTCCTTTCTTCCCCCAACCCTTGAAATTTTTGTTCTAATTGCTCAGCAGCACTTGGGAAAAATATGAGCAAAAAAAATTAGGGAACAATTTCTCTAAAGTCTTGAGATGTTGAATTTTTAACTTGAGCAGAGCCAAGAAGCATATATATAATATGTATATGTATATTTTCCATATAGCTAATCAAAGCTGAAGGTTTTTTTAAATTTTTTTTTATTTGTTTTATTTTTTCTATGTTCTCTTTAGTTGTTAGTCGATATATGTAGTATTATCTTAATGTCTTCATAATTAATTTGAAAGATAAAGAGAATTTCTTAGGGAACATATTTTAGTTGCTTTGTTATAACGCTTGTAAGTTTTTTTTCCATTTTTATTTATTGTGTAGTTTTCCAGTTATGAGCTTTTTGTGAGGATGATACCATTCTTCATAAGGTTTTATCAACTGTTGTGGGCCCTTTTTTTCTTCCCTTTTTTCCTTTCCCTAAATTGTACTTCGTAAGTATTTATGTACAGGTGGATGGGGGGATTTAAAATTATCTGGATGGTTTCTTTAGTAAAAATTTCAAATATGACAAGTTAACTCAAGGTTTTAAAGATTGACAACATACTAGCATTGACAAACATTGTATTGTACTTATTTACATGCACTATTTGGGGTTTTACGTTTATCAATGCATAACTTTGACCGTGAGTATCTTAGATTATCTTTTAGTAAAAATTAAAAAAAAAATAAATAAAATCTTTTGAAAGTATATATCAAGACAATCTAACACTTAGATCTGTACTGTAGCCCTAGATGCTCCCTTCTTGATATTTCTGTTGTTATGAATGTTGAAGTCTTCAGTGCTTTACTGGTAAAACCGTAGGTTTAAAAATGTATCATAAACAAGCAATTATTGATGGCAGTGACAGAGAAAGGGAATTGGTTGAAGAGTTGACTTCTCTCCAGGCATCCTCTGAAGAATACTCAACTTCTATTGATGGTAAAAGCTCAGTAATGTAAATGCTGTACTACATGTTGGTGTTTGTTTCTTTCTGTCTTAACTGATTGTATACTTAAATTATTCGACCTGTTGTAGATAAAAGCAGACAGACTGTACACAAATTAAACCAGAAAGGGATACCTGGGAGATCTTTATGGAAGTCAGTAGGACAATTGTTTCGGTAAGTTTGTTGGCTGTAATTCTGTGACTTTGTTCCTTTCCATGTAATTGCTTAGTTTTATTTATTTTGCTAGCGACACATTTACTTTGCTGCTTTGCATATGCTATTATTTATATCACATTCAAATTCCTTTTATTCCCTTGATTTTGCTTCATTGCCCATTTCTTTTCGAGTTAATGCATTTCATGCATGATATTTCATGCATGATGCACAGTGACAGACCTGTAGGTTGTTGGTTATCCCAGATGCTTAATGATATAAAGTCTATTTTTCTAGGATTAAGACCGACATTTGGATCTCTGTTTGATGAAAAAAAAAGAAAGAATTTTTAGCTTTAAGCCAATCATGATGTAGACTCTGAGTGCATCAGTTTCCGTTTATCAAAAAAATTCCCCTGTATTTCCTTTTGTGATAGCTGCAATATTGGTATTTTTTAGTCTTGTTTTTTTTGTTTTTTTTTTTTGTTCTTTTTTGATTTTGGTTATCTAAATTGAGCATTTGTTATGTAATGCCCAATGCATAAAAAGGTTCAAGGCCCACGAAGGTGTTTCAGAGTTCCTTGCCCCTAAGGCGTGCCTTAGTGCGCTTCATTGAAGTGAGGCGCATATGTTAGGCAATAAAAAAATCTGAAAAATCTTTGTGCGCCTAAGGGGTGCACCTTAAGCTGCGCCTTGGTGTGGCCTTGGTGCGACTAGGCACGCCTCTGAGCGCCTTAGCTGCGCCTCATCGAAATCGTCTCGCCTAGACCACAAAAAGCCCATGACCCCTAACGCCTAGCGCCTCTGCGCAAGGCACACCTTTTCAAAGTTCAAACACTGTTAATGCCTATAACAGCATAACCACATCACAGTTTGTTATATGCCTTCAACATTGACATTTTGTTATCTTAGTTTTTTGAATTTAAGGGAATGCATTATGTCAGTATTAATTCTATTTGAGCATCTCTTCCATGGCAATTTGAGTGCTTTTTTTTTTATGTCCAATTTTTTCCTCTGTTTTCAGTAAGAAATTTTGTGGTTTGATATTATTTTCAACAGATAAGAAATCTTGTAAAGAAAAATAAAAAAAACCATATAATATCAGTAGGTTGTCTTATTTTTTTTTTATTTATTATTGTTATTATTAGAAATTGTGTGGTTTCAAATTTTCTCATTGTAATTGTGTAGAAACAAGGGTAGGGAAACTCATGCTGCAAGAACCTGCAACCAAAAACGTTGAAAATATGTAATATTCTGGATACTGGTGTAGTTTTAATGTGTATCTATAAATGAGAAATAATTTAACAATGTAAATTTGTTGACATACTCCATTAGTCCTAGAATAATCTTAGCAGCTACTTCCTCTAATTTTTTTATTTGCAATATAGCCTTTAAACACGCTTTTTTAGAAGTTGATTAGAGTAAATAAATGAGCGAGTTTATCGAAATAATTTTAACGCCAGAATAAAGAAAGGTGAGTATTATGTAAAGAAATTTTTTAGATTAATTTGTCTGTTTACATTACCTTATCTCTTTCTTAAAGTGCATACCATTAAGGTATTTTGCAAATAAAAAATAAACGGAGGAAGTATAAAAGAGATCTGGCTTGTGGGCCATTTGTTGGGTTTTTTTAGTGTCTAAGTAGATGTGATACGAGTTACTCCCTTTGTTCCCTTTTGTTTGCCCCATTGGGGTTTGTTGGCTGGAATCGATGCGAGAGAAATTGCTGGGCCAGATGTGCTGAATGTTTCGGTAAAGTGCTGATCCCTTGTGGTCGCTTTTAGTGTGAGCAATCTTCCTGGGGATGTCCACACAAAGAAAATGGGGCAAAACAAAAGGAAATTGAGGTAGTAGAGTATTGCGAGTGCATATCAGCGCATAGCACCTATTGACAAACGAAGTGTATAGGAGGGCAGAAGCGTATTTTACCAGGCATTAGAAAACTTGAATATTCCACTTAACTGTGCTACTAGTGGTACATTTAATACTCCGAAAATGTACCACTGAAATCACATTGGTACATTTAATCAAAGTGGTACGTATGTTTTGTACTTTAAATTGTACCACTAGAAAACCAGTGCCATCCTATACACTTTCTAAGCACATAGGTGCTATGCGCTAATACTTATTCAAGTATTGCTATTGCAATGGGAAAATAAATATAAAAGGATATATTGGTTTCAAATTGGAGAGGTAAGAAATACTTTCTTCTTTCCCAAGTACTTGAACACTTTCCATTATCACCCATCCTAACATAGTTTGAACTCTTTCCATTCTCACCCATGTACAGTTTGAACACTTTTTTTTTTTTTTTTGGGTGATAAGGTTCTACTCCCTTTGTTCCCGAATAATTGGGACACTTGACTTTTTCTATCAACTTTGACCATCTATTATTGCTATTACATAAGATAAAATTTTAATAAAAACTTGATATTCCAATAATATACATTAAGAAATATCCAAATTATCAACATCTTATATATAATAGCAAAAAAAAGATGGTCAAAGTTGAAAAAAAAGAAGTCAAGTGTCCCAATTATTCTGGGACGGAGGGAGTAACAATTATCTATTATGAAGTATATCTTACCTTTCCTTTGGCCCACTATTTCCTTTTTCACTCCTACTTTTCATTAAATTACTCTAACTCTTATTACATTTACCATTTCATTAAAATTACAATTGATAACCCTACCACATAAACTGTATTATTTATTTTGGTACAAATAGAAATAATGGAAATGGCAAGTGTTGCTATCATACTATGAAAAAAAGAGGATATACTAAAGAGATTGTTTACTGCAGTTGATTGTGTTACTTGTCCTGAAGAGGGAAGATATAGTTTCTTAATTTCGACTTTCTCCTTTCTTATTGTCCTCCATTCTGTTGCCTTCTTCTTCTTCTTCTTCTTCTTCTTCTTCTTCTTCTTCTTCTTCTTCTTCTTCTTCTTCTTCTTCTTCTTCTTCTTCTTCTTCTTCTTTTTCTTCACTTATTCTGTTGTTTACTACAAAGGTAATTATATGCTTTGTCCTCCATTCTGCATACTGTTCTCTTAATTTCAACTGTCTTTTATACTTGTCCTAAATACTATTGTATTCTTCGTTCTCCATTCATAATTGGGTAAGGCTAAACTTTTGCTGCCTCTATTTTCTGATTGGTAGCTTAACTTGTTCAGCTGTGTGTCTACGCACATTAATTATGTAAAGTTGCTAAGGCTGTTGATTGTTTTCTTTCTCTTGATGGTTATTTACAGAAGAGAAAGGCAGTCACGAACTGGTTTTGCATCTACAACTTCGGGAATGACATCCACGTTATGCAACCGCGGCAAACTGAATCCTCCAATAACATTTTCGTGCTTTGCCGTATTTTTGTTTTCCTGTATCTTCACTGTAGCAACTAGATCTATTTATAGGAAATTCATCCAAACAAATTCAATTACTCATTTCACAGCAGCTAATCCTGTGAAAAAGAAGCATTGAATGTACAAATGTTTTGCTTTGCTACATGTTGATCTTTATGGGAGGAGAGCCAGAAGTCCCTTTATATTACTAGTGTTGAAACTCGGAAAGGTGGATAATATAGTCGATATTGTTTTCCACTTTTGAACGTAGAGGTTATAATTGTTTGTCTTTGATAAATTTGGACGTAATATTGGTGTCATTAACTTCTTTTTTTTTTTTTTTTCTTTTGTTGCCCTTTCAGTTATCATTCTATCTCATCCTTATATAAGACCATTAATCACACGACATTTTAATTGAATGTGCAATTCAATTGATTGAACAAACATTCATTCATTACGAATGTATAAATATTCAAATTTGTTTTCATTATCATCTCAATAGTGTAAAACTGTAAAGGATGAGCAGTAATTTTAGAAACAAATTTTATCATACAAAGGAATCTGCCCTAGGAAGCACCATATATTCAATCTGCTATGAGTTATTACGTAGTATTTGTAATACAATCCTGATCATCTCTAGAAAGCACTGTATACTGATATTATATGACGAATCAGCTGTATAAGAATAACCACCAAAGTATTATAATGGTATTATAGGCTTCAACCCGATAAAAACAGAAGGGTTGAAAAAAAAAAATGAGACATTCAAGGTTTGCAGCGAGAATGATGTATTGAATTGTAGCTGTAATAAGCCTTTAAACAAAGCTGTTGATTCGGTATGTGAGCTGTGGCATTGCAGCAATCTGAATCTTCTTAAGCTGCCAGAAGTCAGGAAAAGATGAAGGTTGCAGAACTTATTGTAATTGGAAAACTGAGCTTAAATGGAAGGTATAAGTGAACACCTGAAGAAAGGATTACGAGGCCTAAGTACATGGATATACATAGGAACATAAACGATATTATTCCCCTGCAATTGCAGATAGACATAGTTAACGAATCAATTTGCACTGCAGACTAACTCTGTAAAGATTACTAATTAGGAAACCGAGAACCTTAGCAAATAATACCCCATCCCACACCATTGCAGAAGCAAGGACATTCTTCAGCAAACTTCTCTGCATCACTAGTGTGTTCTCTTCGGGAGATTAAATCACTGTATATATCTGTAGTTTATAGATCCATCAGACGCTGCACATCAATTGGAATGGATCAAACCAATTGATCTGTACTAGCGTTAGGAGTATAGTAAGAATTTTGTTGCTTGGACCCACCGTAAACGGAGAACAGGCTGTTCATTATACCTGCAAAACTGAAGGACACTTAAATGAGAAACATGAGGTTAATTAATAGTACTATTTCATCCAGATATGGATGAAAAACCTGGAAAAATATTCAACTTAGAATGAAAAAATACCAATGAACATAATCATATAACGGAGGATGTGTATTCTTGTTGTTTCTTGCAGAACCTAGATTATAGCATGAACAATAATAAATCCTGTAAGATCAAGAACAATGGCTTATTTGGCATCTCTATCTCTTGATGGTTATTTACAGAAGAGAGTCACGAACTGGTTTTGCATCTAGAACTTTGGGAATGACATCCACATTATGCAACCGCGGCAAACTGAATCCTCCAATATCTTTTTCGTGCTTTGCTGTATTTTTGTTTTCCTGTATCTTCACTGTAGCAACAGATCTATTTGTAGGAAATTCATCCAAACAAATTCAACTACTCATTTCACAGCAGCTAATCCTGTTAAAAAGAAGCATTGAATGTACAAATGTTTTGCTTTCCTACATGTTGATCTTTCTGGGAGGAGAGCCAGAACCAGAAGTCCCTATATATTATTAGTGTCGAAACTCGGAGGTGGATAATATAGTCCATATTGTTATTTACTTTTGAAAATTTTCCTCTTGATTACATCATGTTAGCTCTTGTACTCATGAGTCTGGAAGTACTATTTCTTCATTTTTCAACGTAGAGGTAATTATTCATATCTTTGATAAACTTGGACGTAATCTTGGTGTCATTTCCTATTTTTTCTTTTGTTGCCCTTCCAGTTATCCTTCTATTTCTTCCTTATATAAGAGCATTAATCACGCGGCATTTTAACTGAATGTGCAATTCAATTGATTGAACAAACATTCATTCATTACGGATGTACAAAATATTAATATTTGGTTTTATTATCACCTCAATAGTGTAAAACTGTAAAGGATGAGCAGTAATTTTAGAAACAAATATTATCAAAGGAATCTGCTCTAGGAAGCACCATATATTCAATCTGCTATGAGTCTGAAACTGAGCATATACATCGTATTTAATTTGAGTTCAAAATATTATTACTTAGTACTTGTAATACAATTCTGATCTTCTCTAGAAAGCACCGTATACCGATATTATATGACGAATCAGCTGTATAAGAATAACCACCAAAGTATTATAATGGTATTATAGGCTTCAACCCAATCAAAACAGAAGGGTTGAAAAAAAATGAGACATTCGAGGTGTGGAGCAGGAATGATGTATTGAATTGTAGCTGTAATAAGCCTTTAAACAAAGCTGTTGATTCGGTATGTGAGCTGTGGCATTGCAGCAATGTGATTCTCCTTAAGCTGCCAGAAGTCAGGAAAAGATCAAGGTTGCAGAACTTAATCTAATTGGAAAACTGAGCTCAAATGGAAGGTATAGTAGAATACCAGAAGAGAGGATTACGAGGCCTAAGTACATGGATATACATAGAAACATAAACGATATAATGCCCCTGCAATTGCAGATAGACTTAGTTAATGAATCAATTTGCACTGTAGACTAACTCTGAAAGATTACTTATCAAGAATTGGAGAGCTATACCAAATAATACCCCATCCCACACCATTGCAGAAGCAAGGACATTCTTCAGCAAACTTCTCTGCATCACTAGTGTGTTCCCTTCGGGAGATTAAATCACCATATATATCTGTAGTTTATAGATCCATCAGACGCTGCACATCAGACGCTGTACATCAATTGGAATGGATCAAACCAATTGATCTGCACTAGCATTAGGAGTATAGTAAGAATTTGTTGCTTGGACCTACCGTAAACAGAGAACAGGCTGTTCATTATACCTGCAAAATTGAAGGACACTTAAATGAGAAACTAAGGTTAATAGGACTATTTCATCCAGTAATGGATGAAAAACCTGGAAAAATATTCAACTTAGAATGAAAACGATACCAATGAACATAATCATATAACGGAGGATGTGTATTTTTGTTGTTTCTTGCAGGACCCAGATTACAGCAAGAACAATAATAAACCCTGCAAGATCAAGAACACTGTTATTAGGCATTTCTACCCGTAACTCTGTACATACGTTCTTTCGATGAGTTTACTGTCATAAATGAAGATTACTTAAATGTTGAGCATACCAACACATAGTCCACGTAGTGTCCACTGTAGAAGAAGAAATAATTAGTATCCATACAAATAATAGTTAACAGCTTAACACTGTACAAAAGTCTATAATAAGGTCATGTCATTGTTCAGTATTTATCAAGTCTTTCAAGTTAGGATTTGCCTTTTCCTAGCATGTGAAAGTGAGCTTCTCAAAAGAAAGCAATAAGCTTATGAAGGAAATCTGGCACATATTATGCAGAACCATCCATCACAAATTAACAATGAAATCACTCTCATTTCATTCACTTTCATGGTTCCATCAGACACTGCAGCACAATAACTTTTAGAGGCGGCATTTAAAACAAGAATCTACCATATCTAGAAACTCAACACTAATCTAGCTGAATGATGCTTACATTTTTGGCAACAAAAAGAACAATAAATAGAGCAAGGGCTAAACATCCTGCAGCAATTCTGGCAGTCAAAAGATTTGTCGATGCAAGAATTAAAGCCATTCCCCAGAATGATGAGCCAAGATCTGAAAACAACAAATGTCGTTCAACTCACTAGCAGAGCATCATGTGATAACAGTAAAGCTACCCTAATTCCATTCAAGGATCCCATATAAATTTAATAGTAAAAGAAGATCATGATTTTGAATGGTTATAATGTAAAAGTTTGCAGATCATAGTAGTTATTACATCCAGCAGGCAAGATAAACCAATAAACACCACCACGTGTTGTCGTCATACCACCTTCATTTGCATGTACTTGCATCTCCTCAACCTAGCAGAGAATCAATAATAGAATTAAACGAATACTTACTTGCTGCAGAAAAGTTAACTGCATACTTGATTACCTCTCATTCAAATATTAGTCATTAACACAGAAGCTTATACTTGAGCTGATTTATGTTATTTTACAGTGACTAAAGAATTGTGACAAACTATGAGTGATGCACTTACATGGCCACAAGTGAGTTTACAAGCAATGGCATGGCTTGCTTCATGAAGAAAGACTGTCACGAGCTTAAAAGGCATCAGTAGCACCGTTCTCCATAGCTGCAGTAGTTATAAACAAGAGGTACTCACTATCACCAACTATAACAACCTTGACGAATAAGTACATAAAAACTTCCAATGCTTATAACAACATAATAAGTGCATTCACAAACTGATATAAGCTGAATTCGTTATGGATGAGCTTTTAACCTTAAACTACCTAAACCTCAACGGAACTGCAAACCTTAATGTTTGAAATCAAGACAGTAACCACAAATTGCCATACCTTTTGTTCATCTAACTCTTATTACAATCAACTTCACTACATCCTCATTTATCAATGAAAGTAATGGTAACAAAGTAATATGTCCTTTAACTAATACCTTGAAACCCTCCCTTGCTCCACATTACATCTTACAGAGTAATTCTCAAGTTTTTTACAGTTTCGATCAGAATTGTTTCATATATAAATCCTGCTAATCACACCTTTAGTCAAAGAAAGTGGAAATTTATGAAAGAAAATAATGAAGAACAAATGGTAATAGATATCATGTTTTGAAAAGGAAGTATGAAAGTTGATTAATCAACCAAATCAGTCAGATGGAGGTATTTCTATTAGTCATTCTCTAATTTCATTAACCGAAACCAAAAATGAGGTATTTACCTAAAGCATTAAACTAGGCCACATCAGTTATTCAGCTAAATAAGTTACACTACCTAGCAAAAGAGGTGATTTCAATGAACAATAATGTAAATAAAATTAATAAGAACTAGGCACATCAGTTATTTAGCTCAATAAGTTACACTCTGATTTCACTCATCGTATATGTAACAAGTACGAGTATATAATTATTACAGGTCTACTAGAACTTTTAAAAGTTAATAAGAATAATAATGTAAATAAAATTCAATGCCAAATTTAAATACTTCGTAATGTTTTTTACCCTAAAGAACTACGGAATACTCTGTGAGGACCATAACCAATTACCACATGACTATATATTTATTAATTTAACTACCGACACCCCGCCACCCCCACCACCTACAAATTAGAAATGAAAATAAAAAATTCAAATGAAAAAAAAGATGCTGTCTTTCATTCTTTTGACACTTGAAATTCAAAATTTATACGTCAAGATTCAACCACCATTGTAAAAAATACTCTATTATAATAACATTGATGACAGTGATAGCGTACTGAACACTGGTACATACTAAATTTTGTTTGACTATATTCACAATTTTATTATCAATCAAACTCAACTTAATAAAAGAAAAAACAAGTAGCAAATCAAAGCTAATTTATTCATACCCATCAATCAATCAACATAATTTAGAATCACTAATAAAATAAATGGTGTATTTATTAGATTAAAATTGAAGTTTTAAAGATGGAAAAAAAATGAAAGATTAACTTACAGCAAGAATGACAACAGTACAGACAGCTGTGGTAGTCAAGAAAACAACTTGTTCATGATTGCAACATTTCTTCAACTCCCAATTTGCCATTTTTTTTTTTTGGGTAATATTTTCTCTCTCCTAAAATGAGCAATATTTCTACTCCAACTTTTATTTGATGGTTGAATTGAAATTATTAATGGAATCTCGAGATGGAGAAGAAGGCTTAAGGTGGGAGTTATCAAATGTATGAATTGATTATTATGGAATTTCGTGACGACATTAGAGTACTACGAGTAATATATAGTATAAGTATTAAATAATTATTGGAGAAGTTTGGATTTTTTTTTAACCAAATTTGTTTGCTGATGGGCTGCTCTTCTGCAGTTTGTGTCTCTTTCTCTCTCCATTCGTTAGCGGGAGATGAGGAAAACTGAAATGAGGGGAAAAGGGTGTATCAAAAGGTTTAATGCTAATACTTGTATTTAAAACATTAACAATATGTTTAGAGGGAGGGGAAGGAAAAAGAAGGAAGGGAAGGGGAGGGGAGGGGAGGGAGAAGGAGACCTTGTATCTTCCTTCCAAATCTCTCTAATAATGAAGGGATTTGATTTATTAAAAGTGGAAGGAAAATGGATCCTTTCAATTTCCTCCCCTTACCTCATTGCATTAGATATTCAAACACGAGAGGATGTATTCCTCCATTTTTCTTCTCTTAATTTCCCTTCATTTCTCTATATCCAAACATAACACTTGCGTAATAAGGTTATGTTCTATTTACCCTATTAAAATTATACACGTGAAGTACTAGTATTATTAATCAACTCTTGTAAATAGGGTTATTATTTAATACTCCACTTGTAAATAATAGCTATTTAAGACACAACTCTTGTAAACATAGCTATTTAAGACACAACTCTTGTAACCCTAGAAATTCTTTTCCTTTAAAATACCAATTTTTCCCTTTTAAAATACGAAATAGGAAAATCTAAGACATTACCGCCACTGTGAAAACGGCTAAGGCAAATATCAAAGACACACAAACCATTCAAAACAAGTCAATTTAAAAAGTCAGACCAAAAGAAAGTAAAGTCAACCAAAATCAAGCAAAGTCAACCTACAACTTGGAACCATTGTAAGCCCTTAAAACCAAACAATACTGAAAAACTTTACGTTAGTCTCATGAGTATAATCAAATAAATAATATTCAAAGCAAATAAAACACATCATATTCCTATGGAAACTATGCATGATTCGCTCTTCACTCATGCCCATCATGAAAATGTTTCATCACCTGAAAAGCTTCTCTTTACTTGTCCCCACTACTCGCCATTAGAAATGGGTCGTCGTAGGGCCAAGGTAAAGACAAGGCCAAACAAACATACAATATATAATCAGCAATGCTAAGTACATAAGCGTAATAAAAACACACAACTTACCTTGTTGCACCTGTCTACAAGCATACAACATACCAAACGACCAACCAATAAATAAATGAATTACTTATTTAATTTGATTACGCATCGAACGGGTTTCCCACCAAATCCCTGCATCAAATAAATTGAGGTAAACTACACCGAGAGCTAACCGGGTAGGCAAATGTCACATGAAGTGATTGGACGTCCTGCGCATAAAATAAACAAAAGGAAAATATAGCGTTATGTTCTCCCAGTAGAAGCTATGGTTAAATATAAAACCCCATAACTTCCCTCATATGTTCATACTCAAGGTATATACGTTCCAAGAGTTTTGGTGCGTAATCTCTTTCACTTTACGTTGTTTACATATTGTTATACTTGGTGATGACTCTCAAACCATAACATAATCAAACATTATACTTCATTCAAGCAATCCAACATACAAATTTAATTCTTGAATAATTAGTGACCACATAAATTTAATTGTTGAACCTTTTATTCTACCTCAGTGTCAAAGACACCTTAAACGCATAATGCGCCGCAAATCCTATCCCTCGGTGTTAGAAACACCTTAAGTGCACATAGGCACCGCAATATAATTTATTCCTGTGTACGAAGACACTTAAATAGCTCCTTCCTCATGCTTATAACATCAATAATAATTATATGAACCATAATAAAATTCCTTTTTCATATTCCAAACCAAATTAAACATTTAGTTAAATTAAACATGCCCTCTATCATGCCAAAAATAAAAGTGTGGTTCATATTCAACATGGCAACATAATTAATTCCAATCACCAATTCATCACAAATAATTCATACATCACAAATCATTTACCAACATCAATCCGATCAACATATTCCAACCAACACCTATCATGATACTACTTGGAATTAATTAAACAAAGTCTAGCATGCTTCTACATATTCAAATAATTACTAAGTACGCGAACATACCTTGAATATGATCT
Organism: Chenopodium berlandieri; assembly: GCA_034703905.1. NCBI lineage: Eukaryota > Viridiplantae > Streptophyta > Magnoliopsida > Caryophyllales > Amaranthaceae > Chenopodium > Chenopodium berlandieri. The sequence continues at coordinate 8,496,469 of CM068285.1, forward strand.
CAAAATTGCCAGACTAAATAAAATCACTCACTTGGAAGTATTCTACAAACCAAAATTACAAAGAGCCATTAATACTTATTCCACACAAATTTTAACAATATATACCCTCTTTAAATCACTCATAAACCCTCTAAAATAAGCTGAAATTTAATTTAAAACCCTTACTTTTATTCCCAATTAATAGGTAATTAAAAATCCTTTCAAGAAACATAATAATAGCTTATATCTAAAAATTCCAGCTTTATTAAATCATCTAAAATTGTTGTAATTGTGTTTTAAAACACTTATTTCAATAATTTAAATCACCTACAATCAAATTCCATCAATATACATTAATTTAAAAACATAGGGTTTTCAATTTGAGGCTTTTTAATTCAAAACCAAATCTAAAAATTTATATACAAAATACTTATCATCAAACATCATAAAATCATCACCAAACCCAAAAACAATAATTAGATTAATTTAGGTTAGGATTTAAAAACATTTTTTTTTGTTCGACACCCACAGCCCTGACACCACAGCAGGGTTGCTGCCGCGCGCTTGCTGGTGGTGCCGCTGCTGTCGCCGGCGCCTGCTGGTGGCTGCGGTGGTGGCCGGCGGCGTGTGGTAGTGGCCGGCGTGTGTGGGTGGTGATTGAAACAAAAATAAAATAAAGGGGAAGGAGAAAAATTAAGGGGAAAAGAAAATAAGAGGAGAGAGAGAGAGTTTACCTTTGGATGCACTCCACCTTGGGCATATGGTGGGTGTTTTTGGTATTTTTACAGGACACATGGTCCAATGGGAAGGTGACACGTGTCGCTTTAGGAGAGGTTCCCAGAGAACCAATCCCCTGCTGACACGTGGCATCCCCAATGATTAGGAAAAATGGCAGCCTTTCTGGCCTAATTCCCAAGGAAGCCCACCATTCCTAGGTTTTCGTAACCTAGGATGGCGGCACGCATTTCGAGACCCTATAAATAGAGAGATGTTCCCATCATGGGACACATTCAGAAATATTAAAAAAAACAGAGCAATCATTAATTGCAGATATTCTCTCGGAATCCGAGAAGATACTTTACTTTTCGCACTTTTCACAAACTCCATACACATTCTAACTTGATCGTTGGAGGCAGAACTCCACCCACCCGGAGTCTCCGTTGTTTTGCAGGTACAGGCGCGTGAATCCAGTCTTGGAATTGCAACTCTCTCGCGGGACATCAAAAAACCCCGAAGCATTTGGCGCCGTCTGTGGGGAGAGTACTTCTAAGATGGCTTCGCATGAGTCTATATTGGCTACTAATGAGAAACGGCCTTTGGCCGGAGTAGAGGTCTATACAGACCAGGACAGTAGTGACGACCTCGATGTCGACACCTATGTGGCCCTAGACGGGTCACTCAGAGCAAGACGCACTCGCTCCAAGGAAACAAGGGAACAGGGCGAGGACAAACCTGGTCCAAGCAACCCAACCGTCAAGCCGGCTGGACAACCCCAGGCGGTGGAAGGTGCTGCCTCCGTTACAAGAGACGAACTCATGAAATTCATGAAAAGTTTTAAAGGGGAAATCAAGGACCTAATAAACAAGAAGACGGCTGGCACCAACAGGGTTCAGTCGGCCAAGAAGTCTTCTCCCCCAGGGAAGAAGCATGTGAAGGATCATGTGCCTACCCCTCACCCTAAGCCAAAGGGGACGGATGGGCCCATGATTGATTTATCCAAACTTTCCCTAAAACAGGGAAAAGGAAGGCCATCCGACAAATTCAGCCAAATGGATCAAAGAAGACTTATTCGGATGCCCGAATGCTAATCCAGCAAAAGAAAAGTCAACAACTATCTGAGTCGGCCTCAACATCGACTTACCGGGATAGCTTTCAGAATACTTCAATGAGGCATTCGCAATCAAACTGAGAGGGTCAGTCAGTGGGCCTGTTCGTCCACTCTGGCCCTCAGATAATCCATTCGGCTCAGTATGTGCCTCATCAGCCATACATGTCGTATGGGCAACAATATATGCAGCCGACCTTTTTTGGGGGTTAGGCGACACAGAATGTCCAACCTTTGGACTGGCAGCTTCATCTGCTCAAACTTGGGGAACAACCTTCTGCGTTCTCCAAGGAAATAACCGAGGCGGCCCAGCCAGCCAAGGTTGAAAATGTGTTGGTGGGTACTTATGATGGTACCTGATGTATTCATTTTACATAGTATTTTATCCCCGTCCCGTGATCATAGTTAGGAGTATTTTTGGCTCTTTAGAGCCAATTTTATTACTAATATGTGTTTTCTAGTGTTTTCGTAGTTGTGGTATTATTCTACAGGAAACTGCAGATTTGGAACATTTTCCGGCACTTAGTGGAGCCACCGCGAGCATTGGAGACGAGACGCATTTCTATGATCGTATTCCGAAGCCCAGGACCGTAATTGATGATTCAATCCGGTGATTAAGGGCTCAATGAGGAGGTTTGGAGCTTGGGCAATTCGATCCAAGAAGGATGACGAATTGGGCTAAGGTAACAAGGCCCAAAGGACGAAGAAGAGTAAGCCCAAGCATCCGCTCGACCGGGCAGTGCCCTCGCCCTGAGCCGCGCCCGGCCGGGCGAGAGGAGAAGACCATAGGGCGAAGGTTTGCCCGAATGCGCGCCCGACCGGGCGCGAGCAAGGCTTTAAGTGTGAAAAAGGCGCGCCCAGCCGAGCGATGCCCCACCCGACCGGGCGCGTGTTCTATTTAGGATTTTTATTTTCGTTTCTCTTTTTCTTTATTGAGGATTTTAGTTTAGTATAAATACGCTTTTGTTAAGTGAGTTGAGGGGCGTCTTTGACATGGACAACTTCCCTTTCTCTCTCTCTCTCTCTCTCTCTCTCTCTCTCTTCCCTCTTACTTTCTCTCTCTACACTTTATCTCTTTACACACTCTTGATTTATACAATTCATTATTTCCTTTAATTTTGGTAACGATTTCTTCCCTCTTTACTTTCAATAATTTAATTGCTTTGATTTAATTATGCTTTCTTTAATTGCTTTGCTTAGTTTAATATTAAATATGTGTGAGTAGTTTAATTCTAGGGTTGTGGGAATCCATGAATAGTAAGAAGGGGTAATTGTTTATTGTTAATGGTTAATGATTGATTAATTTCCTATTGATTGATTTAATGTTATGCAATTAGATTTGCGCAGATTTAATTGTATGAGTTTTGCAATATTGATTCGAGATTCGAGAGATGAGAATTGATGTTTAGGCTTAGTTTCAAGGCATGTTAATGTATTAATGGTTAGGTCGAGATTCGAGAGATGAGATTTAATACCAGTAGATTAATTATGTGATAATAATACGTAGCGACAACCCTTTATAATCTGGTTAATTTATGCATTGATAATTGATCGTATGTTTTACCTGGAGTATTATTTATTGGTGAACCTATACCCTAGAGCCTTTTATTATTGATTTTTCCCTTTGTTTAATTTGCTTAGTTTTACTTTTAGTTTGATTCATACAATTATAAATTGGTTACGTGATAATTTAGATTATAATTATTAATTAAGAGTAAAAGAACATTGTTTCCCTGTGGATTCGACCCTACTTCCCTATCTACTTTAGTTAGAGGACTTAGGAATGACTTTTGATTAGGTGATATGACTTAAGCCTGTCAGTACCACCAACCATGAAGACCACCTGATGGCCTACACCAACCTCATGTACCTACAGGGGTTGGACGATGCCACTTGGTGCAGGTGCTTCCCGGCTACATTGAAGGACATTGCCCAACGATGGTTTAGGAACCTGCCAGCCGGGTGCATAAACAATTTCAAGACGTTGGCGTACTTGTTTGCTTCTAACTTCTCTATGAACAATCCTGCAAAGAAAACAAGTCTAGACTTGGGTGCTATACGGCAGGGGGGTAGAGAAGGGCTAAGGTCCTATGTTAGGCGGTTCAATCTGATGAGAATTCATATTCAAGGGCTGTCTGACGAAGTGGCTTACACAGACTTCTTCAAAGGTCTGAAAGACGGGTCGACCTTTAAGTTCAACCTTGTCAGAAATAGGGTTGCCACCCTTCCGTCAAAAGTCAGGACAAAGACAAATACTGTCACTTCCATGAGGATATAGGCCATGACACCAATGACTGCTATAGCCTTAAGCGGTCGTTTGACCGTCTGGCTAACAAAGGGGTATTGAAGTCCTACATTCCTAAATCCAAGATGACCCTAAAAACTAACGGTAGACAGCCGTCCAAAAAAGCAGACCAACTTGCTATTAGTTCGGACATTGAAGAAGAACAGATCTATACTATATCAGGCGATTATGCTGGAGGGGGGCCAACCATCCGGGGCACCAAAGACTACATCAGGCGGCTGGATGTCAATTCAGTTGAGGAGGACCAAGCGTCAAAAGACACCTTTCCTGAGGTCATAATCAATGAGAAGTATAAATCATTAACCAACCCAATTTCAAAATCATCACCTCCAACAGTGAAAACACTAACAATAATGCAACCCAAATCCCATTTTGCTCAACCTTGGTTAACAATGGTGTTTTCATCAAAATTTAGGAATTTCACTTTTCCCACCCAATCTGTCCTCCAAACTTAAAAAAAAAACCACCGTAAAGATGAAAATGCCCCACCGGTTGAGAATGACGACCGTGCGAGACTACGAGTTGCCAGATCAGAGCGGGCTATGGAGGTGAAGTGGGCGGAGGAGATGTTATGGAGAGGAAGAGAGAGAGAGAATTAAGAGTTTTTGGTGGCAGCGGTGTTTTTGTTTGCAGTTGATGGTGAGGGGGTTTTGGTGGAATTAGTGGTGGTTGTCTGGTTTTTGTTTTTGAGTGAAGAGCAAGATGCTGAAGTACAGCTCTACAAAGAGTCAGAGAGTTTGGTGAACATGTGAGGGGAGGAGAGAGAAGGTGATTTAGAAAAGTTGTGAGGTTATAATTGACATTTTACAACACTCAATTTATCCAAAATAGAAACGTGCCAACTAAATGAAAATTTCCCAAAAAGAAATACGTGTCAACAAAAAAAATGGAGGTAGTATATAAGCGGGCATGGTTAGGAATAAAAAACTTAGAAAAGTAAGAGAGATAAATATAAATGTGGACCACTAGGAATAATGTGAGAGGGAGAAAATATTATAAAATAACAATAGTGGGGTTAAAAGGAAGAGAGAAATATAATATACAATGTGATTGGGGTTTTCACTTTTGGTAGTGGGGCACTTAAAAAAAACAGTCGTTTATGAGAAGTGGGGCACTTAAAAAAAACGGATGGAATATTTCAAAAACACCAATTGTAAATTCCAAACTAGAAACTCTCATTTCTTAACTAAGTGCTAGCTCTTAATTATTTTCTCTCTCCTTTAGAACCACCTAAGAAACCCTCATTATTATTGTTTCGGGGTTTTCTGTGTCCTGCGAGTGAGTTACAATTCCAAGACTGGATTCCAGGCGCCTGTACCTGCAAAACAACGGAGACTCCAGTGGGTGGGAGCTCCGCCTCCGACGATCAAGTTAGAACGTATTCGGATGTATAAAATGCAGAATGTAAATGGAATCAGGTTCCTCTTGGAAGAGAAGTGATCATCTAGCTATAACGAACAACCTCAATATCTAAGTGTTAACCCTCAAGTATATTCAATTCTGCAATTAATGCTCTCTGAATATTTGTCCATGAATGTCGTTCCCCAGGTGGGAACATCTCCCTTTTATAGGGTCTCGAAGTACGTGCCCAGTCCTAGGTTACGGAAACCTAGGACTGATTGGGCTGCCTAGGAGTTTGGGCCTTGAAGGCAGCCATTCCTAGTCTGACATCTGTCTGCCACGTGTCGTGCCCTGATTGGTCCACTTTGTACTCTTCACTGAGTGACACGTGGCGTACTCTAGTTGGTCCACGTGGATGACACGTGGAGGGTCTTGATTGGTCCACGTGGCGGGGTAAAAATCCCCTACTCATTTGCCCCTCACAGGGGTGACGTGGCTTGCCACGTAACACCTGTGACAATTGTCACTTGAAGATTGGAGGACGGGGTTTTTTTTTTTTTTTTTAACTGTTTTTCCCTCTCTTTTTTGAATTTTTGAATTTCAGGGGTGACCCTTAAATTCTTACCCTTCTATATAAGGGCGGCGCCCCAATCATTTGTCGCACCTTCTCAAAATTTTCAGACAACGAATCTCTCAAGAAAAACAACTGCCGCCTGCTACTGAACCGCCTGCTCTTACAGCCGCCCAAGACTCTTTCAAGCGCCTTCGACTTTATAGACTAAAGGTAACCGCCTGTTTTTCTCTCGTACTTTTTCTTTGTTTCTTTTCCTTTTTGAAAATGATATCCCAAAAGCACACGGCACGACCTGGATTAGTGATCAGCAGGTCACCGGGGATGGCTGAATTTAGAACAAGGAGTGCCGACTGCCCCTTGCTGGACCACACTTTGCGAACTTCCCCAAGTCCGACTGTCTATGTGTTTGTGCAGGACACCATGGCCAGAATCAAACAAACAACCAGGGTGGTGAACTCGGACGGGTCCTCCTTTAGGGCGCCTGTCAATGAACTATTTGATGCGCCGCATGGCACCCCAAGCACCCCCAATGATTCAATATTAGAAGAATTAGGGGAGGAAGTGCAAAGTGACGTCTCGGGCTCTGTTGAATAGGTCTCTCAGGCGGACGATAGGTCCGACTGTTCTGAAAGTGAACCCGAGACGAGTACCTCTGGCAGGCCGTCTGATTCCTCGGAGGAATTGCATTCTCGGCTGGAAACAGCGAGAGAATCCCTTTCTGTGGAAAAGGGTGAAGGTTGGGCTGAGCTGGATGCTAGCAACCGAGAGATGTATTCCGCCTATTACTGTCACGTTCCCGCAGGCAGGCGAAAGACTATGGCTGAAAAAGTGGGAAGTTTCATAGCTGACCGTGTTATGGGACATGGTTTCATCTTATGCGTGCTAGATGCGAAGGACACCGTAGTCTGGCCAGAGGGGTCTAGCTACGGGGACGAATGCTTTGGTTGCTATGAGGCGGCCATTTAGGCTAGCCTTAGATTTCCCCTCCATCCGGCCATGGAGCGAATCTTGGACGGATACCAACTAGGTGTCTGGCAACTTGCCCCTAATTCTTGGTTTAACATCCTGGGCTATGTTACCGGCTGTGAAATGCTGGGTGTGGATCCCAGCTTCGAGGCATTCGCCCACATGCATTACCTTAGCCGAACCCTAAAAACAAGCGGGTCCGGCTGGTACACTTTGTCTAGCCACAAGGGCTACATGATGACTATTGGGAAGGAGAACAAATGGAAGGACTGGAGAAATAAGTTCTACATTGTCTCCTGCCCTGACAAAGTGAAGAACAAGAAGTATAATAGGTGGAACCGGAACCCACCTCTTCTAACAGGCGCATCAGTATTGCCGCCTGTTCCCAGGAAAGCCAGGGAGGAGATCCTGGATAAGGGCCTCTTCAAGGTGGTCATCCAGGGAAACGCAGAGACTGGGGCAAGAGATTTTGTTCCCCAAGGTTACATTCCCAAATATGACTGGCTGTTCGATGGGAACTATCTGGCCGCCTGCGGCCTTAGTGTAGAGAGGCCGAGAGGTAGATGACCGAATGTTAAGTGATTAGTAAGACTTGTTTGTTTTTTATTTTTTTTATTTTTTTTATACTTCTTACTTAACCATTTGAATTTTCTTGTGCAGACAATGCAATGGAGAAGCTCTCGGTATCAAGGAAACCTGCTGCCTACTACCGCTCCCTCTTGGGCAAGCGGTCAGCTGAACAGTCGCCTGCGTCGCAGGCGCCCCAGTTGAACTTCTTTTCAATTTGTCTAAGTCTTAATTTATTTTTTGCCGCTTGCTTCTTAATCTTTGTGGTTTTTGTTGCAGGGTGACTCAGCCAAACCCTCTCCTTCCTCACAGCTGGATCCGAAGATTCGAAAACAGACGGCTGGTGACATGACAACTCCTAGTAAACCCAGGAAGCATGTGGCCAGTAGGCCAGGGAAGAGCCATCCTCCCAAGTCTCCAGCCGTCCCTGAGGTCAGCCGGCCCTAGAAGGAGAAGGAGGTGGCGGCTGAAGGTATCGAAAACTTTAATCCTTTGTCTTACCCTTGTAGGGTCAAATTCCAACAGCAGTCGACCAGTACCTCTGAAAACAGTCGGTCTATTGGTCGAATTTACACCAAGTATTTACAGAGTGTTGATTGTGCAGATGCCTCTTAGAGGCCAAATTTCAACAGCTGGCAAAGACCATGCTAAGAGCCGTCTCCCTTGAGGACAGGGAGTTGGTAAGGGGAGTCGGCACCCTCAACCTGGATGCCATCCTCACCCTTCGAGCTAAGGTATCCTTGTAATTTTTTACATCTTTTTTCCTTAGACAACTCTTAGAACCGCCTGTTACTGATGTTCTCTTTTGCCGAATGTAGTCTATATTGCGAGTGCATGGTCTTTGCAGGCCCATCAATGAGAAGACCAAAGAGGTAAAAGTTGCGAATGCTCGGGCCGCCTCTTCTCTAGATACGGCCATGTTTTAGATTGCTCAAAATGAAATATTGACGACTGACATACTATATTCACATGCGACCACCAACCTGCAGGTCAAAGCTGTCTTGGACGCTGCGAAGAGGCGGGTCTCTAAGATGGAGAAGCAGGTCAAGGACCTCAAGGCTAAGCTCGAGCCCGTCAAAGAGGTGGACCAAGAGGCAGCCGGCCTCCGCACTCGGGTTGACAAGCTCAAAGCAAGGCTAGCCAACCAGGAAGTCCAACTCGCCAAGAAGTATACTTCTAGGGATGAGGAGGAGAAGGGGCTCCTGGTCAAACAGATGATGGATGACTGCGATGCCATCATGAAGATGACCTGGGAGGCTCTCTTCCCGGATGCTGGCTATGAGAGCTGGAAGAATCAGTTCGCCGCCTCCTCTTAAGAGTACAATGATAAAATTATGAACCAAGATGAAGAGGAAGAAGAGGAGGCCGAGTCATCTGATTTGGCCAAGGGGTCCGACCAGAAAGAGGGGGAGGACATTGAAGAGGAAAAACAATCGGATGGGGAAGAGAAGGATGCGGCTGCAAATACTGAGAAGCCCCCTCCTGGTGCTTAAGCTTTTCTTGTTTTTGTATTACATTTCTTCGGCCTGCGTGCCGTTTGCTTCATTGTATCTTTACCGACCTAGTGGTCGGGTCTATTAACAGTTCTTGACGGTCATGGGGCCGACTAAATTTATGAATCATCCGGCAATTTGGCCTGCATTTCATGAATTTTGCTAAGTATTTATAACTTTCTTTTAGTATGAATGCCCTTTTATTTTTAATTTTTTATAAACCGACTGTTTTTGTCCCTGGGCGACTATGCGTCTAGTTTTTAAAGGTGGATTGATTGACTTGGAAACTTTTGGTATTATAAAGAGTACGAATGGTTTTCAGATCAATCAATCACTAGGGTGATTGCCCCAAACTAGGCTGACAGTCGGCCATTGCACAGGCGGGTAAACGTTCCACATTATCCGGCCTTCGGCTTCATTTTAGTTTTTAATACGAACCACGCTTAGCTGCTAAGTTTTTATACTTAGCTTAATTTGTTGATCTTAAATAGGTCGTTTGTATGATACCTGGTCAGTAGCAGGCGTCAAACGGGATATCTAACCAAGATAGCGGTCGCTTTTTACAGCACAGGCGGTAGCCTTAATTATCTTGGTTTCGCTATCCTAAGTAGGAATAGTGGTCTAATACCGACTGGTGTCAATAAGGCAGCGGGTTTGTTCGTACCATTTAGGTTCCATTTAAGGTTATTTATGCCAAACGATTGTGAGTTATCCCTTTGGGTTAATCAGTTTTTGTCGCTTAGCTTATATCCTCAAATTTAGCCGACTGTGTTGTCCTTGAGCAACAACAGCCGCGTATCTGACCCAGATATTACAGATTACCGCTTATTTTTAGAATAGTCGGTAGTCTTATTATCCTAGTCTCGTTTGATCAGCTCAAACAGCAGCGAGCTTGCCTTTTTAGACATTTGGTAGGGCCGTTTGTTTTTAAGTTTATAGAGCAATGTTCCACCCAAATGGGAGATGCTCTCTGCGACAAATTCACCTGGATGGATGTTGCCGGATGCCTGCTCATTTTGGAATAGACGTATTTTTTATATTATCCGGTCATTGGCCTTACATCTGGCCATTGGCCTCAATAGGTCGTTGTTAAAAGGAACAACTTATAGTTGCTAAGTTCTTAAGCTTACATCTACTCATGTTGGAGCAGACTTTTAAAATGTTAATAAGGCCGCTTGCACATTGTGCAGTCGGTACATAAAGATAAAAAGTGCAATCTTTCATTGATACTTTTAAGTACAAAAAATTACAAATCTTAGAAGTAATACTTTTTTAAATTGTCTACATTCCAAGTTCTGGCTAGCTACCTACCGTCTGGTGTTTCCAAGCAGTAGGTGCCGCCTCTTACTTCTTCATAGACCCGGTAAGGGCCATCCCAGTTGGGAGTCAGTTTTCCCTGTTCATTAGCCCTACCGGTTGCCTCCATTTTTTGTAACACAAAGTCCCCTACCTTCAAGGTCTGCTTGTGTACTCTTTTGTTGTAGGCTCTCGTCATTCTTAGACGGTAGATTTCATGATGCAAGGAAGCATTGCCCTTGCACTCAAGGAGTGAGTCCAATGTTAGCCGCATGGCCTCCTAGTTAGCCTCTTCATCATATAACATGACTCGAAGAGTCGGTTCATAGTGCTCAATAGGCAAGACAGCTTCTGCACCATAAACCATGAGAAATGGGGTTTTACCAGTCGCCCCTTTTTCAGTCGTCCTGATGGCCCATAGAACATGCAGTAATTCATCCGCCCACAGGCCGCAAGCTCTTTCGACTTTCTTTTAATGCCATCTGAGATTAATTTGTTGAAGGCTTCAACCTGGCCGTTTGCTTGGGGACGTCTGAGTGATGCAAAGCAATGAGAGGTCCCTTGGTCTCCCAACCAATTCTTGAGAGTAGGTGTTTCAAACTGAGGTCCATTGTCATAGACCATAGATATAGGCACCCCGAACCGAGTGATAACATTTCTCCAGATGAAGGAAATAACATCTTTTGTTTTGATGTCTTTGACCGCCTCTGCCTCTACCCATTTAGTGAAGTAGGCAACAACAACTAGAATATACCTTCGTCCGGCTGTAATAAGCGTATATGGTCCCAGTATGTCCATGCCCCATTTGGCGAATGATACTGGGCTATGGATGGCCGTCAGATCAGTGGCCAAACGATGTATGAGTTTGCCAAACCTTTGACATTTGTCGCATTTTTTCACCATTTCCATGGCGTCTGCTTCTAGGGTAGGCCAAAAGTAACCTTGCCGCTTGGTTCTCTTTGCAAGGGTCCTGCCGCCTATGTGGGAGGCGCAAAAGCCCGAATGCAAGTCTTCTAGAACCTCTCGTCCCCTTTCTGGGGTGACACATTTCAACAAAGGTTGAAGATAACCCTTCTTGAAAAGTTCTCCATTATGAGTTTCAAAATTGGCCGCACGTTTTTTCATTGCGACCATCTCTAGATAAGAATCCGGCAAGGTGCTATCTGTTAAGTAAGCCTGGATGCCATCCATCCAGGTTGAGCTTCGGTCTAGTACTCTAATGGGATCTTCTACAATACTTATTTTTTCCATATCTTCCCAAAAGACTGACTTAGGTGTATCACAAGAGGCGAATGTTGCCAACTTAGAGAGAGCATCCGCGTGATTGTTCTCTGGCCTGGGCACCTGGCTTAGATGAAATTCATCAAGTGTCCCAGCTTTTTCCTTGACCGCTTGCAAATATCTGATCATGGCCGGATGGGTGGCCTCATAGTCACCATGGTATTGGCTAACAATCAACTATGAATCAGAGCAGGCGTTAACTTTTCTTGCCCCTGCCGCCTTTCACATGCGGATGCCGGCTAGTAGGGCTTCATATTATGCCTCATTATTTGAGGCTTGGAACTTGAATCGTAGTGCATATTTATACTTATCCCCTTTAGAAGATTGACATATGATGCTGCACCACAACCGTTCATGGTAGAGCTCCCGTCCACATATACCTTCCAAATCTGATCAAGGTTTTCAAGATCAGTCGGCCTTGTCATTTGAACAATGAAGTCGGCAAACACCTGTCCCTTTACTTCCTTCCTTGGTTCGAAGGAGATTTCTAGGCTTTGAATTTCAATCGCCCATTTGATCATTCGGCCAAATGATTCCATGGTTGTCATAGGCCGCTTGATCGGTTGGTCTGTGTAGACCACAACCGGATGCGCCAAGAAGTAAGGTTTTAACTTTTTGACTGCCATGAAGAGAGCAATTCCAAAATTTTCAACCATGGGGTACCGTAGTTCTGTATTTCGTAGAACATGACTAATGAAGTAGACCGGGAGCTGGGTGCCGCCTCTTTCAGCAAGGAGAACAGCACTGAGCGCATGGTCTGAGACGGCTAGATACATGTACAACACTTCCTTTGGCAAAGGGCTAACAAGCCTTGGCAAAGAGTGCAAGTGTTCCTTCAATCTCTAAAAGGCCGCCTCAGCATCCACCCCCCCATTCAAATATAGTCTTCTTTTTTATGGCTTAAAAGAAATAGAGGCACTTGTCGCCTGACCGACTGAGGAATCTTCCCAATGCCGCCAGACAACCTATCAACCTTTGAACTTCTTTTACAGTGCTAGGCAACTGCATGTCTATGACCGCCTGTATATTTTCTGGGTTGGCCTCTATCCCCCTTTGATCAATCAGAAATCCGAGAAACTTCCCAGACTCAACACCAAAAATACATTTATTGGGATTGAGCATGACCCGGTGCCGCCTGAGTGTGGCGAACGTTTTCGGAGGTCAGAAAGGTGATTCGCCTGCAGTTTGGATTTGACTATCATGTCATCAATGTATGCCTCTACATTCATCCCAATTTGATTAATGAAGACTGTATTAATCATTCGTTGGAAAGTAGCAGGCGCATTCTTCTAACCAAACGGCATCACAGTATTGCAAAATAACCCCTGATCAGTGACGAATGTCGTCTTCTCTTGATCTTTTTTCCACAAGGGTATCTGATGGAAACCTGAATAGGTGTCCATGAAGCTCATCAAGGCATGGCCGGCTGTAAAATCGATCAAACTGTCAATCTTTGGTAGAAGATAACTGTCCTAAGGACATGCCTTGTTTAGATCTGTGTATTCAACACACATGCGCCAGGTACCATTCGGCTTCTTGACAAGCACAACATTGGCAACCCAATCTAGGAAGTAACATTGCCGAATGAACCCAGCATCAAGCAGCTTTTTTACTTCGGCGGCTGCCGCCTGACTTCTGTCTTCACCATAATTCCTCTTCTTTTGCCTAACTGGCTTTTTTTTGGGATGCACAACAACTTTATGAACAGCGAGATTCGGACTTATGCCTGGCATCTCTTCTACTTCAAAGGCAAAAATGTCTTTGAACTCCTTTAACAAATTGTGCAAGTCTGCACCCAAGCTTGCAAAAGCAACCATCCCGACCTTAACAGTTCATTCTGGCCGAGAGTCATCCAGTATGATATCAATATGTTCACCAGCCGGCTAGGGATGGAGCTCATCCGACCGTTCCCTGGTCAGTGATTACTATTACTTTTCTTTTTTGGCGGCTACCAACTTGTCGCCCTTTCTCTTTTTGCCGCCTGCTGTGGGTGTAGGCGCCGCTTTTTTGACCTCGTCAAGGTCTATTAGTTCGTCATCCTGGCCGGATGCGGCCACAGTGGGCTTGACGTCTGAGAGATAACACTCTCTGGCCGTCTTTTGGTCCCCATTTAAGGAGTCGACATAACCATCATCTTTCTCAAACTTCAGGAGCATAAGGGATGGAATGATAACTGCCTTGGATTCATTCAAAGTGCGACGACCCAATATCAAGTTATAGGCCGTCAACTCTTCAACTACTAAGCAACGGACCACCATGTGGCGCCCTTCTCCCTTCTCCCCTAGCCGAATGGGTAGATCTATCCGGCCTACCAAATGCACCACTCCACCCCCAAAACCAACAAAGGGGTGAGATACCTTGTGCATGCTCTCAGGCTTGTACTTGAGCTTTGCCAAGACCTGTGGCTGATGAGATCAAGGAACTGCCAGTGTCTATGAGGATTCGGCCTACCTTTTGGTTGGCCACCTTGCACTCGATGATAATGGGGTCATCATGCGGCCTCCTGACCTTTCCCCTATCTTTCTCAGTGATGATAACTTCAGGGAAAGTATCCTTGGATGCTTGCCCCTCATCAACTGAGCTGACATCCAGCCGCCTGATGTAGTCCTTGGTACCCCGGATGATTGGGCCGCCTCCAGCAAAGCCACTTGCTATTGTATAGATCATTTATTCATCCGTGTCCGAACTATTAGCAATTTGAGGCTTCTTTTTGGACGACTGCCCATGGTTAGTTTGCAGAGTAACCTTGGACCTCAAAATATAAGACTTAAGCACTCCTTTGTCAGCCAGACGGTCCAACAGCCGTTTGAAACTATAGCAATCGTTGGTGTAATGGCCAATGTCCTCATGGAAATGACAATATCTATTCTTGTTCTGGTTTTTGGCAGAACCTTTCATAGCAGCCGGCTTCTCAATGGTCACCCGGTCTTTAATCTCCATGAGGATAGAGTGACAGTCTTTGTTATACTCATACTTGGGGGTGTATGGTTTAGATTCTTTCTTTCTCTTCTGGGACGAGTGCTCAGAGTTGTCGGCCGCCCAGACTTCTTTACTCTTTTTATTCTCTTCTTTCTTAGCCGGCTGTGATGGCCGGCTCTCTTTTTTGTCTGACCGCTTTGGGTCCGATTGCTTACTGATGTTGCAGAGTTCGGTTGCCTGTATATAGGCGTCCGCCTCCATCAATGCCTCTTGGAGGGTAATAACCTTCTTTCTGACGAGGTCAAACTTAAAGGCCGACCCGTCTTTTAGACCTTTGAAAAATTTTGTATAGGCCACCTCATCAGACATCCCTTGAATCTGAATTCTCATCAGATTGAACCGCTTGATATACGACCGAAGCCCTTCTCTATCTCCCAGCTGAATGGCTCCCAAGTCAAGACTTGTTTTCTTAGCAGGGATGTTCATAGAGAAGTTGGATGCAAACAAGTATGCAAGCGTCTTGAAGCTGTTGATGCATCCGGCTTGCAAGTTGTCGAACCATCGTTGGGCGACGCCCTTCAATGTGGCCGGGAAGATCGACACCAGGCGGCATCATCCAACCCTTGTAGATACATGAGGTTGGTGTAGGACATGAGGTGATCTTCTAGGTTGGTGGTACCATCATAAGTACCTACAAGAACAATTTTAACCTTGGCTGGTTGTGCCGCCTCAGTTATTCCTTGGAGAACACTGAGGGTTGTTCCCCAAATTTTAGCAGACGGAGCTGCCAGTCCAAAGGTTGGACGTTTTGTGCCGCCTGTACCCCAAAGAGGGTCGGCTGCATGTAAGTTTTCCATATAGCATGTATGGTTGCTGAGGCACATACGGAGCCGAATGGATTATTTGAGGGCTAGAGTGGACGGACAGGCCGCCTGACTGACCCTCTCGGTTTGATTGTAAAAACCTTATTGAGGTATTCTGAAAGCTGTCTGGATAACTCGACGTTGAAGCCGACTCAGACAGCTGTAGGCTCTTCTTTTGCTGGATTAACATCCGGGCATCAGAATAAGTCTTCTTTGTGCCATCCTGCTAGACGTGTCGAATGGCCTTACTTGTCCCTGTCTCAGGGAATCGAATCTTTGTAAGATCGATCAAGGGTCGCTTCCCCTCCTTTGATTTAGGATGCGGAGTGGGTTCTCGGTCCTTGATATACTTGTTCCTCCTAGAACGAGAAAGGTTCTTGGCCGACTGCTCCTTGTTAGAGCAAGCTTACTTTTTCTCGATGAGGTCCTTTATCTCCCCCTTGAAACTTGTCATGAATCTCATGAGTTCGTCTCGGGTGATTGGGGCTGAGTCTTCGGCCGCCTAAGGTTGCCCAGACGGCTGTCCAGATGGTTGACTAGGACCTGCTTGATCATTACCCCGTTCCCTTCTTTCTATAGGACGAGTGCGTCTTTTTCTCTGCAAACCGTCAGCAGCCACATATGTTTCGACTTCAAAGTCGTCATTAGTGTCTTGGTCCGTATAGACCTGAGCATCGGCCATAGGCCGTTTCTCATTAGGAGGCGGTACAAGTTCTTGTCAAGCCATCTCAGAAGTACTCTCCCCACAGACGGCGCCAAATGTTTCAGGGTTCTCTGTGTCCTGCGGGAGAGTTACAATTCCAAGACTGGATTCCGGGCGCCTGTACCTGCAAAACAACGGAGACTCCGATGGGTAGGAGCTCCGCCTCCGACGATCAAGTTAGAACGTGTTCGGATGTATAAAATGCCGAATGTAAATGGGATCAGGTACCTCTTGGAAGAGAAGTGATCATCCGGCTATAACGAACAACCTCAATATCTGAGTGTAAACTCTCAAGTATATTCAATTCTGCAATTAATGCTCTCTGAATATTTGTCCATGAATGTCGTTCCCCAGGTGGGAACATCTCCCTTTTATAGGGTCTCGAAGTACGTGCCCAGTCCTAGGTTACGGAAACCTAGGACTGATTGGGCTGCCTAGGAGTTTGGGCCTTGAAGGCAGCCATTCCTAGTCTGACATCTGTCTGCCACGTGTCGTGCCCTGATTGGTCCACTTTGTACTCTTCACTGAGTGACACGTGGCGGACTCTGGTTGGTCCACATGGATGACACGTGGAGGGTCTTGATTGGTCCACATGGCGGGGTAAAAGTCCCCTAATCAATTATTATTGCTTAAAATCTTATTATTTTCACCATATTAAAAAATATTCACTGCAAATAATTTCAATATGAAGTATAATAAATAAGCTAAGTTCAACAAGAATAAGTTCAGTTTCCTAAAAATTAGTTACTCGGACGTTCAACAAAAATAAATACATTTAGTAAAATATAGTTTAAATAAGTAAAATTGGTAACATTAAAGAACACATATAATTGTGAATTAAGTAAATAATTTTTAAATAGTAAAAATATTTCAATTTCAGTAAAGAAAAAAAAAAAAACTATTTTCAGCAAAAATAATTTATTTTCAATTGAAGCACTCCTCTGGCTATTGTTTTTTGTGCCATTGGGAATCTTGATATATTTCATGTATATCTAATATATATAAATAAAGTAGGCATTTTTCAAGAGCATTTGGAAAGCCGTATGAGTAATCTAATTATTTTGACCAATGATAAAAGAATTTTATATTGTATTTTTGAATTAAAAAATTATATTTTCACCTAGAAAAAAGTAACTAATTAGATTTGATATATCAAAATTTTAATGTCACGTAGATTAAAAACTACGAATAAAATTATTTTATAAATTAAAGGTAAAAAAATGTAGGAAATAAGAAATTTATTAAACATTAATACCAGTATAACAAATCCAAAAAAAAATATGAAAAGATAAATCTCAAAAAAGATATTAATTAATTAATTAAAATCATATCAGAAATAATATTAGATTTAAATGATAAACGACTATAATAAAGTTTGATACCTATCATGATATGATAAATTTTGATAGTGTTTATGATAAGAAATTAAAAATTATTCCTTAATTACAATTAAATTAAAATTTGTGATACCTACCCTTATAAATTGACGCATCATACAACACCAACAAAATTTCATATCAATCAAAACCAGTTAGCTTAATTTTGTGTTAGTAATTTCGTGTTAGTTATTTTGTGTCAATTTTAGGTCATCAACAATGGCTGGATAATTCTAGCTTAATTTTAGAAATCCATGTTTAAATTTATATTTTTAATTATTGTTAATATTGTGTTTATTTGGGATACTTAACGATTATATGTTTATGTTTTGTTTACAGAATTTTGTTTATTCAGATCTAATTTAGTCAGAGAATTAAATTCGACAAAAAATGATTGGAAAATCAAAATACGAGTTTCTCGCCTATTTGACACACTTAACTTCCGCAAACAAGATATATAGCTTAAAAAGTTTGGATATGGTCATATTGGACAAGGAGGTAATATCTTTATAAATCGTTTACATTTATAAAATTAACCTTTTTAGATTTTATTAATTAATTTTATGATAAAAACAAAATTTTTGTGATTTAGGTAGCTTAATCAAGTCATTTAATTGACTTAATTTTTTATTGTTTATTACTGGGTGATTACATGACGCCTCGATTAAATCCAATTTTGTTCAACACTTTCATCTAAAATTGATTGAAGGAAAAGTTTACTCTATTGAAATAATTCCAGTGCATAAATTTGATTCTGTACAATTACAATTTTTAGATCAATTTCGAAACAATTTTTCACTTCCTGGTAAATATATTGATTTAATTTATAAAATTGTAAAGATTAATTTAATATCAATTTTATTTTTGCTAACATTTCTGTGTTCTATTTATCCACTTTTAGATGGTGTACAGATGACTGTGAATAAAGTTGGTGATCTTATCGAAATATAAGATATTAAATGAAATAGATGTTTTAATTATTTTTTAAT